>BCLF01000069.1:786537-801094 GCA_001602275.1 Zoysia japonica | reverse complement strand
ACGGCCCGACGCGACGCTCGACGCGCGAGCGGCCCACGCGCACGCGAAGCAACGCCGCACCCCGCCCGCCGTGAGAGACGCTGGCACTCTCCATCGATCGACGCTGTCCTAACGCAGAGGACCGCATCGACAAAGAGCAGATAGCCAAATCGTCTTCCACGACTCTGCAACCGAAAGGTATTGACCGACTTCGAACCACAGATTTATTCTTCGACACGACACTCTCAAACCTGCACTTTAGACATCGAAAAAAAAAACACAACATCAGTTACACATCGGCGTCGTTCGCGATCGCTTGCCTGGGCAGGATATGACGCCGTTGGCGGTCAGTATGAACGATGTCAAGTTCAAGAAAAACGAGAAAAAATCGATCTATTTTTGTTTCCTTAGGTTGTGAATTTTGGTAATCGACTGGTGGCTGGATGCTCGCAAGCGTGCAGCCAAACCCCTGTTTGACTTGTTAGTATTGCTAGTTCTTTTATCTTTATGGTTAGAGAGGAATGTCTGAGTATTTAAGGAGCCAGCATGCCTTTTCACACGTTGTGGTCAGCAATGTGTTTAGTTAACTAGACTCTCTAAGTATGGCGGGCACGTTTTATTAGTCGCTCTTTACGGGTGGGTAATCTTTATTTGCTTCTCTGCCTTTCTCTTGGCCATCATCTCTGCTTCTTAATGCAAAATGCGGTTTGCGCGGTTATGAAAAAAGGTAATGGAGCACTGATTGTATTCGAGTTACAAGTTTGTCGGGATCATTGAATACAGTAACTGAAATTTGATGGTCAACCATGCATTCACCGAAATCTGGCTCCTGCTTCCAAGGAATCCAAACGGCTAGTGCTTCTCATCTCAGTTCCACCAGGGCCCGGTGACAAATCAATTGCCAGTGACTGGTGATGACTCGACTCGGCCGTTGACTGCACCGGGATGTCACCTTCCAGGCTAGTATTAAGAACGTGCTCGAAGTACGAGTGAGGCCAGAACCCTGAAACGCGGCAGGTCGAGTGTACAATTAAAAATGAAAACGTTGACAAAGATCTCAAAGTTACATTATGCTGCCCCTGAAAATGTACTAGCACTACCAAGTATTACCTTGTTCCCCAGATGGTGGTGGGAAGAACTGCAGGTAACAGAACGAGGAGACCACCAATCCTGCAAAAGGCAGAGCAACACAAAAGCAACCAAAATATGAAGGTTTGATAACTGAAAGTGCTATTTTTTTTTTTTTGAAAGATCACCGAAAGAAAACCTATGGGAGACAAATCAACTGAAAACGGGAACACACCAAGGGCTCCAGCGGTGAACACGTCCTGCCAATGGTGCCAGTAGTCGTCCACCCGCGAGACCGCGACCATCGTCGCGAGGAGCAGCGGCAGCGCGACGATGCAGAGCTTGGCGACATGGCCGCGCCGGTCGAACGCCAAGATCTTCCCGGCCAGGTACCAGGACAGGAAGCCGAGCCCCGCGAACGACCCTGCGAGCAGGCAAACATTTTCGTCTGCAAACTGTAGCAGGGAAAAAAGGATCGCGTTGGTGAATGCGCTCTCGGTGTTCAGCAGAGATTGAACTTACACGAAGTGTGGCCGCTTGGGAAGCTCTTGTACCCTTCTTTGATGACTGCCTTCTCTCCGTGGCAAATGACTTCGCTGGTGACGTTGTTGTAATTCTGAAGTAAAATTGTTGCGATCAGTGTCGCAATAAGCATAAAGAAGCTCAGCTTTGAGAGCAGTTTAGGAGGAACCAAATGGTGGAGGTCAGAGAGCAGAGCTCACCGGCTTCCCGTCGGGAAAGCAGCGCCAGAAGAAGTTCGGCCGTGGCCGGCCAACGCCGTCCTTGATCGCGTCGGTCAGGACGGCGGTTATAAGCACGGAGAACAAAAGGCCTGCTCGGGGCACAGACACACTGCATGTCACACACTGCTGCGCTCCTACCAGGCACGGTTTCAGAACAGAACGGAACGGAATGAAAATGGCAATGCAGAGAACTTACCTAGAATGGCGTGGTGCAGGTCATACACGTTCCTCCTCTTCATGTAGATTCCGACGATGATCACCATCGGCCCGATGACGGCGACCACCTGCGCAGTCAGAGCTTAGATCATCGATGGGGATACTACATGCGTAGACGAGCATTGGCAGAGGAGAGGATCCAGAAAACCCATGGGAAGTTGGGAACGCACCGGCACGGACCAGACGGGCACGGTGTTGTCCTTGAGCGGGTACCGCAGTCCCGGGATCATGTCCTCGCCGACGAACCGGTGGAACGGCTCGATGAGGTTGAGCACGCCGTCGATGACGACGAGGAGGACCAGCACGATCCAGTCGGAGAGGTGCACCCGCGCGACTCTCGTCCCATGGGTCTTCAGGTACACGTGCTGAGCGCCGCAATGCGCGGCGGTTGCCGGCGGCGGCGGCATCGACCTCCTTTTGGAAAAAGCCTAAGGAACAGAGGATGTCTGGTTATCACAACCTGGCAGATCCGTCTCGGCAAGGTCGTTAAGTCATGGCGAAAGAGCACTGAGGGAGATTTCAGAGCAGGTGGGCACTGACAGCGGCAGAAATCGTGAGAAATTCACAGTAGAGCGGAGCATTGCCAGCGACGAAGAAAGAGATTCATTCCATTCGAAAAATTAAGAAGGAGATTAGTTCCATTCGAAAAATCAACAAGGAGATTGATCAAGCAAGTTCAGAGAGACCTTTTCTGACCCGAAAAATTTAGAGAGACCTCAGTCAGTCAGTACTCACAGAAGAGAAACGAACGGGGTCGCCGACGACGAGCGCTCCTTCCTTCTTCCCCTGCACTTACGAACAGGACCGCCTGGACTCTGAAGACTGGTGGAGCTGGTCACTTGGTATCTGCTCCTGGCACGTGACTCCAACGCGGCATCTCTGCAGCTTCTTCTTTACTAGGAGAAGCCATGGCCGCTTTCAACGTGACTTCGAACCTCGGAGTCCACCTAAAAAGGGCTGTGCACAAGGAAGCGTCAAGCTGGGTGGTGGCATCACATGGAAGACCACCAACCAAGTCACGCAGGTTTTACAGAGCATCTTTAAAGGACGACCAGGTTTCCCAAGTTCTATATTGTTATTGTTTGGAATTGAGAGCTTGTCGCCGATTTGATTTTGAATCAGCCGTTGCTGTGTGAAACAATTATTCAATTACGCGTAGTGTTTGGTTACCGTTGGCAAGGCGAAGGGGCTCCGACATCAGATGAACGCCTGCGTATGTGCAGCTTTTTTTTTAAACACGCATACTCGCATACTTGAAGTTGGAACAGAATCAAAATAAAATCGGTGACAGAGTTGTACAAAATCACAGCAACGCTACAAAATACAACAAACCAGGGATTTGTTCTTTTTTTATAGAGACCCGGGAAGGGATTTGCTCGGACTACATAACACAAATCCCCTGAAGGGCCCATGTGTTATGCCAGTAGATTCAAGCCCAGCCCGTGTGGTATACCAGACCCAAGCCACAGCCCACTAAGCGCAACAGCCCACCCAGCTCCATCCTCCCACGAATTCGAATCTCTGTTCGACCCTACATTTGTCTGTCCAAGCGCAACGGTTTGCGATCCATCAGGTTCGTTCAGACCAGAAGGCCGGCGCGGCGCGCGCTCTGGCGTTGCTCGCGCCGGCCGGCCACCCTTGTTGGCTCAGAACTGAACACGCGCGCCTGCAGCCACCCGCCGACGGACGGATCCAGCCCCAACAGTCGCGATCGGAGACGGAGGAGACGACGTGCGTGGCTGTGACCGTGGTCATGACCGATCATGAGATGAGAATCCCATCGCGAGGCAGAACCAGACAACCACTAGCAACTAACGTCCATAGATCATACTACAAGAGCTGATTAATTCGGGGAAGCCAAATGAAACCGAGACAGCATGGGTGCCCGGGCGAGCCACTGCCGCATTCGATGTACCGGTACAGCACGGGCCAGCCGGCAGAACAGTGCCGTCGATCAATAGATTCTTTCTGCATGGGAGGACCACCCGGCGGCCATCGTTTTCCAAGGACACCGCACAGCATCGATCAGATCGATGTTCGTGCTGCGAGCCTGCGACTCGCTCTCTCTCCTGCCGGGTCGGAAAATAATTCTACTGTACGCAGCCGATCGAGGAACAAAGAACAGTAAATGTGCGCGACGGATGAAGGCCTCTGCTGCCTCTGTTTAATGTCGACAGCCGATGATTCCGCAACTGGTTTGGCACATGTGTTGTTTCTACTAGTATGGAGTAGTCTTTACCGAGATATAATACGCAGGGCGAAAATATGGATCGACACAGCATGGACATGATCATCTACCAACAGTGACAACGTAAATATCCTGGAAAACCTTACTACTCCTACTCCTACGTGCCATTTGGTACGGCATATTCAGAGTCTTCATACACAGAACCGTCAGTGAAGTCGGCTTCGCATTGAAATGATCGAGCATGACTTCTGACGAATGCTTGCAGCATGCCGGTAGCTGCAGGCTGGCACATTGCATCTGTGTGAGGGGTTCTCTCAATTTATATCGCCGCGTGTACATCTGCCGTTATACGCCGAGCAACAGCAGGGCAGGGGAAATAGTATCAGCATTGAATCTGGGCCATAGAAAAGTTAAAGGCGAAAGCAAGAGGGAAGAAATTGAAGGAGCAATGATGGTCGAGTACATGGTGGGGAAAGGGACTTTCGTCATGTTTTGAGTTGTACTTGCAATTGAAGAACGAGTAAATCTTGCAGAGAACAACTCTAGTTTTTGTTACGGCGCATGTCGTAGGAGTAAGTATATATGTTAGCCTATATATGGCTAATTTGAAATGCATAAATTTCATAGCAATCACAAAGGAATTTTATAGGACTTAATTCATTTTAAATAGAAAGAACTACTACTATAATTTAAAGAATATTTTCGCAAGCCAAAGGAGGTCATATTCGAGAACCACTATGAGTAGTAGAAACAAAATACTCCCTCCGTTCTTTTTTTTTAAGTCGTTTACGACAGCAGCGTCTGTGCTTTTTTTCTTGTCGTCGTGGATTAATCGTAACAGTGCTTTTCTTCCTTACCCTTTCTTATCCATGCTCTCGCATCTTCCCCAAAAGCAATCGCTTTCTCGCTCTTCTCCGCCACGCCGTGCCGCATGACCTCATCTCGATTGAGCTGCGTCGGATCCTCCATTCTTGCGATGCGGGCCTCTAGCTGCTCCTCGTGCATCGGGGCCTGGATTGGTGAGCTGCCGAGCATGCTGAGCCTGCTGGCCATGACGGGGTTCTGCATCAACACGCTATAGCCAGCAAGTTCTTCTGCAGGTCGAGCTTCGGCCTCTGCTGCCGCGCGAAAGTTTTTTTTTTCAGCTGCTCCCCGTCTGTTTGAAACATTGAGCCCAGATCTGCTCCTCTATCTACATGGTGTTAGGATCCTGCATTCTGTAAGATTGAATATCTCTGCTTCGTGTTTTAAAAATTGAAAGGGGAACAAATGTAAAGTTTTGAATAATTTCTGAGTTGATTTGCATGCGTGATTTGTTTGGCATGCCAAGGATTTGATAAATCAGGAAATCGAGGCCAATTGAACATGCGTGATTTCTTTGGCATATGCAATTTGTTTTGCATCCGTGAGTTCTTTAGATATGCTTCATCTCGATGTTGTTTTGCATGCCAATTGAATTAGCGAAACTTCCCTTCATGATTTGGAAATAAAAAAACATGAGGAAATTGAGGAACTTAGAAATCATGCATGATGAGATTTTTGAGGGTGGGGCAGCTCAGCAGCGTGATGGGATCCGCGATGGGGCGGTGCACAGCAGCGCGAAGGGATATAGGGGCGCACATGGCGCGGCGGCGCGGTGGGAGGCGCAATGGGAAGAGAACCAAAGGCAAAATCATCATTTCACTGTTTTCTTAATTCTAACGAAAATATCTGGAATAACATCAAAAAGAGAATGGAGGGAGTATGACTTTGTCGCACACACTGATCATTACATTAGGCGGCGTTTTGTGATCAGTTCTACTGCTTCCATATAGCTACCCGCGGCTCACTAATGAACCATGCAATTTACATGCAATGCTAGGAGTATATGTGTGTGCGAGAGAGAGAGATGCACGGATCCATGAACAGAAGAGGGTAGGCAAACGGTCCCAATCAAGCCCATCATCAATGATGCGCGGATTCTCTCACCTCGGACGCATGTGCGGCCCCCGACCTCGCTGCCGTCCAGGCGCGGGAGCTCACGGTTCCGATCGACGCTGACGTATTTTTTTTAGGGGGGGCCGTTATGTCATTGGGAGAGGGAGGTGGGACCTGTCGTCCGTGCGCTGTGAAATTTTTTTTACGGATCATCAATGCATGCACCGATGGGACGACGGATCGATCGGACGGAGCATAATCAAGCTACCGAATGGAATTGAACCCTCCTCTTCTTCCTCCTCCTGCTGCATCGATCGATCGCACTGTTCCGATTTAAGCCAGTCACTGTTCGTCTGCATCGATCTCATTATACCTTGAACCTTGCTTGTCGGGTTCCCGGTTATTACTGTGCAGCATTACATTTGCGTGGATCACAGTACACGTCCTGCCAACGCTGCTTTAGTGCTTCTGCATGCAAGGATAGTATAATGGCGGTCTAGCCAGGGTTTGCCTTGCATCTGCATTGCCTGATTGCCTCCGTTCGCCATGTATGGAACGGATGCAGATACGGGCCCACGGCTCTGCTACCTGGGCCTATACGGGGGCCCAGGGTGTGCGGTCTGTCCTTTGGGCTCGGACCGGTTAGGTCGCGTGCAGTTCGTAGCGTCGCCTCCTGTTCATCTGATCAAGTCAGAGAAATCAGTACTCGCTCCTTTGGTTAGACTAGAACCCGTTTTCAGATCCGAGCAGATATAAGCTGAAGACTCTAGCGATTTCTGGAAATTTTTAATCAATCTAAGACCAGGATCCTTTTCTTTACGCAGATTCCACTTTCCAACGTCGTTTTGGATTAAGTCAACATACACTGACTGTAACCATTACAGACGAAGTCCAACTAAGATCTTCTGAATGTGACGCTTTCCAGATGTTTTGAATTGAGGGTAATACTCCAGTAAAGAATATTGGCATTCAGGTGGGGTAGGAGAGACCCTGGCCTAGCTACAACAAGGATAAACTAAGCAAAGTAACCCGGTCAGAAGTTCAGATCAAGTGACTAATCAGACAAGGTAAGCCCAACTAACATAACGCCTTCCATAACACTATACCTTGTCGATACATGCCTTAGACTCACTGGCACCGCGTCAGCACTCGCAGCAGGCTGTTTCAAAGATAAGCGACCTTGTCGACACTCGATAGTGATGACTAATCCGGTTATGTATATTCTGCAGGTTTTTCTGACATTTTTATTATATGTACTATTCTGTAACATTTCTGATGCAGTAGCTTCGCTCAACTCTCGTCTGAATCTACTAGTGCATAACAGGTGCAGCGTACTTGGAATAGGATGTTCAAGGTCTTGAGAAAATGGTAGCCTTTTTTTTTTTGGTTTGTTCTACCGTGATGTAACGAAATTTGAACACACAAGGAATGCAGAACAGAACGAGTCATGGTGATCAATTCAACATGCGATATATACTCCTTATAAAGAGATAGAGACAGGTAAACCACAGTACAGTTGACGACCCAGCTGCTAGCTAGCACGTATGGATTATATTGGTATGTTTCAATATTTTTTAGAAAATACAATATATTTCAATATTGCAGGCTCTGCATTGACCAATAATGCATGTTCAGAGTTCTTGCCACAATATATTGGCACGGTGAATTGTGGGCAGGAATCTTTTTTTTTTGAGAAGTTCCGGGGGGGGGGGAGTCCACACCTTTTCATTCTTTTCAAAGCACAAACATGAGAGTTGTTCCATATTGGTTACATTATCTGAGAGCATGGGATTGGGAGAGGAGAACAATAGCATCCACGCACGGGTTACATGTCGATCACGGTGCGGCATCCTACAAGTCCACAACTCGACGTCCTCACGACAGCTAGCTAGTAGACTGTTCTGGCATGGAGGTTGGGAGCGGAAAACGACATCGTGTCTGTGTTTCTAAAGATGCCAACAGCACAAAAGAATGAATGCGTTGAAATGGCGCGTCAGGGTGGAGGGCGGGGGAGAGACTTGCCAGAGCGTGCCCACATCTGATTCCAAGAGCTGCAGGCCAATGTGGCGCCAGAAGTCCACCGCAAAGGAGCACCCGGCAACCAGGTGAGCCGAACTCTCCACCGCAGCATCACAGAGGGGGCACTGGCTCGAGTCGATGCAATGTTTCCGAAGCAGATTCTTCTTAGTTTGCATCTTGTCCTGCATAAAGGAGCCACCCAAAGAATTTGACCTTTGGAGGGGCGCAGTTTTTCCAGATGAAGTCGAAGTAGTCGCACGGAGTAGCTTCTTCGGAGATGACGGTGTGGTAGATCGTGGACGATTGGAGCTGGTGCTCACTGTCCTCCCACCGACAGCGGCGTGTGTCGCGCACAGCGGTTAGGGTGACAGTGGCCAACTCAGGGTTAAGACGATCAAGTTGAGCCGCTGCTGTAGACATAAGCCGGGCGATGAGGTGTGATCGCAGCCCTGACTCGATCACCTGGCGGACAGAAGCATCTTTTGCACGGGCGTGGGAGTAGAGCGCCGGCATGGCATCGGTGAGGGGCCCAACTTCCGACCAGCTGTCATGCCAGAAGGACGTTGTGCGGCCGTCCCCCACATCTACAGCAGTGAGCAGCTGGTAATCAAGCAGCAACCGACGGAGCGCAACCCAGTGCGCCCCGGTGTCCAGGCGAGCTGGGGCTTCATGAAGCCCTCCAAACTCTTCGTCAAGCCACAGTGACCAGGCCGAGGCCTCGCCGGTGTGAACCCAATGGAGGAGTTTCATGAGCAAACATGTGTTCTGCAGCGATAGGTCCCGAATGCCGAGTCCGCCAGCCTTCTTTGGCAGACAGGCACGCGCCCAGCTGACAAGGCACTGGGCGCTCGAGACGCTGTCGTCTCCAGCCCAGAGGAAGGCTCTTCTCCTCGCGTCGATGGCATCGATCACGCCAGGGGGGAGCTGGAGCGCCCCCATCGCGTAGACCGGTAAGCTATTGAGAACGGAGTTCACAAGGACCAGCTGGCCACTGTGATTAAGAAGGCTGGCACGCCAACCAGATAGGTACCTATCCACACTGGCGATGAGCGGAGTGAAGGCGGTGTGGTTGAGCTTAACATTCGACGGAGGAAGTCCAAAGTACGTTTGGGGGAAGTCCCCACGTGCGCACCAGGATAGACACGAACTGGACAGCTTCAAGCACCGGGACATGCATGGGCACCAACGTGCTCTTGCCATTGTTGATGACGACAACTACAAGAATCTATATTTTGGGGCATGCGTGTGCATGGTTTGACTAATCGAGGAGGATTTGACTATAGTTCTGACGAATATTGGGGATAGATCGAGTCAAGAGTATAGGGTATCTATGACACATATAGTGCTTGATCAACATGCATGGGTCCACTTGTTAGCACACCGACAAGGCACACTCATGACATAAAAGACTTTTTTGCTTCCTTTTCGTATGACTAGTTCGCCAGTATGTCCAGAATTTTGTTGCGTAGCTGGCGTTGCTGTGGCCAAATCTCGAATAAAGATTTAGCTTTTCAACGATCTGCTTCAACGACGTATTCATCGGCATCTGGAGATGGCGTTCAAAAAAATGAAATAATAATGATGTCGGAAAATACCAGTGTCCAACAATTTCATAGTTGGTCACAGTCGTCTACTGTATATACGAGTTAAAATTTAGAGGAGTAAAATAAATTTGACCATGGTACCATATACGGAGTATTGATGAAGATTCAATCACGGGTTAAAAGCATAGGATAATATGGGTATTAGTGTGCAACTAAATATTTATGGATAAATAGGATATAATGATTTGAATAAACAGGATGTCCATTTGATTTAGCGCTATCAATGAAGTCCCTTTCGTCCCTGTCAACACC
Organism: Zoysia japonica; assembly: GCA_001602275.1. Taxonomy (NCBI): domain Eukaryota; kingdom Viridiplantae; phylum Streptophyta; class Magnoliopsida; order Poales; family Poaceae; genus Zoysia; species Zoysia japonica. The sequence goes on along the minus strand of BCLF01000069.1, from coordinate 791,108 downwards.
CAAGCTCACTAGCTACCAACCAGAAATCCCGGTACAACAATGCCAGTGTGCCGATATACCTGACTTTTTATCTTAATTTTCTGGTTTATATGCAAATATTCTGAAGTGTAGATTTCCTAATCAATACTATTCTCTCTTATGTAGTATAAGTTATGTTTTACTTTTCCTCATATGCGACCAAGTATAATGTCGACTGGGGTTTTACAGGCTGCCCGATCGAGCAGCAAAGTTGTTTATTGGCTACATATACAAATTAAATATCCTGGGTAAGTTTCCATTTAGTCACATTTCAAATTAATTAAACATATAGAAATAGTACAATGAGTTTCTGTGAGAAACACTGCTGATGACGGGTGAATACAAACACCAACTTTTTTTCATCAAATGCCTGCAACTGTTTGGTTCATCAAAGTGTACATTGAGCCCATGCATATGGCATGGCCAGAGCCAAGCCAAGCGGTCCCAGTAACCATAGCAAGAATTAACTGAGTGGCAAGTACAGCCTTGAATCATAGAACTAGCAGAGAATGCACTTCTAAATTGGTAGCTCGCCTGTCAAGGTGAACTGTTTCCCTGTCCAAGAATTGTGGATTAATTATGTATGATTGAATCAAAAGCAGGACTTGTTAAGCATTCGAGGAAGAATACGAACAAAACCAACAACCACATACACATTGATTAAATAATCACCAAGGCAATCTATGACTGCTTATGAGATCGCAAAAGCTGTCGTAGGCACAAAAGGATTGCCTTTGTATTCCACTACACAAAGCAAAAGCGGCATAGCCATATTCATGCGGCTAGCAGCTGCAAGTTCGTTCCTTTTTTTTCTTCTTTTTTATATGTATCGTTTTGTTTCTAAGAACATGGTAGAAATAGCAGTGTTCCTTTGTTATGCTCTCTCTCCCTCTCTCTCTCTCTCTCTCTCTCTAGGTGGGACACCCCTGAACATGCATGGAACGAAGCTTGTCTTGGCGCCATCTACTAGTCTATTTCCTTTTTGAATGTAATACTGGTCAATTTCTTCTCTGTGATTATATATCTCTATGAAGTTTATTTTAGGATCTGATACGTGCATGTGCATGCTACAATAGTATGTTCATGCGTCCTTATTGTTTTATCGCGGAGGAAATTCCAGCCATAGATATGATGATTATAATTTTGATTTTTTAATGCATGTGAGTATAGAAGATGCAGTGAATAGTACTGCTGGTGGCAGCAAAGGGCAATTTTGCTTCAGGGCTTCTTCATGTATTTCAACGAGCGAATTCATAGTGCTATAAATTTTGTCGACTGTGGCCAATGAACTGTCGCAGGGAATATTTGGTTCCCCCTACTCCCCCGGGGATTGAAATGAGAGATTCAGGCTCTCAAGTCCCAATATAATCACCGTTCATTTACTCTTTCCTCACTTTCAAACCCTTGCTTTTGTTCTCAGGCAACTCGCTATCGACCTTCTCCGGGCTCAAGCTGCAGCCAGCAGGTCTCTCTCTCTCGTACTGAAGCAGCAGCAGCCCCTTCTCTCTCCATTATAGTTCCATCTCTCCCTCCCGTCCACAACTCTTCTTCTCCCTATCTTCCCCTCCACTCCAGCCTAAGCTAACCAGAGCCGCCTCCCTCCGGCCTCCACCATGGGAGACTCCTACACCAATTTCCTCAGAGGCTACTACTCCCACTTCGTCCCTCCTCCCCCTGCGTCCTCTTCCTTCTCCAGCTACGCTGCCTCCTACCTCCACCCACCACCGCCCTCTCCTCCGATCAGGGAAGCCCTCCCCCTCCTCAACAGCCTCACGCCGCCATCCGCAACAGCCCTGACGCCGCACCACCGGCACGATGACGACGTCCAAGATCAGAAGGGCAAGTGCAAGCTCATCACGACCTGCAGCAAAAGCACCGGCGGTGGACAAGAAGCGGCCGATCAGGCCGCGGAGGTCACGGTGGCCTTGCACATCGGCCTGCCCAGCCCCAACCCCTCTGAAGCGGCGGCGATGGCAGCAGGGAGTGGCGAGAACCAAGAACCAGCTACAGCGGAAGCGCAGAGGAGCCAGCAGCAAGATGAGGGTGGAGGGGATGAAGAGGAAGATCAGGACGACGCCGTGGCGGTGGGGTGCGCCTCCATCGGGATCGGGAGGCTGACGAAAGGGCAGTACTGGATACCCACGCCGTCGCAGATCCTCATTGGACCGACCCAGTTCCCGTGCCCCGTCTGCTACAAGACCTTCAACCGGTACAACAACATGCAGGTGAGCGAGCTGCTGATTTCGTCGATCTGATGGTGTTCTTGCCGGTGCTTGGTTTTGATCTGGATTTCGATATTATATCGATTCTGTTGCTTGTTGTTTTTTTGTCACCTACATGATATGACACTCCCTTTTCATTTTCTGGTTTGTTCTTGGCCCTCTTTCTTTCTTTTGGGTTTGACTGAGGGAAATTAAGTTCTTCTCGGTCTTCTGATCTCTGCATGCACTCCAGTAATTGAAAGCATGCAGGAGCTTCCGTTTCTGCTGCATGGCATCTCTGAATTTTTTTCTTGGATTCTTGCTGCATGGTGTGGAGCAGTGCATGCATCGATCGGAAGCTTGTGTCGACTGGAGTGGATCTAGAATAGGGAGCGCTGCAGCTGGGAAGGTGCTGAGGCAGTACTGCTATGCCTGCAAGCTTCGTCGGCCAATCTCTCTCTGCCTCCGTGATCCGTGTACGGCGTGCGGGAGCAGGAGGGGCACGGAGGCATGCGGCCGTGGCAAACGGCCAATTGACATGGGAAGCAGAACTCTTTCAAGCTCCTACACAGAGGCATTCTTGGAGTTTGCGCTAGTTCTTCCTTTTCGATTCGCAGTGCTGATGCAGACTCCGAGCGAGAGAGAGATCTGGAGAAGAAAGATCTGGCAAAAAGGCATCTTTATCTTTCCTTGATCAGTTCCTTCAGGCTCACACAGACGTGCATCTCAAGCAACAGCTCTGCTCTCTCTCTCTCTCTCTCTCTCTCTCTCTCTCTCTCTCTCTCTCTCTGTCTCTCTCTCTCTCTCTCTCTCTCTCTCTCACACACACACACACACACAGCGCCAAGATGACCAAGAGCTATAGAAGGCAGGCATCCAAGAACGGAAGAAGCTCTAGCTGGTCCCTCTCTTCAACTTATAAACCGTCTGCCCACATCCCCCGTTGCCTCGAGCACGTGAAGAGAGCCACTCCACTTACACGGCTCGAGCTCTCTTCCTCCTCCTTGCCTAATCCAGCAGCCAGTACCCACACCGCTGCATGATCTGCTGCTGCTACGATGCGATGCTGCATCTTCAGTCAATGTTCATGCCTGCAACTAACTGTCTACTCATTGCACATCTAGTAGTACCTCTCTTTCTATAGCTTGTACTACCTACGATCGATGCTTTATAATTACTCGCGATTTTACATCGATCGATTTCGACTAACATATGGATGCGCGCATGCAGATGCACATGTGGGGGCACGGCTCGCAGTACCGCAAGGGCCCCGAGTCGCTGCGCGGCACGCAGCCGACCGCGATGCTCCGGCTGCCGTGCTACTGCTGCGCGGCGGGGTGCCGGAACAACATCGACCACCCGCGGGCGCGGCCGCTCAAGGACTTCCGCACGCTGCAGACGCACTATCGCCGGAAGCACGGCATCAAGCCCTTCATGTGCCGCAAGTGCGGCAAGGCCTTCGCCGTGCGCGGCGACTGGCGCACCCACGAGAAGAACTGCGGCAAGCTCTGGTACTGCTCCTGCGGCTCCGACTTCAAGCACAAGCGCTCCCTCAAGGACCACATCCGCGCGTTCGGCCGCGGGCACGCCGCCTGCGGCATCGTCTGCTTCGACGACCTCGACGACGACGACCGCGACCCGTCCTCCGAGGTCGACCACACCGCTACTACCAGCACTAGCACCACGGGCGTCGTCCCCCCCGTAGGTGCCAACGCTCGCAACAGCCACCGCGGGACGCCATCGACGTCCAGAGACTCAGGCGACCGGAGGACACTATAGGGTGAGTTCTTACGTGTGCCACAGAACAAGAATATATATCTGTATGCAGCCAATGTGACAAGCCGAGAACTTACACATGTGTACCGCCGTGGAAATCATCACTTGCTTATTCGCGAGGTTAATTTGTTAGAAGATCCATTTGCTAGCTACCTGTTGAGAATAGAGCAAACAAATCAAGGTTTTAAATTTATCCAAGGGGCATATATAACAGATGCAGGAAGAGTTGATGCACGCATGGTTAATGTTCTACTCCTAGCTATAGTTGTTTGAATAGGCCTAGCTAGCTTTCATTGTATGTGCAGACTACGTGATTTGGTATCTGATGAAAGTATACATATTTCTAATGTTAACTGCTGCCTCTATTCCAAAATATAAGCATTTTTAGTTTAGATAAAGTCAATTTTTTAACTTTTGCTAATGGTATCTAGAAAATTACATAATTTCTAATGAAAAATATAGTTTTTATAAAAGCTTATTTCATGATGAATTAAAAACATATATATTTATATAATAAAATATTAATAATTCTATATATCCCTTTAATTCAGCAACCTCCCCCCCCCCCCCCAGCTT
>BCLF01000069.1:731684-785524 GCA_001602275.1 Zoysia japonica | reverse complement strand
ATAGCGCCCCCGCCGCCTCCGTTGCTGCCCTCCACCGCCACCACACTAACTCGGCCTGTGACGCCCCCGCCCCGACACCACCCACCGCCGGCGACCTCCTCCGCGGCCGGAGCCGCCCTTGACGCCTCGCCACCCCACCCACACCACACCCCCCCACCGCCAGATCTACCTTTCTCTCTTTTTTATGTCCAGTGGCAGAGTGCTTGAGATTTGGTGATACAAATCTACGCAGTTAAGAGATTCTCCGGTGACAATGGGTGATACAAATCTACGGCCGGTGATGAGATTTGCTCTGAAGTAAAGAATTTACTGAAACAATCCGGAGAAATTACTGAGACAATCTGAAGAAATTACTGAAAGATAGCGAAAATTATTGAATGAGTCTGGAGACTTAATGAATCATTCAAGGAAATTACTAAATAAAATCGAACAACATTACTAAGGAAAAAAAATTACTGAGGAACGATGAAATTACTAAATGGATCAAAAAAATTACTGAATGTATGTTTTTAAGTTGGTCAAAGCGCGCGCGCGGGGCCGGGAGGTGCGCGCGCGGTCAACAAGCACGTTTGGATGCGGCGCGCGACACGCTGGACTGACCCAAAGTGTAGAATAGTTATTCTACACCCTGGGTGTTGAATAGTCTATATATATATATATATATATATATATATACACACACACACACACACACACAGAAAAGACACACATTCATGGATCTTGTAATATGTCCAATATATACTTCCATTGATGTTTCTAAGTTAATTTTGGGTTTTGCAGTAATACGAGTTTGCAGATGCTTGATACTGCCCATGCATGGTTTCAAAAAGGAATTAACAATAAGGTCGTTAAGATGACATTCCCAAGCACTGTACTATATTTAACTGTATATCCCCAGTGGAAACCTGTTTACGTGTCGGTCAGATGACGAATGCAATGCTAATGTATAGTACTAGTACTATGGGATCGATGGTCCCATAAAATTTCTCATCATACTAGCATTTTGTTGCTAGCTCTTACGTACGGAATAGTATCTCTCTTTTATTCCTGAGTGCCTGCACGGATGCAAAACCTCGACTGCTTTACTGCATAATACGGAGTAATAGGTAGCTACTCCTTCATTGTAGCACATTCTTTTATGAACAAATCAATAATAAAGTCCCTACTAGACATCGAGCGTTAAATAATCTGTGGCACAGGCATGTTTGAATAACCTTTTGGATAAAGGTTTTTTACGCCTCCTTTGAAACGCAGGAATTTTTCTTGTTTTCTGTGTTTTTTTTGAAATTAAATTAATTTTTGCAAAATTTCTGTTAGATTTTTGGGAAATTTTTGCGTTCCAAAGAAAGACTTAAAAAGACATCTTTTGAATATAGTTTTTTTTAAAGGAAATCTTTTGGATAGAGTTGCCTCGAAAAGAACGTCTTTAGTTGCTGCTGCAGATCTAGAAAGGCTATGTTAGATTCAAATCAAACCAGACTGAATTATTTTTCTTGATGGAAGTTTATTCTTAAGTTAGAAATGGTATCATATACTGTACATGATTTTAATTCATTTGTTTCTTGCAAAAAGAGACAGAAAGACACTTTAACAAAGGAACACGTGAGGTAATTTGTTCAGTACCAGGAATTTCATTAGTGCTTAGTACAACTTTGCGTAATCTGGGTGGATATTAAGCACCCCCCGAAAATGCTTTTAGAAATCTGAATCTTCACTGGAAAACAAGAGAAAAAAAACTCTGACCGATTTTTCTGCACTTTCACCTACTCGATTTACACTCCCTCCTGTCCCTACGCTTGTTTCTGACTTTGTTGCATGGTCAGCCACACCCCTATGCAGGTAGAGAGAGAGAGAGAGAGAGAGAGAGAGAGAGAGAGTTTGCAGGGAGTATGGCGGCAGCTCCCTGAGGAGGATGGCTTTGGAACCCTTCCGCCTTGCAGCATCGATGCATACCAAGGGCGTGTCAGCAATGAAGCAGGCCTTTTTGAGCCCTATGCTTCTGCAGGATGTGTAACGCGCTCTATCTGCGGTTTTGCCTGTGACGCTGATTTCTCCCGAAAAAAAAAAGGCGTTGGTGGCCAACTCCTCGCGCTTTGGTTTTTTTTTTCCCACAAGAGTTTTTCGTTTCTGCTGTAATTTTCATGTAGATCAGCGGTTACGGGGAATTTAGTACTAAAACCTATTTTTTGTTTTCTTGCGATATTGCCTTTGAAGAGCAGGAAATGTACGATGATAAACTAGTCCTTCCAGCATACTACTTGTACTACTATACAGAAGGACTGAATACGGCTGTGACGAGTGCTGTATCAGTCCACCATACCGGCAAAGCTGCAAGACAGTAGTTTACTGTTCAACTGTTTCGCTGTAATCACTGGTGTACGTAGTAGTAGCTAAAATACGCACTTCATTCTCTATATTTTAACCTTCATCTTCGCAGATGTTCTGACTCCTGAATCCTGATGTGCAGTGAGCACCCAGTGAGTTGTAGTACTAGCTAGTACTACGCCATAACCTAGTCGGTTTCTTATTTTGTGTTTAAACCATATATACTACACCTGACGACGATTTTATTCAGAAAGAGGCTTGAGGGAGAAGAAAGCGGGTAGACGACACGGGGCCGGCCGGAATCAAAGACAAAAGCACGCAAAAGATTACCAGGAAGAAAGGAAAGATGCGATGAAGAAAGAGCATTTCTTGGCCTGGATCGTTAGCTCGCACTGCTTTCCGCTGCTTTTCTACGTCTAGTAGGCCTCCGGAGCTAGCCCGGCCGTGAATTGAAGGGAAAGCCGGAGCCGACGGCCGGGATCCCAGCTCCGTCCTCATAACATGTCAAATCATGGGATCCGCTAGTAGTAGTAGGTCGATTGAGTAGGATAACACGGAACCCCTCTTACTAGCTTGGAGACACGAATGGAGTCCACAAGGAAAAACTCCATCGAGGCTTATATGTGCCTGGGGTCGTACTATCATATCCACCAAAGCCACCACGCAGCTAGCTAGCGCCATGTTGTTCAAAGCAAATTAAAGCGACAACGTCCAAAATACATCTTTTGAAAGGACCTGATCGATAAGCTAGCTAGCTGGTGGAATCTATATTTTCATCTCTGATACTACTTGTTTCTACTACTACTAGATATGGTTCTTTCGGTTTATTATCGTATTTCTTGTACTAGAACATTAGTGTAAAAACCAGCAGCAGAAGAATGCTCGTTGTGTGGCCAGAGATTCAGTGGAAGTTACAGGAAAAATGCAAAGCCATAGTATTGATCAGAAAGTAATTAAAATGGCCGTCCGATCTATCGACGAACTGTAGTGTGGTAATGAGAATTGCGCCGGTGCACATTAGTCTTCGTAAATTAGTATTCGAACGTAGGTGGTTGTGTGTCCCTGAAATCCTGAATCAGCATATGTATCGTCATCAGTACTTTCAGACCCAGCAATATAGAGTACTCCTGAAACTGTTCCATGCATCAGTGAATGATCTAAGTCGCCTGTTCTTACGGTGGCCGTGCTAGTACCGCATTTACAGGTCCACGCATGGAGTTCGCGCATGCATCTACTAAAATGTGGAAACAGTGAGCAGCGGAGTGCATTTCTTGCGGATACTGAAAGTAATTAACCTCTTGCTAAATTTTTACCGTCACCGTCTCTAGTAAATTAAAGGCAAATCTCTCACGGATACTAAAAATAACCTCTTGGTAGTTCATTACTGTCACCGTCTGGGAGATTTTGTTATTATCATGGCTCTTGAACGCAACAATATCGAGCGCGAGTTACAGCGACATGAAACCTAAAAAGTGTCTCTCCAGGAGGCGCCTAAAAACCTTTTTTTTTTTGCAGAAAAGGAAATACTCCTACTCGGTTGGAGCTGTTCATTGTGCTCGGTGCTCACACTCTTGGTCAGGAGTACTATGCTGATGACGGGGGCTTCGTAGTAGGTCGATTGAGTAGGATAACATGGAACCCCTCTTACTAGCTTGGAGACATGAATGGAGTCCACAAGGAAAAAATCCATCGAGGCTTATGTGCCTGGGGTCGTATCATATCCACCAAAGCCACCACGCAGCTAGTATCGCTAGCACCATATTGTTGAAAGCAAATTAAAGCGACAACGTCCAAAAGTCATCTTTTGAAAGGACCTGATAAGCTAGCTAGCTGGTGGGATACTACTTGTTTCTGCTAGAGTTTATTATCGTATTTCTTATATACATTAGTGTAAAAGCCAGCAGCAGAAGGCCACCGGAGAAGATCCAAGCTGCGTCGTCAGTGAAGAAGTTTTACAGTGGAGTAGTACGAAATTTGATGTCTGTCGAAAGGGCGTCCCATGATCTCTGGCTGTCAAAATCAGCACCCCAGTTGACGGCCAGAAGACGAATGCCCATTGTGTGGCCAGAGATTCAGTCGAAGTTACCGGAAAAATGCAAAGCCTAGTACTGATCAGAAAGTGAAGGGCCGATCGATCGATCGAGGAACTGTAGTGTGGTGATGAGAATTGTGCCGGTGCACATTAGTCTTCGTAAATTAGGACTCGTACGGAGCGTCGTAGCTGGCTGTCTATCCCTGAAATCCTGAATCAGCATATGTGTCGTCAGTACTTTCAGACCTACATATCTCTTGAAACTGTGCCATGCATTTTACAGGTCCGTGGAGTTCGCGCATGCATCTATTACCGAAATGTTAAAACAGTGAGCAACCGCGCGCGTTGCCGACGGCTAAATTTCTCGCGGATACTGGAAGTAACCGCTTGCAAAAATTTTACTGTCACCGTCTCCAGTAAAGGCAAATCTCTCGCGGATCGATACTGAAAATAACCTCTTACTAATTCATTACTGTCACCGTCTGGGAGATTTTATTACCGTGGCTCTTAGTAGAACGCAACATCGAGCGCCAGTTACAGCGACATGAAACCTAAAAACTGTCTTCTCGGAGGCGTCTAAAAACTTTTTTTTTGCAGAAAAGGAAATACTACTTCTCGGTTTGGAGCTGTTCATTCTGCTCGGTGCCACACTTACATCAGTTGGAGTACTATACTGATGATGATGATGATGATGGGGGCTTCGTATCGATTAGGTTTTTCGTTCCATCTTGGTCACAGGCTCACTGTTGGTACCTGCTGCTTCCGCTCGCATTGATTGTTAACCGTTGTTCTGTTCGATCTGTCGCCTGAAAAGTCTTCAGGCGACACAGCGCTGTCGACGGTGGATCCGTCTGTTGCGTTCCGGTTCTGCAGGCGACAATCGAAAGCCACTCTTGCTAGTAGTACTACGATCGATGGCCATGGCAATGGCATGCATGCGCAAAAACAGAGATTTGGCTTGGCTCGGCATCAGAGATTTGGCTTGGTCATGAATGCACGCCCGGCCTTCTAGCCATGCGCGAGGGGTGAGACCCGCCCATCCGCTGCGTGGATCCTTTTCATGCAGCTGTCGCCTGGTATGACCGGCGTCATCATCGGTCGCCATGCTCTTCTTCTTCCGCTCCTTCCTTTCCGGCACGGTGAGGGGAGGAGACCAGTTTCGTGTGTTTATCACCGCCGGCCGTGTTTATCAGGCCCAGAAGAGACGTTGCAGCCCGCGCCCATTTAACTGGGCTAAAACTTGGCGTGTAGCCCGGTGGTAACTCGCTCGGCTGTGAGCGTGCCCGCTCGGGGTTCGATTCCTGTAATGGACTCAGGTGTCTCACTCTGCCCCTTAATTAAATCTTATGCCTCTCACATGCAGTGCGGAGTTCGTAGAACGTCGATCTCAAAAAAAAAAAAAACGGGGTTTTAAAGTTACGTGTAGTTGTAGATCCGAGAGCGTGCATAGAGGTGTCGATGTGAGTGTTTTGTAGGTGTGTGCACACGAACTACAGTTGTAGAGAGGCTTAAAAAAAACTGGGTTAAAACCGTAGTACCTACCAGACCAACTGACCAAGCCAGGCCTTGTGGGCCGTGACCGGTTGATTGAAAGCAGACAGAAACCTTAGGCCTTTGAAGGCCCAATACGAAACAACGCGTTCCGTGTTCGTGTGGCAGATTGTGGCACTCACTCCGGTCATCAGGAAAAGAAGATGGGAAAAAACGGGAAAGGACCTGCCACTCACAGTCGCTGAAAAATCTAGGCCGGTCCGAACTCCCAAGAAGGGGCATCCTGGTCATTTCGCGCGCTCTCAGGCCTCCCCTCCTTTATCTCTCCGTCACCTCCCAACGTTTCTCCCCCCATTTCCTTCCTTCCAAGCCCACCGAATTGCCTGCGATTCCTCTCCCCTCGCCTCATCGTCCTCCCCTAGGGTTAATGCCTCGCCCCCTTCGATTCCGTCCGATTTACTTTCGGTTCGCTTCGATCTCTGGATTTGTGGTTTCCGCCTCGGCCTTTCGGGGTCGATTGGAAATGTTCTCTCTCTTTTTTTCTGGATTTTTTTTGGCTGATGATTTATTGAGTGGTTGCGTGCGTCTTCCTGCCTGCAGGGATCGCCGGAGAGGAATCGCGGACAGGGCTTTCTCGCTTCGAGGTTCGTAGCCTGGTCACTCCAAATCCAACCCGGAATTTCGAGATTCAATTTTTTTTCTTCGTGGTTACAATTTGTGCCCCGCCGTGTCGGTCAAAAGCTGCTTTTTTTAGGGGCGATGTTGAATGGGTCCGGTCGACGCTAAAGCGGTCGGGCCGCCCCGATTCGTCGATCTGGTCCCGGTTCCTGCACGGAAACGGCGACCAAAAATACTACTCCTAGCTTGGTAAAATTCGGGCTTCGGTTGTAGTAAAGGCGTCCGCTTTCCACGTATCGGGCCGGCGCGGTTGGTTGTTGCGGCTGGTTGATGGCCGCGCCCTCTTTTGGCTGCTTTGGCCAAAGTCAGTGAGCAGATATGGACGCTACTTTATGGATTTGTTGCGTAAAGCGGCAGAAAGTTGCGGCCTTTTTTTTTTTTGAGAGAATTGATTTCGCCCGCGCTGTGGTGCCGGTTGATGATTCGTTTGTTGGATGGCTGGTTTGATACGGTAGGTTCCATTTCGGTAGTGCCTTGAGTTAGGTATTTGACCAGGGTACAATTACCCTTGCTAGTAAGATGCTTCTTGAAGCTCTACGGGTAGCCTTGTTGAGTTGCTTCTGAAAGTAAATCTAGTCCGTGTAGGATTGTTTTCTTTAGGTTGACTGCTTCTATGATTGTGTTTACTACTAATCCGTTGTAATATAAATTTGTAGGAAGTTGCAGTACTCTGGTAATAATTCAGTGTTTGTCTATGATTTTCAGTTAAGAAGCCATGGAGCACAAGGAGACTGGATGCCAGGCCCCTGAGGGACCCATCCTTTGCATCAACAACTGTGGCTTCTTTGGCAGCGCAGCTACGATGAACATGTGCTCCAAGTGTCACAAGGAGATGATAATGAAGCAGGAGCAGGCTAAGCTGGCTGCCTCTTCGATCGACAGTATCGTCAACGGGACTGATGCTGTGAAAGAACAGGTTGTTCCTGGCAATGCAGCGGTAGCTGTTGCTAAAGTTGAAGTGCAGGCGCTTAATGTGCAGCCCGCTGATATTGCTGGCCCCAGCGAGGGGGCAGCAGCGATCCCCAAAGGGAAGGAAGGCCCGAGCCGGTGCGCCACCTGTAGGAAGAGGGTTGGGCTTACAGGATTCAACTGCCGATGCGGGAACTTGTTTTGTGCACTCCACCGCTATTCCGACAAGCATGACTGCAAGTTCGACTATCGGACGGCAGCTAGGGATGCGATTGCAAAGGCAAATCCAGTGGTGAAGGCGGAAAAGCTTGACAAGATCTAGAGGTGCTAATGGTTGTTGAAAGAAAATCATCCGTCTGTGGTACTTCATCACGTGAATCCGCTGGTTTACCCATGCCTTTCCCTTTCATGTTGGCTGCTACAATCTTGTTGTTCGGCTCTATGATGCATGGTTCACTTCAGCAGCTCAAGAACCCTCTTCTCAGCCCCTGGTCAGTTCAAACGGTTTGCATGTTGGCTATGTTGTGTAAGCTTTATTTATGGTCATCTTGCTTGGACGTCAATGTGGCTTCGCATATAGCTAGCCCAGTAATGTACTGTTGTCCTGCCGTGTTTCACTGAAACCACTAAGAAGTAATCAGCAACTGTCCGTTATATGGTACTGATAATCATTTGCTGATTTGCGTGTTTGATTTTACTAATCTTCATGATGCAAATACATGTTAGTAGGGAGTAGGTGCATTAATACTTTGTTTGTGCCTAGGAAGTGCCATTGAAATTCTACACCAAATGTTCAATATCTAGCATATAATTTGGAAAGAGGCTAAAGCATCCTACTGAAGTACAAACATGGTGTTCTTTGGTAGGCAGTTCGCCATTTTGCAATTCAACAGGTCCATCTTATTCTTAAACATGAGGTTCTATAGTGTTTAGCCTGCCGGAATGAATGTTCAATGGATCGTGAAATTCTTTGCAGAATCAGAAGTTTATTTGGGGAATTGTTTTTTGTCTTTGCAAGTTCATCCCTGAGCCTGTATAGTTAAGAGTGAAAAAGAAAATAAATTGTTTGCTCAGCCAGAATAATGGAACAATCTTGCCGTGGACTAACCTTACAGTATGACTGTTTGATCCCTGGCACATGATGCGCCGCTATTGTACTATAAGGTGCTGAAATTCTAAAAGTATTCCACATGTCCAAACTCCAATAGGCAGATGAGATCGGAAGGATGGGTGTGCTTAATTGTTGTTTTTTACTGTTATCAGATTTTAGTTAGGAAATTCTTTTGCCTTGTATTTGTGCATTGGATTCAACTTTCTCGAAGTAAATAGGTTAGGTTTGCCTGGCTCTTTGCTGGCACGTATAACAGAAAACGTGGTCCCATTTCGAGTGAAGTTTCAACTTCCAAACATGAACTATGTTGGCTGTTCAAGTATACGTTCCCTCTTGAAGCTGATATTCAATGAGCATGTAGTTTCATCGCTGTCATCAGTACCGCTTTGGATCTTGGATCTCAGGTTATCATGCCCTTGTAGTAGATGCACATTTCCATTTGATCGTTACAGTTGTCCTGGATGAGCTTCCCCAATCGTTGCCATTTCTTCCCTCAAAATTGACCAGATCCAATCATCCAAGGAATGAGATTAAATTGCTTCACTTTCAACTTCAACTGAAATGGACAGTTTGTCTTTAGTTTTCATTCGTACCATCTGATAGCAGGATTCAATTTGGCAGCCGCACCCAACTTGTATGAACCATTTGCATTTCTTAACAAAACTTAGACGAACCATTTGCACCCTAGATACATTTTTTTAAGCTCATCAGGAGAGGATGCCATCATCAAGCCATTGGGATAATGAATTCTACACCAGGATAACATAAAAGAACTAGTACTAGCTGAATCATCTAGACTTTCGAGTCGAAATATCGTGTCATCGGCTATTCGGCTTCATTGATGGATCTGGACAGCACTTATCAGCACCAAGTATAGAATGAAGCATGGGTCAGAGACTAGTCTCAACTCCTCGTGCCCATGCGCCTCTGAAGGAAGGATCGCGCTCATGCCCAGTCAGAAACATGTGACCTTTTTATTCGCATCTTAAAACCTTCTTATTCCCTCCATTTTTTTTTAAAAAAAAGCAACTCTTCCTCGATCCCGATGAAAATCTATTTCAGAACCCGTCACATGAATTTCACATAAAACATTTGGATTTAGAGAGAGCGAACAATTAATTTCCCGCCTTCCGAACACGGCCTTGATCAGAAAAACCATAGAATTGATAACCTAACCCACTTTATCAGCCAACTCTAATCCAAAGATTTTCTTGGTGAGTGCATGCGACCATCTATCTTGAGGTGCAGTGTGGCCTCAAACGCCGAGGTTGAAATAGATGGTGTAGAACTCGTCTCTCAAGGTGAACAACGGCTCGAGGAGGAAGGTCCTCCTCACGCCGCTGGCGGCGAAGCTGATAGGGTGGTAACTCCGCAGCCGCTCGGCGCGAACGAAGCTCGCCGCGCGCCGGAACCCCGCGTCGCCGTCGCCGTGCTTCCGTGCGTTCCGGCAGCTGACCTGGACCTTCGCGCCAGCCGCGTAGCCATTGCCGCCCGAAGTGACAACGAAGCACCCGGGCCTGCTTCCGAGCTCCAGGGACACCGAGCCGGGCGCCCCGTCGAGACCCGGCACGACGGTGAACAGAGAGCTCGGGGTCTTCTCGCCGGACAGCGTGAGTCTGTCCGTGATCAACATCCCCGGCAGGGCGAAGGGTTCGATCGTTGTGGAGGTTGAGTTCATGGTGGCGCGGGAACCTTGGGGTATGACCCGGAACGTTGCGTGGACGGCGGCCTCGGTGCCGCCCGCGCTTTCTGGTCGGTCCTGCATCGTCAGAGAGCCGGTCACCGTGGAGAGGACGAAGGTCTTGCCGCCGGATTCTTGCGCGAAAGTCACCAGCTCGGAGTTGGACGACGGAGGGATGGCGGTGATCCAATCTGAGACCGTGGCAGCGCCGCCTGTCTTGGCGTCCCAGTCACCAGTGGAGAGACCAGCGAGAAGGAACGGCCCGAACAGGACTGCTTGCAGAGATGCAAACTCCGGCCGGTCATCTGAAGGTTTCAGTTTTAGTCGTTCGATTAGTGATACATGAGAATCGTACTGACGATTAAAACAGTTTTATCATTGTAATAGCAGCACTCGAAATTTTGGACCTTTTATTGCTTCGGTCCGTAGGTGGATTGGTAATTGGAGTGACAGGTGATCACCACTGCCCCACTGCTTGCTGATTGTGAGGAAAGTCCCTGGCAGAAATTAAATTTTTGTAAGAAATAAGAACATCTATCCCTGTAATTCATCAAACACGTTTAGAGATGACGTCATTTCTGTCACTATTTTTTCAGATTATTTTTAACTGTTCTTCACTGCAAATAGACATACCTGGATATGGTAATTCCAGATCTTTCTCATTCAAAGTTGCCTTAGCACCATTCAAAGAAGTCCATGACGGAATTCGTACATTTAGTGTCGCAAATTGACCATTTGTCTGCATGAAAGAAAAGACTGATCAAATGCTCACAATAAAGCAAGCCATCTTCAAAAAAGATTCTTCTCTGCTAAATTATGATATTACGCAATAATTTTAGCCGGATCATTCACCTTTGCAGATATGGAGAACGAGACCTGAAGGTACTGATCTGATGAGCTGAGGGGTTTCAGTTGCTGGGTAACAGTAAGGCCTGCAGTTCTCCAATTGAACGTGCTCGGTATGAACTGAATGACGTAGAGCGCCGGCCTCTCTCCTTTCTCCTCAAAGTAGATGGAATCCCCCAATTTGGAGAACGATTCTATCCCTGCAAATACAAACCAGCATGTAGAGCAATCACGGTCCAACTGCTGGGTTCAAAAAATATTAAGGATTTATTTTCACATACCAGTCCCATAACAACACCAGAAGTCATCAAACTGTGATCCCCAGCCATGATAGCTCACTGCCTTCGAGCTCCCAGGGCCCTGGGGTAGCATGTAGATCATCACACCAGGATCCCTTCCTCTCTGAATGCTCAGGACGCCATTGATCAGCGCTCGCTCGTAGTAGTCTGCATACGCTATCTCCTTAGTCCATCTGAACAGGTGGCGCGAAACCTGAGTATTCCATAATAACAATAAAAAATTAAGAAATATCATATCCTATCTTTAGTTAAAGATAAAAAACGAAGTTATGTTTGAAATATCACGAACAATTGAACCACCTTGAGCATGTTGTAGGTAGTGCAGGACTCCTCAGTCTCAGTGACCAGATTATTAGCTAAACGCTTTGGATCGGACCTGATAAAAGCGTTTCAGGCGTGAGATGTCTGAAATGGGATGAGCGAGGAATTCAGACATCTCGATTCGATACCAGAATTCACTGACAGACGTGCCACCGGTTGCGTAGGCATGGGAAGAATTCACAATGTCCATGAAGAATGTCGCAATTTCCTGTTTCATGGGTTAGGTTTTTGGTCAGCTTCAATTCATGGTTGCATCAAGAAACTGTCCCATCTGATCGGTGCAAGTGTTAATTTCAGGTGCTCATGACCAGTACACCCACTAGTTGGATGTCCTTCTTTAGCTATATTTTTATGTGCAGTAATTTTTACCTTGTAAAGAGGATCACCTGTAACTTCATATCTCATTTGCCCACCGATGACGACCGGAATATGCGTATTGGCATGGAAACCCGAAAGACTGTCTGCCTGAGAGACAACACAAAAATAGAGCTTAAAGCAGGTTGAGATGCAATGTAAGCACCACTTTTTTTATAAAAAAAAATGAAAATTGAGTAGTGGAACAGAGGGCGAAGAAGAAGGAGAGTCTTCGGACCTGCACTGCAAGCAGTCCCAGGAAGCATGGCTTGTCGAAAAGATGGGCGATCACCAGATGTCTCTCATCTTTCTGCCGTAATCAGTTCAGAGAGAGATCATACTCTTAGCAACTCCACTAAAAGTGCCTTTTGATTTCGATTATCCCACGAACAAATATAAAATGGGCATTGTCGTCAGCTCAAATCCTTAAAGCTGGAAGGTAGGCTGATACCGTGATGGTGTAGAGCTGGTAGAGCACGTCGTTCATGCCGCCGGTCTCCTCGTTGAGCGACGTCCAGTGCCGCTCGATGCTGTACTTGTGGATGACGTTCCTGACGCGGCCGGCGAAGTAGTCCGCCATGGCGACCACCATCTCCAGCGCCTTGCCGTTGCCGGCCACCACGTGCTGGTCGAGGAGGCCCTGCATGATCTGCAGACCGGGAACACGCGCAAGAGTTCAGAACGGCACCGGCGCCGGTGACGACAGTGAACTGGGTTGATTATTACATTAGCGGCCAAGCCATGGACGTCGGACCTTGTGAATGGTGTAGTAGGGAGCCCAGACGGGCTGGATGGCCTCGAAGCTGTCGAAGAACTTGGTTGGGAAGGCGGAGAGGTAGCCCGTGCCGACGGCGCGCTGGCACTCGTGCAGCGCTTCCACCACCGCCGACATCTTGCCGGCGAGCGCCGCGTCGTGCGTGCTCGCCCACATCTTGGCCGTCGCGCTCAGGTAATGCCCTGCATGCACGGACGGATTCATTGCATCATTAGTGTAATGACCCGAATTGCGCAAATTCCAGCTACCCTTTTTCTGCAGAATTGTTTTGAAATTGTGGACTCATTGAAACAGAGCTAAACGAATAGTTTGCCGCCAAATTTGATCCGGGCTGGCCTTTTCGGTACGCTATCCAAACTGATCAAGGCCTCACCCGAATAAACCCCTCATCATACTGCGGCCCATCATATGCGGTGTAGCTAATTTGTAGGGCCCAAGGGAGCCATGAGACTCGGTACGAGGCCTGCACTGACCCTTCCAGTGAAGTGGTGATGCTAACTCTGTTTCACATCTTCGATCCAGTTAAATTTGTTATCGTGTGCGTAGTAGTAGAGTAAAAACTCAGTTTATTTGATCGAAGAAAATAAATATAAGTACCATTTATCTCACCACATTTAATGTGAAAAGGTTAACGAATCATACGCCCACGTTGTCAGTGAGAGGAGCTCGTGACACGCTACCCTACACGCCTTTCTTTCCATTCCTGGAATCAAGGTGCATGTTCTCAGAACTGGTAGACCACAAGAAGGTTTCTACTGCTGTTTTCACTGATGAGGCATCGCTGTCACGTTAAGCAAACCTAGTGAAGAAGCGACGTACTGCTACCCTAGCGAATCCGGCGTGCGGAGGACCAAGCAATGCCGCCCAGTAATGGCCATGTCCGTCCGTGAACAAAAGAGGAGAGCACGCCAGCCGAGACTAGGTCAGCCTCGCGCACGGTCGAAAGGTACGTACCGACGAAGTGGCCCCGGAGCTGCTGGTCGGGGCTCTCCCAGCCTCCGTAGGGCTTCCCCGGCGCCGGCAGCCCCGCCTGCGTCCGGAAGCTCCAGACGAGGCGGTCCACGTCCAGGAGCAGCAGGTACTCGAGGTTGGTCCGCTGCGCGCGCCCGTACACGGGGTCGTCGTCGTCCAGCCGCACGTCGTGCAGCGACACCTCGTCCAGGAACGGCCCGGCGCCGGCCGCGGCCGAGGATGCCATGACGCCGCCGCCCTGGCCCTGGCCCTTGAGGGACCGGTACAGCATCGCCCAGTCGAACTCCTCGCCCGCGGTGGCGGCGCCGGGACGGAGCCCCCGCGGCGGCGGCGGCGGCGGCGGCATGAGGCCCATCCACGCGGACTCGTCGGTGGGGTTGAGGTGGTCGTGGAACAGCTCGCGGAGGCGCCACTCGGGCGCGTCTGGCTTCCCCTGCAGCTCCGCGCGCACCGTGTGCGACGACAGCTGCGTGGGAATGTTGGTGCACTCCTTCGCCGCCGCAATCGCAACCGCCGCGGCCATGATCACCACCGCCACGGCCCACGCCGCGCGCCACCGCGCAGCCATTCCGAGAAGAAGCTAGCCTGCCTTGCCTGGCTTCACTTCACTCACTGACCTCTCGCTCAGTGCGGACGCTAGAAGGGACAAACACACATGCTGGCCGGCACACCGTGGAGGGGATATGGCAAGCAAGACCGTTCCAAGAACGCGGATGCGATATTAATCCGGATGCGATACGATCCCGGCCGCCCTGCGCCCACAGCCAAAACGGACGGCGATTAAATCTGGCGGGCGACGGCACGGGCATCGAGCCCCACGGCAGAGGCGCAGGCACCGCTTCACGGAATGACACATGAGCGAGGCTAGCGCGCGGCGGAAAAAGCCGGTCACCGCCATCACCTCGTTGGTTCGTTCCCATTGAAAAAAAAGATACTAGCATGCTAAGACAATTTGTACTGTAAAGACAAAGCTTAACATATCTTAAATAGCTTAATAGCGGAAGCTAAATAAAATTATAGAGTGTTATAGCGGTTAAATTGTATTATAAAACAAATAGCTTAGCCTGTCTCAAATTAGCTATAGCAAACTATGGGGTAATTTTTGCCTGGGTTGGTTCACATGTCGCCACAGGACACGGGCTGGCCTTGTCGCAACGCCCTTTTCATTGTCCCCTTGCGTGCTCCCGTGAGGGAGAAGGCTCAGAAGGGAGCGGCTAGGAAGAGCTGTGAACGAGAAGCTGGGGATGGCGTCCCCGTCTCTCTCATCACCCCTACTCGTCCAAGACTTTGGATGGGTCGATGGCGACGGCGCGCCTGGGCGGCGGGCGATTCTTGTGGCCCTCTGCATCGTCATGTCGCTTTCTTCCTCGCCTCCGTTTGGAGAAAAATCTAAGTTTGTTTGCTAGAATATCATGACCATTGCACTGTAACACGAGTGATCTAGTATGTTTTAGGGACAACGACGAATGATATATTTATCACGTTTGCGAATGGTAGATGCAACATGCCCTTTCTTTAATGGCTTAGCATAACGCATCATCATCGGCATCAATAGCGTTGCCATTGCATGTGCACTTGCAGTTTAAATTTGACTCCTGCTATGTGAAGCAGCTCAAAAATTTTGAACATATTTGAGCCCAAACATGATTATTTTTTTCCTTTGTAGGGAAGCCAGTATCTTAAATTTTTTCCTAGAGTTGGAAAAGGTGCTTAAAAAAAATGAACTGGAGCTCACTAACTCTGTGAAGTTGGACTACTCCACTAAATTTAAGAGTTAAAGTTTTTGTCTGAATTTTTTAGATTTTAAGGTAAAATCAAACTCTATAGTCATGCCAAACACGTCCTCAGTCTCATTTTGATGGAGCTCCACGTCAGAGTGGCGAGCTGTCTGCGAGTCGAGAGGCGCGAAGCAACCGGACTGACCCAGTGTCACATCTCACAAATTAGGGGGCCCAAAAAGGTGTAATTAAATTCCTTAATTATATTAATATTTTGTGTGGCACATTTGAATAATTACCCTGTTTAAAAACTCATACATTTCATGTCTATTTCATGCTACGCAGAAATTTTGATGGGAATTAATTTCGCTAAAAATTTTATTTTAATTCTATTCTTTTAATACTAACTTGAAATTCTGTCGCGCTAGGTGGGCTTGGCCCATTGGAAAAAAAAAGGAGAAATCGAAGCGGCCATGCACGAGTTTGATTAGGCCCAATTGGCTCTACTCCTCTTCCCATTTTGCATCGACGAGGGAAACATTTGTCGAAAGTTTGGCACGTTTCGGAGCGCGGGGAGAGGCGGGCGCGGCGGGCGGCAAGCCAGGCAACGGCCGGAAGATAGGGTGCCTCCGACTGTCGAGTTGGATCCCCCAAGGTGAGTTCCGAACCTTAATTCCCCTTTCGATTCACCATCTCGCGTGTTCCCTGGGATAATCCGGCGACATTGGGCGATTTCAACGATTTAGGGTTTGGCGAAGTTGTACTAATCTGAGTTTATGGATATCTTCCTCGATGTAGAAATGGAGAATGTGCTGCCTGTTGAAAGCGGCGGTAGCTGCGGAAGCGGTGCCGGGGTGGATGATCTCAAGTTCATCTCCAGGTTGAGCACCATTCTCGTGGCCCACATCCAGGAGGTTAAGGACCGGGTCTCCCAGATTGAGTTCATCTTCTGCCGCCAGCTCTTCCCGCACTTCCAGGCCAAGTCGAAGCTCACCCAGGCCCGTGTCGACGACGCGGTCAAGGCCAAAGAGGATGAGTGGAGGAAGAGGGAGGTCGGGCTGCTGAGCCAGCTAGAGGAGCTGAGCAGCGGGAAGCAGCTCGCAGAGGAGAAGGTGCTGCAGCTGAGGAGCACGCTTGAGGATACGAAGGGGAAGCTTGAGGATGCCCGGCATTTGGTGGCGTGGCATGAGGCTGAGAACAAGCAGATGCTGGAGCGGCTGGAGGAAGGGATGAGGAAAGGGGAGGTGGTTCATCGTCTTGAGAGGGAGATTGAGGAAAAGGCTGCAGAGGTCGCCAGGGAGAGAGAGGCTCATCAGAGGCTGCTGCTGCAGCTCGAGTTGAAGGACAAGGATCTGGTTCTTGAGCAGAGTAAGCAGAAGAGCTTGATTGAGGATTTCACTAAGATGAAGACATACCTTAGGCATTATAAATCTCAGCACGACTTTCTTCTTGGGAAGATTGACCAGAATCAAGGCTCCAAGTCTCGTGTAGGCACATCAGTAGATCAAAAAGGCCTTGAAAGTCCTCCAAGTAAGCGAAAGCTCAAAGGTACAGCCCTCTGATTCATCGCTTCGTCTTTCTGAGTTACTGTTACCACAAATAATCAGTTTAGTGAACACTCTTTTTTCAATGCATGGATGGTGTGCAATGCCTGAAACTTTAGTCAAATGCATTGAATGTAAATTATAATTAATTTCACTGTTGATTTTATTAGATTGCTCTGTCAATGTTAGTCTCCAAAGTCTTGTGTCCTAGGTTTGTGTGGATTTGCTGCTTGGTTATGTGCCTTTACATTTCCTAGTTTTCACAGATTTGGAGCAAACAGACAAGGAAGATGTCCAGGTAGTTTCCAAGACGAGAGATCTGAAGGGGCCTACTTCATGTACCAAAACCCAAGATGACAAACATTCAAGTTCAGATGGAGGTCCATTAGGTAACTCACGACCTGCTCTACCATCTCGCCCAACTAATTCACTGCCAAAGAATGATGTCGATGGTTCAAAACAAGAATCAAATGTTGGCCTCCCAGTTCTACATTGGAGAGAGACTCGTGCTCGGAAAGAATCTGGTGTTGCTGATCCACATGATGATTTTCTCGATACACCTCTGGAAGAAGCCAAAAACATGATCAGGAATCCTACAACTCCAGAAGAAGCACAAGCTCATGCTGCTCCTCCTCAAGACATGGAATTCAATAATTCAGATGATGAAACTCAAGATATCAATATTGCTACTCAAAGGCTCAACATGCCCAATGTGCCAGTTCCTAAGCAGCAAAACAAGATATCGATACAGCCACCAAAGAAAGAATTCAAATACAGAGAATCTGTTAGGAAGAAAGCTGACCGGGAGAACCTGAAAGGTGTGGAGTGCAAGCAGTGCAAGAAATTCTATGATGCTGTTCTTCCTGATGGCCGTGTAAATGGTGATGGTGCAGGATCAACAAGCTTGAGATGTGAGCATCACGATGGTGTATCCAGACACCGATACAGGTATGCTCCTCCTTTGACACCAGAGGGGTTTTGGAACATTGGGTTTGAATCAGAAATGTAGCACATGAAGTACTAGCCAAACCTCAATTGTTGTGTACAATTTCCCATCATAACTTGGTCCTCAGATATATCCGAATGATTCTTGCAACAAAACTGATGTTGCTACTTGCTCCTGTGCGAAACCTCATAAGGATCGATGGCAGGCGCTGCCAATATGGTGAAGATAGAATGTACTTATTTTTTTGTAATTGTAAAAAAAGTGGAGTAGTTGGTTCTTTCTAAAACCAATTCAGTTTGTATTTCTTTGGTCCTCTACTTGTCTTGCGTGTTCAAATCCAATGAGCCGTACACATTTTTCAGCTATAAACCAGTAACGTTATCCATTTCACCGAGAAATCCAGTCGCAAATGCATATCAAATTCCTCAACATAGTTCAGTTCAGATGTTATCAGAATAGCAACTTAGTTTCATACCAACCCAAACAAAATTTCTGCAATACTACCTTATAAAATAGTTTATAGCTAAACGTTTTACAGTGGTGTTTAGAATAACAATACTTGTAGAAATGCTATCGAGAAGTGCGTGATCCATAATGTGGTGCTCATCAAATAATGTTTCTCAGATTTAACATTGAGATCAGGAATCTATAGTCAGACATACACCAAGAATACATCAGCAACAAACCAGAGTATCGCTTGCCATCTCTACAATGATAGCAGCAGGAAAGCTGATATCCTCCACTGTCCCCACACCCCACCCGTCCGGCTTCTTGTAACACCACGTTTTAAGGCTAAAATCAAGTGACTTTCTATGTGTGCTCGAAAATCAAGTTTTATACACAGTAAAATAGAACAATGTCTCGAATAAAAAGAAATAAACAATAGGCAGTCGACGGAGAGACAGCACGTCTAGACTTCAGCTCCTGTGTCTTTAATATCCTCTCAAATTTTTCTTTCAACTGAGCAGCATTTATAAAGGCAAGTATGAGTACAAAATATACTCAGCAAATATAAAAAAGTATGAGTGGCAATAGACAAGACAAAAGTAATATAGTGTTTTTGCATAAAAGCACACAATAAAGATACACTTTCTATTAAGCACCTATTTACTAAGTGATAGAAATCGAACACCTATAAACCAACATGTCTACAGCCTACCCGACTGCAGCATCAACAAGGAACCAATCACAGTCTCTCACTGTGATCATCAGAACAATCACAGTCTCTCTCTGTGATCACCAACCAAACTATATTAAAATTTCACTAATCATATGAGGGTCCATACAATGCTTATGACCGTGAGCACGGCTGTCATGACAGTTTTAACTCTATAAAGCTTGTACATAATTTTTCATGAGAATTGATTTCATCCCTTGTTTTCAGGTGGATTAAAAAAATCTCTATTATGCCTGCACCAGCTCCTCACTCGCACACTTTTTTTATGTGAGGGCTAAAAGATCACTTCAAAGCTTTTCCATAGCTTTCTCCAGATTATACGTGCCCACTGAAGTTTCACCTAATAAAACAGATTATACGTGCCCATTGAAGTTTTACCTAATAAAGTACTAACCATAACCTTAAAAAGTCCCCCTCTTATGCCAGATACTTCCCGAGAGTAACCATTCATTCCCCCACACATCTCTCTCCAGCGGATCCACGCGGTAACCCCGCTTCTCCCGCACGACCGGTTGACACGCACAGAACTGGTCTCCACCACTTACTACGCTAAGCCGCGCCCATTCTTGACTCGTGGTTGTTCGGTAATACATAGGTGGTTGCTCTACGAACCGATCCTTATATTTGAGAAGATAACATACCAAAGGATAATGCCGGTAACCCCGCACACAGCCCTACAACAACAATATCCCTCAAATCACTAATCTTCAAGTTACTATTAAATAACTTATTAATCCTCGTGAAACAAATATGATAATAAATCAAATTAATATCACCCATCCCAACAACAACAAGCTAAGCACGTAATCTACCCAACAAAAAATTAAACTAGGGCGACAAAGCATAATAAGAAAACTATGTGAATTTCTAATAGTAGGTGCGTATTCAATTTGACACAAGCATGTAATTTACAAGATAAAAGTTTTGTAAAGTAGGTACAAAATAGTCAAAGACAATTGCTTTTGTAATTATATAACTGCTCATTGATCTTGGAGTACTGATTTTTTAAGGGTTTAGCGTAGCGGATTAGAAGCTTATTTATCTAAGCGCACAAGAAACACAATTCAATCACAACTATGCATACAACAGAAGAAATTAAAAGGATAACGTCATGAAATGCATAGATTATTTCGATATGATCGTTTTGATATAAAATTCACTTAAATCGGAGTTACGGTTTAAAAGTTATGACGTTTATAATATTCAGGGACTAATTTGTAATTAAATTAAAGTTCCAAAGGCTTGGTTGCAAATTATTAAATTAGAATAGTAAGATGTATTAATTATATAAAACAAGGTTGAAAATAGAATTTATTAGTTGATAGTGAATATTTAATAATTTAATAAAGTTATATAAAATGATATTAATATTATCATTATTTATATTAATATTATCCTTAATAATAATATTCTTATATTAACATTATTATTATATTTATTAAACTATCAAAATTACTGTCATTATTGTTATTCTCATCATCATTATTATTATTCTCACATAAGAAATATTATCATTATCATTACTATTATTATTATCATTACTATTATTAGTGTACTCCTATATTATTTTTATCATTTGTATTTGCCATTATCATTCATTTTATTATCATTGATTATATTATTAATATTAATTATTATTGGAATTATTAATCAGAATTAGAATAAATTATACCATTACAATAATGATTTGTAATATTATTATTAGCAGTATAATTATTCATATTGCTATGATATTTTATAATTATTAATAATTATACTACTACTTATTATTATTATTATTATTATTATTATTATTACAAGTATCATCAATATTATTACTATGTATGGAGCTAATCTGTAATTAGAATTAAGTTATGAGGATCTAATTGTAATTTTTGGAATTAATTAAGGATTAAAAATTAATTACTGAAAAGTTCACGGCTAAAGTGTAAATTTGTCATAAGGCAAAGACTGTTTCGTTATTAAATAAAAGTACAAGGAATTTTTATAAAATAAACATAATTAATTATTATTAAATTAATTATTAAATAATTATTATAATTATTTTCAGATTAACATTATTACCTTTACTAGTTAACAGATTAATCTTAAATTAATTATCTTGATTTTCTAATTAATTTTAATTATTCAGGTGCACGAACGTCATCGTGAGATCATGCTGATGCAGTAAAGAATTTCAGTTTATTTTTATTCAAAAACTTGGAATTAATCTAGGCCTTAGATTTCAGACAGATTTGAACAGATGGATGACGCGGCCTGATCTGATGCGTCGATTTCATTTTGGATGGACGATATTATTTGGCGAACATGGCACCATCTGAATCACCAGATCGGGATCTAATGGATGGTGTTTAGTTAGATCTAAAAGGAATGGGTTGAACTAATCTCGACCCTTGGTTTCAGATTGGAAGACTGATAGAGGGGGTGCGCGGGCGGCTAGGCAGCCAGACAGCCGACTGGCGGCGGCGCCCATGGTGGCTCGCCAGAGGTCGCCGTTTTTGGCGCTCCGGTGGTGGGTTCTCGACGGCGACGGGCTCAAATCGAAGAGGGGGAGGTGGGGGTCCTGACCATGGGGTTTGCCGGAGTCGGGGATGGCCAAACTTGGGGGCTCCACGGCGAGGTGGTCGGAGGTGGCTTCGGTGACAGTGCGGACGTCTTTCAGGCGGCGGAGTTTGGTGGCGCTAGGTCTGGCAGGGGTGGTGCCTTGCAGAGGAGCTCGGCACATGGTCGAAGGTGGTCGGGGCGGCTTTGACTTCCGGCGCGACAACGAGCTAGGTAGTGGCGATTTGGTGGAGTAAAGAGAGGCTCGGGGGCGGCGCTTAAGTAGGGGAGGAGAGGCAGCCAACTCGGAGGCGACATTGGGCGCGCGATCTGCGAATCGCGGCTGGTGGGCGGCGTGCGCGAGCGACCGGCGCGGAGTTGCGGTTGGGCAGTTGGGGTGGCTTCAAGATAAGGATGACAACTGGGTCCTCCATGTAAGAGAGAAGAGGTGAGGTGGAAGGGTGGCGGCTGGTGGACTCGAGGGAGGAGTTGGGCCGCGGTGTGGGGAGAGGGAGGGAGGAGAGATGACAAGTGGGACCTCCATGTGAGAGATTTTGGGTTTTTTTTTTCTTTTATTTCTTTCAATTTGTGTATTAATTAATTCTTTGTGGGTTATTTTAAAACTTCGAAATGAGAGAATTCGGTTAATATATTTTGAAATAAATGCATTTTACTTTATTTGAACCATTCCAAATAAAAAACATATTTTAGGACATTTTTTTCTAGAATCCAAAATTTTCGAAAGCATCTTTTCTTTCCTCTTGTTTATTTCCTTTATTCTTTTTTTCTATCTTTTATTATAATTTCTCTTATCCAATTATTTATTATAAAACAATATAAGAATTCATTTGAATGTATTCGAGATAAATTCAGTTCATGCATTATTTGAAACCCTTTTTAAAACCACATTTCCCCATAAAATAATATTTTCAAGATATCACCCCTTTTTTTAATCAAATAAAACTTGCTTCTAAATACAAAAAATCATTTTACAAGATTATTTCTAAAAACAGTAAAATAATTGGAGATAGATTCATTTAACATCATGTTTTTAAGGACATATTTTCAAAAATCAAATTTAGGGAAAACACCTCTTTATTTATTTAATTAATCAAATAAACTTGCCTTTTAAAATAAAATAAAAATCATTTTATTAAAGCAAGTTAATTATTAAACAAAACATTTAAGCCTTTATCTTCAGGGAAATTTTGAATACTTTTAAAATTGAATACAAATGAATAATAATTAAAATTATTTAAATAATTGCAAATTTTACTTTATTTTAGTGAAGAAAAGTTCAAATCTCCAAATTAGAAAATTTGGGGTGTGACACTTCTCTTCACCAATGATCTCTATCTTGATCATGATATGTACATTGCCTCAAAATGCTGCCGTTGGTTTTACTGCACTTGACGTTGCCATCCACAACCCCAGCCACAGCCATGGGCCATGGCCAGTCATTTTGTTCACAGCTCAAGTGTTGCAGCTTGCTCAACTGTTCAGCCGAGATTTCACCGCCATAATCAGCTATCAGCATACCGCAAATGTTTCAGCCTGTCCTTCAAGCATCCTATCTATCACCGTGGCTCACAGCTCCGTTTTTAGCTTGCTTGCAGGCGGTTGCTGTGCTCCTGCAGTAAAACCATGAAAACGGAGATTCAAGTGAGGAGGGTTGAAATTTTGACTCCCTACTAGAGAGCAGTAACAAAGTGGAAAATTTTCAATAAATTACGAAGAACAGTAACACCAATCAGGGCCATTCAATGCGAGCTGCGTGAATAAGAGATTTGTCTGGCCAGAGCAGCTGCGAGAGTGCGAGCCTGCATGATAAAGGTGATGGCTGGAGCACCGGAGGACAGGCTTGCTGTTTGCCACTCAGCTCTGAGCAGACACTGGTACATCAAGAAGCTGTCAATTATTTCTGGCGAAAAATATATTCAGCCAGCTGTAATGCAGTACATACACCATCCGATCAGGAGAGCGGTCCCAAACGGATTAATGATTCCTGAACGCATTGCATGATTAGGCATGTACCCTCCAATATTTCTTGTCTCCAAACTGAACGCACTCTGCTGGATCCACAGCCGCAGATCGGTTTGTTTCCGGATCCAAAAGGAAGACCCTGAGGTTGTTAGGGTCTTTTATTCCATTCTCTTGTTCGCATAGTGAAAACTGGAGCAGCATTCTAAACTACTAGCAGATCACCGGAGATGTTTTAGCTTGGTCTGCATGCTATAATCTACAGCTTTCTATATGTCATTATTAATTCTTTGCAAATTAGGAAGGACAACTTAAGCTAACCCAAGTCAAATAACCCTTCAAAACAAGCAAATTGATTCATCTACAGTACTAAACAATGCTGCCTTACCCACTCAGCTATCAGGGAAGCAAAACATAATAATCCAGCTATCTATAAAATGCATAACTGAAATGTAGCTTCTTTTAATTGTCAGTTTCAGTTGGTTTTCGTCGCATCAAGCATTCAGGTGAAAGTAGTTTAGAGATGGCTACGCCCAATGCGAGAAATCTGATGCCCAGACAAGCAGTGGACAACTTACAGAACAGTGGACCCTTGACAGTTGTATGACTTGTCAGATGGGCTAAAGAGACCAGATCTGCATCTACAGGCCTCATGCCGCCAAGCCAAACAGAATGACGGGAGTGATTCTGGTTCTGTACATCCATTTATTGATGGGCTATTGCATATCATCGAATCATCTATACCATAAAACTAGTCAGTTACATGTGGAGTCTAATCCTAATACACGTTAATATGTTATTGACAAAAGATGGTGTAGATGAAAAGTGCATCTAAATTTATGGTATAAATGGAATTATTTCTTTATTAATTTGGCCAAGTGGTTGGGCCCTCTGGTGACAGAGAGAAGAGATCCACCAGACGAACGCAGCTAGGGCCACCCTTACCACCCAAAATAATGGCGATAATGATGATAATGATTGTTGAGAAAAATAATACTCCATATGTTTACCTTTAATTGTCATTCTAGCTCTGAGGATGAGAATTAAGGAGAAGTGAAAAAGGTGCAGTGCATAGGAAATGGAGAGAAAGAGAGATGTATTGGGACAAGAAAAAGGTGCATTGGTAATTGAGAAAAAAGGTGCAATCCACTAGTAATTGAGAATGGAAATTATTTGGGAATAGATTTTAAATACTAGAATGACAATTAAAAGTAAACGGAGGAAGTAAAAGGTAGCAAGATCCAAGAAATCTTTCCAGAAAGCTATGAAAAATAGCTGATGTTAAAAACCGCTTCGAGTGAGTAGTCACGAAGTTGCAAACATAACTTTTATTTCCCAAAAGAGGTGCCCACTCGAGTTAGATATCTCTTTAACATTTAAATCAATAAGCACACAGGAGTTTTCCATTTGGCATTTATAGTGAGTTATTACGTCTATTAGCTCGTGCAAAATAGTCCCCTACTTTAGTACTATGTCTTTTGTTTTTGCTTCATATGTAGTAAAACTCATTGCTTGCAAAATAAGTTTATGCAAGATTGATGCGAAGCATATCCAAGATTGATGCTTAGTATATCCAATATTCTTTTATTGTGACTGTTAATGATCGGTATACTTCATCCTCATTTTATCTAAGTAAGGATAAAGCAATTCCCATTGGTAGAAACTATCGGGCACAAAAAATGATCTATACTGCACATTTATTAAGCACTCTGGACAAACGAAGATACAAAATGCATGGTCCAAGCAAGCCTGAGATACTTGAAGTAAATGGTAACAACTAAATTCAGTCAGATAGAAACTGTAGGTTTGCATGTAAGTTTTACCAGAGCTTGTTAGATCGTAGCCGAAGAGGGAGGAACTTGAGTTGCTAAAGACAGGGGGGTGGCCATCATCCCGTTTTTCCCACTGTGATGCCACTTGGTTTGGATGTGCTAATTCACCATGCCAGAGCTGCTGTTGAAGTTGCATAAAATGCCTTGGTCCATGGACACCCATCTCAGGCCAGGTGACCTGCTCCAAGTCGATTCCATTCTTGCAGTTCAGACCTGCTAGCCTTCCACACTGTATATGTAGTAGTAAGCGTACAGTTAACTACTTGAACAAGGAGGAGGAGCAAACATAAGATTTTCCAGAAGTAAAATAATGCACTTCAAAGTAATTAAAAGATGGATTTGCTATGTCTTCTGGATATCTAACATTCGTGAAGGTAATATGTGGCCATCCCTGGTGCTCAATTGCTTTTAACAATGCATTTCAGTGATTTAGGAACAGAGCATTTTGTTCATTATTAATACTATTTTTTCAAACGGTATCCTGCATGGAAGCAATATGTTCATGGCATTCGCAGTCAACCTGACATACGAGCAAACTTTCATTTTGATCCAAGGGCAATATAGCTACAGTTTGGACTGTAGAGTAATGTTACTAACATCTGGCAATCAAGGAAGACACAGAATCAATAAAAAAACACTAATAGCGACCTTAATGGGTTAGAAAATGACACCTTTTGCCATTTCTTCCATTGAAAACATATTGGCCCTGTTTGGCACAACTTATTTCCAGCTTATTCACAGAAATAGGCAAAAGCTATGCCAAACAGCAAACTTATTTTACAGCTTATTAGTTCAGCAGCTTCTTAGAATGAACTAAACAACAGTTTATTTTTCAACTGCTTTTCACTAGCTAGAAAAATAAGCTGCTTTTTTATTAAGTTCCAGCTGTACCAAACAGGTCCATTGACACAGTTGGATGGATACTTAGCAGACATATACATTAGTGGTTTAAAATACAAAACATAATGTTTTGGGAAATCCATGGAAGCACAACTTGTGGAAAGCTTAGTAATAGAAAACGATGGCTGCATGAGTACCTCAGAAGTCAGAAAGCTGTCTAGCCCACCAAAGTCGACCCTTGGGTTTACTGCTGTGAGCCTCATTGACAAGTACTGGACCAACCATATTATCAAACAGCATAGAGATTAGGAAACACCTCAATACCATCACTTTCAGGAATCAAGACGTGATAAAATTATGAGCTACCTCAACTTGCCGTTGGAGAGATTGAACATGATTGATTATCTCATCCAGGACCAATGCTGTTCCTGATACCTGCTATGGCTCCGAAATCAAACAGCAACCATTCGTAAAGGCAATTATCTAACTCAATTATTCCAATGCAGCGCATTATGAAGCCCACATAAAAGATATTAAAACCACCTAAAGAATGGCTCAAATGTTGGAAAAAGAGGATCAAATGTATCAATATCCACAAGAATGTTACTAGAATAGCATAAATGAATAGGATCACCAAATAGATCTCTATTCATGAATATGCAGATTGAAACATGATACCAGAATTAGTGTATTCTTTATATCAAATTGTGCAAACAGGCCTCTAGCTGAGTTAGCTGGTTAGTTGGCTCTAGTAGCACTCCTCAAGTAATGGGTTCAACTCCCCAACCCCTATGGGAGCAAATTTCATGCTGGGATTAAAAAAAAAAATCCCCTCGTACGTCTCACACCAAAGCACATTTCTAAGGTCAGGTCAAGGTCATTGGCCGTCCTCACACAACCTATGGTCGCGTTGTTTAAAGAGGGGGGAGGGGAGTCAGGGGGTTTCTCAACCTGTATTAGAAGGTCTTCTTAACAAAAATGACCAGGCAGCTGTCTTACCCATGCTGGCCATCCCAGCATGTTTGTTCAAGACAACACGAAACCTCACAGGGTATTGACCTATACATCCAATTTTCCATAGTGATTGATATCACCAGAACAAAAGCTGCTGTCCGTGCAACGAAACTAATGGTCAAACCACCACAGCAACACCACACACCAACTTCATCCCATAAATTCCACACATCAATGGTAACCAACCATCTGATGCACCCCATCAGTAACCTAACCTCTCCCAGCGCATTACAGGCTTGCTTCCACAGCCGCAGGCCCAACGGTGCCAACCCATAATCACATAATTGCAAGCGCACAATGGCAGCAACATTCCAAAGGTAGAGGAGGATGGAGGCGTCATGGCATCACAGCGACCAAGCAAAAAAAAAGCCCCTCCATTGAGCTATCCGGTCATGGCAACTTTTAAAGCGGCTACTACATTCTGCCCAGACAACCAGAGCCGAGATCAAACCCATCCCTTCCCCGGCAAGCTAGGTGCAATGGATCAGGATCTGCCCACTTATCATCCCCCATCGTGCAGCACAGTATCCCATATGGAGGTGTCGTACGAGCATTGCCAGAATAATCAGGCGCTGCCACATTTAGGAAAGTGCTGCATTCAAGCTCTTTATGCAAGCATCTGCTATGCGATTTTGCTGTACGGGAGCAAACAGACGAGCCGTGCTGCAGGGCGAACGATGGGCCTAACTCTAAACAGCGTTTGGCACTGCAGTGCTTTGCACAGGTGCAAGACACCAAGCTTGGGCGGACCGATTCAACGCGGCTTCTCAGAATCAGAAGCAGTAAAAAGATCACCGAATGCAGGAAAGAGGTGTACTCTGTGTACACACGAACTATAAATTGGAAGAATATCAAACATGCGGAGTGAAAGGGAGGTGATAACACCCGCAGACCTTACTGCACCCGGGGACCAGCTCCTTGAGCAGCTCCATCCTCGCATTGATCTTCTCGCGTCTCGCCTGATTTTCAAAACAAAAAAAGGGTCAGAAATAAACAACAATCACTTTTTCGAAACTTAAGGAAGCGAATAGTAAAGCGATTAGCGACGGAAGCAGCGCCTGAAAAGGCCCTAGCAGTGACGTCACCACCGTCCTAATCACCCAATCATTGGCATAACCCCCCCCCCCCCCCCCCCCCCCCCCCAACCGAATCTCTCTCCAGGGACGGCGGCT
Organism: Zoysia japonica; assembly: GCA_001602275.1. Taxonomy (NCBI): domain Eukaryota; kingdom Viridiplantae; phylum Streptophyta; class Magnoliopsida; order Poales; family Poaceae; genus Zoysia; species Zoysia japonica. Next base: position 756,966 of record BCLF01000069.1, on the reverse strand, counting down.
CAAGAAGATTAGCGGCGAACTCACCCGCTCGGCGAGGCTGTGGCTGTCCGTGGCCTGGCCCCTCCTGGCCCTCACGTGCACGTACGCCGGCTTCTCGTCCTCGCCATCGCCGCCCGCTGGCTTGGTCTCGTCAGCCGCCGTCTTCCCCTTCTTCGCGGCCTTACCCTGCGGTCACCGAGCAGTCGAGCAGGACGGTTAATTAGGTCCGGCGAGCGCGTAGGAATCCGGAAGCGAGGTGCGATGCAATATAGAGGTACTCCTACCACCTTGGAGGAGCGGTCAGCGGGGTCGGCCTTGCGCTTCGCGTTAGCGGCAACGGGAGGAGGAGGAGGAGGTGGCGGGGTGGGGGACGGGGAGGACAGGGACGCGAACGCGGAGAAGCTGGCGGCGCAGTCGCCTAGGTGCGGGTCGGAGGGGAAGGCGGGCGCGGGAGCTGGCGCCGGCGGCGCGGCCCCGGGGAGGAGCAGCTCCATGGCCTGGGAGGTGGGGAGCCCCAGCAGCGCCGTGAACGAGCCCCCGCCTCCTCCGGACGCGGTGGTGGTGCTGGTGGCGGAGGACGGCTCCGCGGAGGAGGAGGCGGGGATCAGCGCCTGGATCTCGGCCCTGGAGACCGGGGGCTCCTGCGGCGGCGGCGAGGGGTGGTGCATTGGCGCGGCGGAGGCGGGAGACGTCGGCGGCGTCCGGGACGAGAGGAACGGCGGAGGAGGAGGCAGCGGCGGGGCAAGGCAGTGGCGGCACTTATAGGAGGCCGCGGCGCTGAGGTGAGGTGGTGTAGGGGTCGAGGGAAGAAGGGAAGCGGAATGGGCTCAACGGAGCGAACACGGTAAACGGAGTGGATCGTGGAAGACTGTGATACTGTAGAACACAGTGTTCGATTAACTTCATCTTGCATACTTAATGTTTATGGTGAATATAAAAATAAGTCCCATACTGTTAGAGTTAATCAGAATTTATAAAAAAATATTAAGCAAACATATATTGTGATAAACTGAATTTTTTAATGTGCGGGGAGTGCCAAAGTTTTAGAAATCGTTTGGCTTTCGAAAATGGTCGGCACACTTAAATAATCGGGAAAAAAATACTACAAACCGATAAAAACGGAACAAATACAAAAATTATATTTTTGAGCGAAAACCATTTGGTCTTACCGATTTACCGTTTGGTTTATTTATTTATTTTTTGAATTTTTATTATTTTTAAATAAAAACCGATGATACCGTGATGGGACTGCTAGCAGGTTCGAATGGTGCGTGGGAGAGCGCACGGCGCTCGCGGTGAAACCGTGCCGGTGTTGACTTTTACCATTTCCGGCAGGCTGGAGTGGTGGACCGCGGTGACCTGTGAAGCAGCTTGCAAGGCTCGTCCAGCATGCGAGGATTTTTTTAACGACGTCGCGCCGGCCGCTGGGGCATGGACCCCTCGGCGCCCGACGTGCAACAGCAGAAGGCGCCCATGCTCCAGCCGGCCGGCGCGGCGGCATCTCCAGCTGCCGATTGGCCACCGCCCACTGCAGAAAGGAGTTGTACTCTTGTACCCGGATTACCCCCTGTGCGCGATTATCTCAAGAAGAAGAATTGTCACGCCAACTCTTTCGCACCGTGATTTCATCACTGTTCTTGCACCTGTGCTCAATTTCGGCTTTGGCTTCTTCGGCAGATCACACACCAACACGATTCAGGGTTGCAAATAAGCCTCCCCCCGTCTTCGTGCCATGTTGCCACTCGTCGCGATCCATCCATCCAGTCCAGCTCGTGGCAAACCACTCGTCGCGAGGCGGTCCTCCTGTGCCGTCATGTCGCGCGCGTGTGGCCATTGGCTGATACTCCGTATGCGCAGAACGGAAAAGGCCGGCGGCGACGGTGCCTTTTTCAGGCCAGGCACCGGGACCGGGAGCCGCGCAGCGCTGCGCCAGCCAACAGCGGTCAGCGAGCGCAGGACGCCAGCTTGCTACGCAGTCCGCACCCGTGGCCACTGGCCCGTGCAATGGATCCTTCGGCCGCTGCGTCCGGTCCCCGGAGTCCGGACTGCGCCAGTCGGATGCAGTCGTGTGGGCCTGTGACAGTACCTACGATAGGGTGGGCTCCGTATGGGCCGAATTGACAGGAACGAAGGGAGATGCACGATGGCTCTCTCCTAGTATTTCGTTCGGCTCAGGCCTTGAACTACTGGACCGGGCCAGTCGTCAGAATCAAACGGACCTGCGGTTTCCGGACGGCCGGCCGCCCGTCATGGTCCATCCATGATTCTACTAGTACTTAGGAGTACTGACTGTACTTTAGCTCGCTCTCGTTTGTTTGATAGAGCTTTTTTATTTCGTTCTTTTGATTGACGCATGATTCGGTTCTTCCTCCCAGGTCATGATTTGAATCCCCGGTCACATGTTGGCATGTTGCCTGGATCCCCAGCGGATCAAACGAACAGATTGCATCCCATGTCGCTCTTCTAGAATATGACTTCGGTCCATGTGGGGACACGGGAAGCAACGACTACAGGACGCCACTTGAGTTGCGTAGTCACAAATAAATCCATCCATGTGTACTTGGAAGGAGCAGCTCGCTCGAGGCAAGCAGTGATGCAATTTTCAGTCTCACAGAAATCAAACCAGAGCGCAGGAAACGCAGTAAGAAGATTAATAACCACGCCGCGAAACGCGCCTGTCACGCCTCGGCCGCGTCCGCCACGTCGCTGTCATCCGCGGCGAGGACAGGCAGAGGCTGGATCCTGGGCGCGACGGTGCATACGAGCGGGCGCTTCCTCGGCAGCGTGAGCCCGGGCCCCTCCTCCATATCCACGGGGGCACCCCCCACGGGCCGCCACTCGAAGCACTGCACCATGCCCGCGAGCGCGGCCTGCACGACGAGCATGGCGAGCGACGCGCCGGGGCAGATGCGCCGTCCGGACCCGAACGGCAGCAGCTGGAAGTGCTGCCCGCGGACGTCCAGCCCGGCCGCGCTCCCGCCCTCCAGGAACCGCTCCGGCCGGAACGCCAGCGGGTCGGGGCCCCAGCTCGCCGGGTCGCGCCCGATCGCCCACACGTTCACGAACACCGTCGCGCCCGCGGGCACGTCGTACCCGCCGACGGAGCATGCCTCCACGGAACGCCGCACCACCAGCGGGCCCGTCGGGTGGAGCCGGAGCGTCTCCTTCGTGATCGCCTGCAGGTACGGGAGGCGCGGGATGTCGTGCTCGTCGGCGAGGCGGGACGTGCCCACCACGGAGTCCAGTTCGGCTTGCGCCTTGTGGAGGACCGACGGGTTGTTGATCAGCTCCGACAGCGCCCACTCCAGAGTGATCGTCGTCGTGTCGGTGCCGGCCGCGAAGATGTCCTGCACACCATTCGGTCCACGCAGATGGTGAGTATTATTTCCTTGTACTATTTCTAAGAAGAGTATCATGCGGGACTCTCGAGCTCAACGCAGGGATGGGAATCTATTTTGTCCATCAAGTTGCCACATGGAACAAAATATAAAATTTTCTTCTACGTCGGACTCGATCTTTGATTGGATCCCATCCACAGCAAGAACACTATTGTATAGTACTAGTAGAAACAAAGAAGTTGAATGCAAGAAAAACTTCACCAGCATGAAGGCCTTGATGTTATCCCTGGTGAGCCGCATCTCGGCGGCTTCGTCTTCGTGCATATCAAAGAGCATGTCCAGCACGTCCTTGGCCGCCTCCTCAGCACCGGCCTCCTCCCTCCGTTGCCGCCTCTCGGCGTCCCTCGCCGTCAGTATCCGCTCCATCATAACGTCGAACTTGCGATGCACGGCGTCGATGCGCTTGCCGAGGCCCTGCACGTCCCAGTGCTTGAACACGCCGATGTAGTCCTGCAGGTTGAACGTGCCCGTGAGCTCCGCGGTCTCGGCGACCACGCTCCGCATCTCCTCCGTGTCGTTGTCGTCGCCGGTCCAGCGCCGGCTCATCACCATGCGCGACACGATGTCGCCCGTCAGGCCCATGAGCGCGGCGTCCACGTCGACGCGCGTCCCGGCGGCGGCCGCCGCGGACAGGGTCTCCACGAGGCGCGACACCTCCTCGCGCCGGACGTGCCGGAGCCGGTCGAGCGTGCGGCCCGACAGGAGCTCGTGCACGCACGCGCGCTTCATGAAGAGCCAGTACGGCCCGTACGGGGAGAACGAGAAGTCCTGCCCGCCGTACGTGAGCCGGTGCACCGCCGCCGGCTTCGGCCGGTCGAGGAACGCGGACTCCCGGGTCTTGAGCACCTCCCGCGCGGCGTCCGGGGAGCACGCGGCGACCGCGGGCACGGAGCCCAGGCGGAGGTAGAGGAGCGGGCCGTGGCGCTCCGCCAGACGGTGCAGCGCCTGGTGCGGCAGCGGCGCCAGGAGGTGGAGGTGACCCAGAAAGGGCAGCGCGAACGGGCTCGGCGGGAGGCGCGGACCCCCAGAGCGGCTCCGGCGCAGCAAGTAGATGACAGTGAGGCCGGCGACGAGGAGGAGGACGGGATGGGCAGTCAGGGTGGAGAGGTGATCCCGTGCCACGGCCGCTTCCATGGTTTGATGCTCACAAGGAGTTGACAAAGTGAGCTGCTGAAATGTTGCTTGCTCTCTGCTACCTCCGTGCATGGCTATATATACGGTGGCTAGAAGCTTAGATCCGAACGCATATTATACTGCTAACCCACTGTAGATGCCTGCTTGGTTAGAATCATCCTCAAGTACTTAAGGTAAATTACAACAGAACTATTAGCAGACATAAAAAACCGACAGGTCCAATCAAGAACCGCAGGCTTGTTCCCTACCAAACCGATCAAAACAGAGAATCTCCGTTTCCATGATGTTTTAAAAAGGGCATTTAGAGTCAAGAATCACAGTATGATCTAGATCATGTGGGGGAATGCTGAAGCTGTTCGACATCTGAGAACATCGACGCAGAAATGTCAACACTCGAGAGTCGATTGATCGACATTCATAGCTCGAGGGTCATGAACCTCATTCGGAGACAACGTGCTCTATCTTATTTTTATGTGAAGTCCAAGATCGAGCCTCTCTTGAGGTGCTATTCGACGCCGCCTCTGCAGGCTGGAGCAGCTCTGTTTTCTTTACTGATTGCTGTTGCTCTCGCAAAATCACAATCTGCAGTGGTGAACTCCAAGATCGTGACTTGGATTCGGGAGCAGCTCGGCGATGGCTACGCGGAGCCTGAGCTCGCGTGTTTTGTATTTGGAGTTTTGGACCTGGTTGCTGGCCTTTCTAATTACGACGAGAGGCCGGCCCGCCGGCCGGCGGCCGGGCTTAGATTAAACAGCACGCGACAGTTGCTTTCGTGAAGACAGAGTCATGAAAGTTCAGTTTCGGATGCTTGCTATTGTTGTCTATCGGTTGCTCTGTACTAGATCATTGCCTAGATCGATCGCCTTTGCTTTATATATAGAGTACTATTTGTTTGTTTCAGGTGGAGCTTTTGAATTTTTATAAAATTTGATAACTAAGTTGAAAAGTTAGCTAATAGAATTTAAATGTTAACTTTTGTAATATACATTTAGTTGAAAGCTGAAAAAATAACTCTCGATAAGCTTTTCACCTTTTAGTTTATTTCTGTAAAAGCTAGCTTTTTAACGTTTAAAAACGAATTTTTCAAAATTTTATTTGTTTCAGCTTTTTAATTTTCATATTTTCAAAAAAAAACTAGCTGAAAAGTTGAAACAAAAGTCATAAGGTTCGAGCCATTTGCAGGTGACCCCATCTGACGAGCGTGGACTCGCACAAACTTCACCGGCGTCGACGATGCCTGCATCGATTTGACTCGGCAGTTTTTGGCGTTGTTCGAGGAGCATCGCGTAACACGGAGATGCTCTCGGCGGTTGTTTGTCTCCAACGCTCGAAAGGTATTCAGCTTCTTTTGGGCCGAATAAATAGAGGAATAAGCGTTGCGCCATATCAGGCTCAATTTGGCAGGGTGCGACATTTCAAAGCCCTGTTGACTCGTGGACCTCAACTGCATCGGCAATGGGCCGGTGGCGAATCTCTTGACGTACCCAACGAGCAGCGTGACTGCGTTAGCAGTGGTTAGATCTGCGCTCTGGTCTTGATCCTTGAAACTTGGGTAGACAAAATTTTGGTAGGAGCTGCAAAGAAACTTGAATGAGACTTATATTATTGCCCAAATTTTGTGCAAAATTTGTTCTTCCGAACAATCAATCTCAAGGTTTCGAATTTCAGCGCGATCTGAGAAACGGGAGAATTCGTGGTTTGCTCTGGTTCAGAGCATGCTGTCCGCGCGCGACGGCAACCGTCGGAAGAAGTTGCTGGGCACGGAGGGCAACCTGCTCCGAAACCGCGGGTGGCGCAGCAGGAACAGCCCCGCGACGAGCGCCACCACCCGGAACGGCGTCACGTAGAGCACGACGACCGCGACGAGGCAGAAGAAGATTAAAAGGCACGTCGCCCTCGGGTCGCGCCAGCTGAGCAGCGATTGAAGCCTCTCCCCCTGCGTGGCCATGTCGCCGACCACCGTCTGTATCCTCCCCGCCACGCTCCGCAGCCGGTCGTACCGCGTGAACACCACGTCCTGCCGTGTCGAACTCCTCGTCCAGCTCGTCGGGGTGCACCGCCTCGGCCCACGACAGCTTCGTGTCCATGTGCGGAGGGTGGCGCGGCCGTCGCCGGTAGTTCCACAGCCCGATCACGATCGTGTAGAGGAACACGGTCGGGAGGATCAGCTCCGGGTTCCAGATCAGGATGAGCAGGATCACGTGCACGAGCGCTGTTGTGGCTACGTTTTTCCAGAGGCACACGTCGTTGAACCACCGCGCCGCCGCGGCCACGCCGGAGAAGAACGACACGGCGCGGAAGAAGTTGGCCTTGCTCGGCCGCATTCTCCACATGTGGGACTCCACGTCGAGAATGTACTCCACGACCTCCCGCCGCAGCGGCGGCTCCGCGCGACCCAGCCGCGCCGCCACGATGCCCATCGCCTGGTACCGGAGCACGTCGAGCTGCGTCACCGTGAACGGGTGCAGGTAGTGCATCTTCGGGAGCAGCGGCTGCGTGTAGAGGTGCACCATGTTGATGAGCGAGAGGCAAGTGAAGCGCACGGCGAGACGAAGCTCTCCCGTCTTCTTCACCACCGTCTGTTGCCCCACCTGCGGCTGCACATCCTGCGCCTCGATGACGTTGACGCGGAGGTACCAGAGCTTGGGCGACACGTAGGCCTTGGACCGCACGCTGGCCACGCCCTCACCGCGCACCGCGGCGGCGTCCGAGTGCCACGCCTCCGGGAACGCTTCGTTCGGCCTGCGTCCCGATCCACACCGCCAGCATGAGCTCCCCGCGCACCTTGCCGTCGCCGCGACGGTCCTCGAGGCGGTACCACTGCGGCGCGAGCGGGCTGTCGGGCGGCACGTGCGTGGGCACCTCCGCGAGGTCGAACACCATCTTGCCGACGTAGTCGTCGCGGCCGAGCATCTCCCGGTCCTTGAGGAACACCTCGAGGACGTTGGACTGGATGCGGGACTTGGAGAAGGCGAACACCTGGTCCCACTCCGGGTTGGCGCGGCGGTCGAAGTGACGCGTCGTGCCCTTGTAGTTGCCCAGCCGGACCTCGATCCATGGGCGCGCCGGTGACGGGGTTCGGCGGCAGGTCCTTGGCCTTCACCACGCGCACGTACAGGAAGAACATCTGCTCCACCAGGTCGTACGTGCTCGACGGTTTGTCCACGCCCAGCCACCCGGCGAGCCCGCTGCCCGACGGGCGCGCCGGAACAGCCGCGCCTTTGGGCCATTGCTCGCCCAGCAGCGGGTTGGTGTCCTTGAGCTGGAAGTCCTCGTGGTGCGGGTCGGCGTGCCCGCTCATCCTCGCCGCCGTTCGGAACCTTGGTTTCTTGCACGGTCGACGTGTGAGCTCCGAACCTATCTCCATTGCCGCGACGAAAATAACAGCATTGAAGCACCACACAATCGATCAGAAAATAAAATAAAAATGTATGAAACAAAACGGAAGCAGATGCAACAGTATTAATTTCACCAGCGATTATTTCCTCACTTGCTGTTGCAACGAGTGGCTGAAGAGTGCCACCAGCGCTACGCCGTAGTAACAATGGCGCGAGGCACTTCTATCATAATCAGAAGCTCGAGTTCATGGCTGACTCGACACGCACTCAACAAGCACTAGCAATCTCGTGACGGTATGTTACGGACGCGTACGGAAGCTCAGCAGCAGCGATTCAAACAATGGCTGGTGCCCGTGCCTAGCTGCAGGAGCCGGGGAGATCGCCGCAATTCTCACCGGGAAGCAAAGCCAGCTCGTCGGAGGTGACCCCGGCGACAAGGAAGGTATAGTCGCCCAGCGACCTGAATACTAACAGCGAGGGGGTACGCGGTCCATCTGAGCTCTGCTTCAGCATCGTCCGGGCTCTTTCAGGGAGAAGAGCTGCCGATCGATTGCCTTTCCAGGGCCGTTTCAAGTTGATCAGTGACTGACAGATTAAGTACAACCACGGATCATGTGTCCAAAGGCAACCGATCGAAAGACGATCGATAGGGAATCGATTCTCTGGGTTCCGGGGCGGGCATTGTCCATGGCGTTCGCGTGCTCCTGCTCATCCTCTGATGGTGTTCGGGGTAGCTGCTTGCCTTTACTGAATTTTAGCACTGTCGATGAAAGAAGCAGAAATGTGTTCGTGGAATTTCCGAGCTGGAGCCAAAAAGAAACACAACGCTACAGAGTACACAAGGAAGCAGACGGAAGTTGCCTTTATTCGTTGCCTGATTGGCAGCTCGCCCAGATTCGAGTCACGGTGTCAAAAAGCAAGCAGAGAATATACAGTAGTGCTAGACTTACGAACAAAACCTACGTACTAGTAGTTACGTACTTAGTCAGTTCGTAAGTTCCGTTCGTAACTTTAGCACTCCTGATATATTCTCGAGTAATGCTGAGAATATATTCTCATCTCATCAGGGATCAGGCCACCACTACTCAGCTCTCTTACGTTCAAACCATGTTACGAGCGAGAACAGATTGATTGTTCTGAGGTCATGACCACATTTCTGGCCGGGGGGCTGTTTGGTGCAGATGATTTCCCATCGTTCTTCGTTGAGGAAGCAGCAGCAGAGCGATCGTCCTCTGCTTAAGGCAACCATGCATGCAGTTGGCACAGTTGGGCCAAGGTTTAAGCGAAGGCCTGGTATTCGATTGGGATTAGGCCTAACTGGATCTGTTCGAGGGTGCTACCTTGGGCTTCTCGTGAAACTTTAGGTCTGTTTCTGAAGCTCCAAAAATAAAATAAATTAAATAGAAAGTTCAGATCTGTTTCAGAGAAATTTCACTCTTTTTTTCATGATGAAAGGGCATACAATGCTGTACGACTAAATCGAAGCTGGAACGTAGGGCGCGCGCATGTACATGTACACTTGAACGGTTTGAACAGACAAATAAGAAACGACTCGATGATGAAAGCAGCCAGTCACCTGCAGTCTGAGGAAGGTACCGAGTGCAGCGAGCTTGTCAAAGTGCATCCGGCCCATGTTGCCCGCGGGGTCCGCTGGGTGGTAGAGCTGCCGCACGTACGTCGCCGGTCGGAGGAGGCAGCCTCGGAGAGCGACCGGAGCAGGGTCCCCGGCTCGCCGTCCAGCGCATCCTCCGCGCGCCGCGCCGATTGCTGCACGTCGCACGCGGCCCGGCCGCCTGCTGATGCTCCGTCAGCGGCTCCACGTGCCGGAGCACGCCCTGCAGGTTGCAGCGTCGACACGCCGCACGAATAAAAAAGAGATGGCACCATCTAATACACCACACGCGTTCATCTAAAGATGGAAACATACCACATGACACTCCGAATCTACTAGTGGTAGCTTGCGTAGGCTAACAAACTGGACTGGAGCTTAACTGGTCCATCAATCACTGCGCGTGACCTAAGTTCTTGTTCGACATCACTCGCCACTCCAATTGTTGGGGCCAAAACAACCTGTGTTTTGATGAGTAGACTGTTTGAGGACAGCTCCTAGACATCCAAATAACTTCGCCCATCTGGGTAGAACGTTCTCAAGGACAAACTTCATAATTCACACTCAGGCAACTCCCAGTTGGCATCATTTAGAATCAAGATCATTCATCTCTAAAGTTGGATCCGGCAGCCAAAAGAAAGCAACTGGCTATTGCTGCTGCTTCAAGATCAGCTCTGCTGAACAATGTAGGTAGAAACAATTACGAACACATCCCCAGGTCACTTGGCCCGACGGGACTGACAGCAGTCATCATAACCAATAATAATAAGGTTGATTGATCATCATACATGCATAGTTGCACACCAAGTCACACAATTGCTTCGGTTGTCATAGGAAAGGTTCCCAACCATCTGAAGACATAGACAGCCACACAGCATCAAAGCTACAAAAAACCAAAATGACTACAAAGAGGTTCATTCTTCCCAGGAGCACATCTTAGTTGTGATAGAACACTGACTCAACTACCAATGGAGCAGCACACTTGACTACAGAGCTAACAGACAGCGGCGCCTAAAGCATGCTATCAGTCCTCGCCGGCAGCCTCCTGAAGAAGTTCAGCGGGACAGATGGCATCTTGTGGCGGAACCTTGGGTGCCTCAGGATGTACAGACCTGCAAGGAAGACCACCACACGGAATGGCGTGATGTACAGGACAATGGCGGCAATGAAACAGAAGGTCACGAACAGCGCGGTGGCCCTTGGGTCTCTCCAGCTCAGCAGAGACTGCAGCCTCTCTCCCTGTGTCGCGAGGTCCCCAACAACGGTTTGGATCCTTCCAGCGACACTCCGCAGCCGGTCATACCGCATCCTCACAATGTCCGGGGGGCGAGAGGTGGGGAAGGTGTCAAACTCTTCATCAAGCTCATCTGGATTGGCAGTCTCTGCATGTGAGAGGCGAGTGTCCATGTGTGGTGGCTGCCTCGGCCGCCACCTGTAGTACCACACTCCAATAAGGAACAGATAAAGGAATATCGTCGGCAGTATCAGCTCAGGGTATAAGACTAGTATCACAAAGAGGATGTGGATCAGAATGGTGGTCAGTGGGTTCCTCCAGTGACAAATCTGATCAAACCACCTAGCCACAGCAATCAGGGGGCTAAGGACACCCATGATACGGAAAAAGTTAGCCTTGCTCTTTCGCATGCTCCACATGTGTGAGTCCACATCCAGCATGTACTCAACAATTTCCTTCCGCAGTGGTGGTTCTGCTCTGCTCAGCCTGGTTGAAACAATGTTTGTAGCTTGGCGCCTCAGGTTGTCTACCTGTACCACAGACAACGGGTGCACATAGTGCATCTTGGGTAGCAAGGGCTGTGAATACAGGTGCATCATGTTGAGCAGTGATGAGCATGTGAACCGAACGGCAAGCTGCACCTCACCCATTTTCTTAACGCCAGCAGGTGTCAAAATAATAAGAGGATATGAGTGAGTATACACCCGATCAGTTTCAAGTGTTGAGAGGCGGATGCGGACCTTTCCAATTCGGGTGTCCCGGGCACCATTAGCCTTTTCTCCACCATGCAAGTGGCAATTGTCAAATACACCAATAGTGATCACAGTGCATGGATCATACACTTCCCAGGTATACTGTTCATTCCATTTGGGAGTGAAACTGTCAATTATAGTCCTTGTCCTGACCCATTTCTGTCCATACTTGGCAACACAATAGGCATCAGTTGTGCCACGCCCATCCTTGGTCTTCATTGGCTGCAAGCCCTGTGCTGTCAAGATACCCAGCTCAAGAATACCTATGCTAGGTTTCCATAAAGGTTTTGCAGTAGGCCTTAAATCACTACTGTAATGTGTTGACTCGTCCAAGACATGATATCCACCTTCAAGACAGATTCTCAAGTGAATCCGGCTAGAAAATTTGAGCTCCTTCTTCTGCTCACCATCCACCATCACATGCTTCTCAAGACTGAACCATTGGCTGTTCAGCAACCTGTGATCCAGCCTCCGGGGTACATGATGCAGTGAAATGATCGTCCTTCCAAGTACTTCATCCTTCCCTGGGGCCACCCTGTCCTCCACACTTAAAACCAGGTGCTCCTCGAATGGTTCAGCTGCAACAAACATCAAGTCCTCATTCCACATTGGATTCAGAGCCCGGCCTGCCGATACCCGAGTTCTAAGTACTTGGTTGCCTAGCATAGCTTTGACATAAACCTCAGGGAACCTGGTCTTATCATGTGGTATAAGATCCTGAGCCTCAATGATATTGACACGCAGATACCAAAGCTTTGGAGTGAGATAAACTTTCGACTTAATGCTCGCAAGGCCATCACCAGGGACTGAGGCTGCATCAGAATGCCATGCTTCAGGGAATGCTTCATCAGCTTGAGTACCCATCCAAACAGCTAACATCAGCTCTCCCTTCCCCTTGTGCCCATGTCGGTCTTCCAATCGATACCACTGTGGAGCCAGTGGGCTATCAGGTGGCACTCGCTTGGGGACCTCATTCAGATCAAAAACAACACGCCCAATGAAGTCATCCTTAACAAGATCCTTGTCCTTCACTACAATCTCCACAAATGTTGACTGAATACGCTCTTTTGAAAACGCAAAGACCTGGTTCCACTCTGGGTTGTTCTTTTTCTCAAAATGCCTAGTTGTGCCCTTATAGTTCCCTAGCTTCACCTCAACATACGGATCACAGCTTCCAGTGATGTCCTTGTTAGGAAGGTCCTTAGCTTTGACCACTCGGACATACAGGTACTGCATCTGCTCAACCAGGTCATAGGTGGTTGTGAGCTTGTCGCCAGCTGCTCCACCTCCAAGGTGAGGGGAGGTCTCCTTCAAGGAGTACTCCTCTGTACGGAATGGTGGCCTCTGCATCATCTTGAAAGATGCCAAACAACTTCCACTCACAGATTCAAGAAAGCACCAAGAGATAGCAACTAATATTCGACAAACCCTGCAACATCAGAAGATAAGCACTGCTTTAGATAGCTGTAACTGCCAAGAACAGGAATTAATGAACGATAAAATGAAATGAAGGGGGAACCAGTACCTCTGCAACCAGCTAATCAGTCAAAGTCACCACCAAAAGCATTCTGTGAACACTTCATCTTGCTCTACAGGAGCAAAGGCAGTTTTTTGAGTCCAAAAGAAATGAATTTTACATCACCAATCATGGACAGGCAGCTGCAGCAACCATAGAAACTGGAATAAATCAACCAGTAAAAAAGGGAAATGCCTTTTCACTGAATCTAAACCTGGCCTGGACACTACAGCTACAAGACTCCACAAACCATTCAACCTGAGTGGTGGTTTCTAAGCGAAGTATATCTGACATAACTTGAAAGTATCCATCGTTAATAAATTATATAGCAAATATACCAAACCGAGATGAATAAGAACAGTGGATACAATCCATCCTAAAAAATAGAATTAATAAAAAAGCAGATACCCATAACCACTACGGAGACAAACCAACATACTGCCTTTCACTCAATCTAAACCTGGCCTGGACACTGCGCTACGAGACTCCTCCAAAAACCATTGCAGCCTGAGTGGTGGTTTCTAAGAGAAGTATATATCTGAAATAACTTGAAAGTATCCATCGTTAATAAATTACATACCAAGTATACCAAACCAAGATGAATAAGAACAGTGGATACAATCCATCCTAAAAGCAGAATTAATATAAAAGCAGATACCTATACCACTAGGGAGACAAACCAATATATTAAAATGCTACACATATGAAAGCATGGCCGGTTAGAATGATAGCATCCCCGTGGTGACCGCTACGTGACATGTACTGAATATACTGAAAAGCGACCATCTTTGATAACAACGTACCAAACAAAGAAGAAAAAGAAAGACGAATTTAATGCATCCTAAACATAAAAGCAACCGAGAAGCTTGAGTTGCACAAAACACTACAGTCTACAGGTAGGAACCAAAAGACTGAGGGAAAAATGCTAAGCTAGTAATTTCTGAACGAGCGAAGAGGAGTAATTTAAAGGACTCGTTTTCACACATGAGAGCAGAACAAACAGATCTACAAACAGGAGCGAGCAGAACGCTCCATTCACAGCATTGCAACAGGCCAAACCTACAGCTAGGCAGCAATAATGCCATACTAGCTTTTCCCACGCCTCCTTTCGCGTCCCACTTCAATCTTTTGTTTCAAAATTTTCCTCTTTTTTCGCTTGCCCCATCTCAACCTAGAGGGCAACCAAATCCTCAGATCCCTACCCACTGCAGATCTAAAGAACTCGAGAACACATAGAAGGAAAAAAGAAATACAGAGGTCTAACAGCCACCGCTAAGCCACAATACGCTCCGGCGCGGACATCCTGCAATTACCCGGGAAACAAGAGCAGATCGAGAGCGACGGTGGGGGCCGGCCGCCGGCATTACCATTTCGCGCCGCCGGAAACCACCAGGAAAACAGGACATGCGGCAGCGGGAGAGGACGCGAACAGACCGGAAAAAACAGGGCCTTCGGGGCGGCTTACCGATGCCGGCTGAGTTATCTTTCGCGGGGAGGAGCCGAGAAGGACCCGGAAGCTTCGGCGGTGGAGGGGACGGCGGATTCGCGCAGGGCTTTCCGTTTTTTCCTTTTTTTTCTCGCGAGCAAAAACAAACGGCAGGAAGAGAGAGAGAGTGTGTGTGAGGAAGGTGGAGAGGGTACCAGAGCGGCGTGGAGTGGAGTGCTGTGCTCGACGGGAACGAAGCGGAGCGGGGAGGAGAGGTTTCTGAGCGCAAAAGGCCAAAAAAATAAAAGCCCCTCCTCCCGCTCGCTTCTATGCCGGCCCTCCGACTTCGCGGGATTTGCTGAATCGTCACTGCTCGTCTGCCTGGGAATCCGTGTCAAAGTCTATCTGAACTGTCGTTTTCGGCATGTTCGTGAAACATTCACATGGCTTGTAGGCATTTTTCGGCATGCAGGTTTTTTTTAAAAGATGTTTGTGGGTTCCGGACCAAACGGATTACTCCTGAGTTTTCGGGCCAAATTTGTAAAACAATAAAATACGAGATGAGAGCAAGAGTTTAAGATCCTTTGTATTGTAGAAAAAAAATTCTCGAATCATATATTTTTCATGTAAAATTAAACTTCTAAAAAACCCTAAACAATAAATATACATGACGTGGTACTCCTATATGGGAAGGGATCGAACGCAAAGTTGATCAAACAAAAGAAACTGGGAAAGCACATCAGCCCAGTCCACCGACGAGAAACGGAGAAGATTCTAACAGCAAAGTAGAAATGAAATAGGAGTACTCGTATTAGCCTGCATGACCCCCACAGACCCCTGAGCAGGGTGAAAACGTAAGAGGGAGAAAACTCATAGGACCTTCTCGCGAAACCGCTGCGGCTTTCCTCGTCCGTGACACCGGGGCACGCACTGGATGCGCGCCCGCTCCCAACTGCAGACAGGGTGGGCCCGCGTCGCGCTTTGCGTGTTCGCATCTTGTGGGTATGTACTGCGCTGGGGAGCGCCTGCGCGTGTATCTCTCCTTCTCTCTCCTGCCGCTTTTTCCTCATCAGTCGGCGTGCGCGCGCGCAGGCCCCCGCGAGACGAGGCCGGTCGGGCGCGGCGCGGGACGGAGCGCGGACTCCGGTCGGGCACGTGTCGTGGTGGTCGTGGTCCGAGCCCATGGGTCGGCGGCGTCTCGGGGACGCGACGCCGTTGGAACGGGTGGACCAGTTCAAATTTTCCGTGTGCGGGCAGGCCCTGACTTCGGCTTGGGCCTTGGAAAACTAGCCACGGCTTCCGTTTGGGCCTTGAAGAAGATCGCGCCGCATCATGGGCCTCAAGCCACGCCATCCCGATGCATCATGCCCTTAGGTGGTAATTAGGAGATTAGAAGTTGGATTTAGATTAGGAAATAAATGAAGAGTTGACATTGAATGAGATGGGTAAATAAAGAGGGGAGTTGAGATTGAATGAGATGGGTAAATAAAAAGTTCAGATCTTCTGCCCTCATTTCTCTGTTCTAAACTCAGATCCCATTTCCTGTTACCAAACGGCACTTTAGTGCGTGATTGGTTGCTATACACCGGTCTAGCTTATTTTTTTTAATTAAATTTCATAAAAATATAATTAATTTGTTAAAAATATTATAAGACTATAGGTTTATTATACAATTTTACAAAATTACGGATTCATTCATGTACCACAAAAATACAAATTTAAAAAACTGTATTGTAGAATTATATATTTTGTGAGGTATCACATAAATCTGCAGTTTTATGATACACTACGAATAAACTGTGTAGTTTTTAGTATACTTTTTTAAATTTATAGTTTTATGATATATAAATGTATTAAATATGTAGTTTTGTGATAATTTTGATCAATTAGTTGCAGTTTTGTGAAAAAAAATTTAAGGAAGCGGCCTGGCTTTCATCTCGGTCTGGGGCTGGAACGGTGCGTTTGGGCTCCGAACCACGCCGGTTCAGGAAACGCCGATCAGGAAGCATGACTGCTAACTTGGCCGGCGACGATAGCAGTAAGAGGCCTGGCATCGTGTGAGTGATCCTGTTTCCTGAGCAAGCTGATGAAGAAACAGAGAGTAGTATAACGCAGCGGGTTGATCGGTGAGTGCAGGGAATGTTTCGAAAACGCAGAGATCTGGCTGTGAGCCATTCATGCATGAGGCCTCCTCCTCGTCGCTACTCGCTGGTGGGAGAGTTTCTGAATAAAAAATGGTTACTTATTCGTCTGTACTCTTAAATAGTACGTCAAGCAATCAAGACATGCGTGATATATCACCAAAAAGCCTCTTCGGTTGATGGTTTAGTAGCTACGACTACTGATTTGCTACAGTAAAACAGTGAAAAAAAATGGCAGCCGCAGCCTACAGCAGCAGCTAACAAACAAGCTGCCGAACAGGCCCAAATACTACAATAGATGGGCGTCGATCGGCTGCGTTTCCAACACAAACACAACGTGATCTCATCATCTAAAACCCACATAACACAACGTGAGCTTCTGACCTCTGACCTGTAAAGCTCCCTCCACGGCATGTGCCCAAGGAATGAATGATCAGTCCTCGATCGCATCAGGGTTCTGGTATAGAAAACTCTCTCACGAGATTTAATGGAGGGGATCGCCTCCTTGGGTCACTTCTGCCCTCGATTTGGACTCCAAAGCTGATAGGAATACACAACTTGAGGCCGACTCGTCAAACAAAACGTACGTACACTTCACGAGTCCAAACCACATCGAGTTACGCGAGTGCACCCTGTGGATTGAAATGCTCTCTCAATTTTTAAATTGATGTCACCGTTAATTTTTTAACATCAATTTTGATTATTTAATTTTTTTATAAATATAAAATAGTTTATTATAATTTGATTTATCATTCGAGTTATTTAAATTACAGTTTTAAATTTTACTTTCTCCGTCTCAAAATAAATATGGCTTTTGACTTTTTGAAATCGACGTTTGAACATTCGTCTTATTAAAAAAAATTGAAAATACAAAAAAAAACAAGTCAAGCTTAAAGTACTTCTAATAATAAATCGGTTCACAATAAAATAAATATTTTTAAAAAAACTTTTTTTTAATAAAATGAATGATCAAAAAAAAAGTTTAAAAATTAAAACGACACTTATTTTAAGACGGAGAGAGTAGAAATTTGAACTATAATTAAAATTGATGTTGAAATCAACGACGAACTAGGTTAATTAGGGGTTAGGGGTGCGTGCAGTGTAGCGTGTGTGCATGTGCACGCCCTAAATAAAAAAAAACGTAGCTCAAGCACTCTAAGATTCCATGTACACAGCACGCAGGCCTACTGACCCATGTATCGTGTTCTCTATAAATTGAACATCCAGTAGCGCCCTAAATAAAAAAAAAACGTAGCTCAAGCACTCTAAGATTCCATGGACACAGCACGCAGGCCTACTGACCCATGTACCGTGTTCTCTATAAATTGAACATCCAGTAGCGCAGTCTCTTTCAAATCCATCACATCAGCCACCACCCTCGCCCAAGTTTGTGTAGCGCAGTAGTAGTAGCAATGGCACACCCATTTGCCACGATGCTAAGGGCAACGCGGGCACCTCCAGTGCTCACCCCCGGCCATGCCTTCAGCACCCGAGTCTCCTCCGGCCGGTGGACGGCGCCGGCACTCCGACAGCGTCGCGGCACCGTCTCCAAGGTGAGCTGCCGCGGCGGCACCAGCTTGGCGGAGGCCAATGGGGCTGTCTCCGCGGATGCGGTCGACGTCGGCCCGGAACTGGCCTCCCGCAAAGCGCCGCGCATTGAGAAGGTGCCTGATGATCAGAAGTGTGTCACGATGAAGGCCACCGTGACGGTTCATCTGAAAGAGGAAAATAAGTGGGGAGATCGTTACGCTTTGTGGGAAAGCATGAGCCATCAGCACCGAGTTGGATCCAGGTGATCCCTGTCGTGTGATCCCTGCTTATATATAGATACTGATATAAAATACCACATGCTTGCATTTTGAATGTATCCGTATATATAATTTTGCTAGAAATTATTTGTCAGGTGATAGTATGTTGAGGTGGATATCGCATGAATTTTATTCTGCTTTACCGACCCGAAATCATCTTTGAAGGTCTAGAAACATTTATCAATGTCTTCCCGCGCGCAGAAACGGACGAGGAGAGGAAAACAGACCCCGCGTACGCTGACTACGCGGGCAGCCAAGGCGCCGATGTCTTCGTTTTCGAGGTCAGCTTCAGCGTGCCAGCCTCGTTCGGCGCGGTCGGCGCGGTGCACGTGGAGAACCACCACCACCGCGAGATGTTCATCAAGGACATAACAGTCGCCCCGGTCGACGGCGACGAGTCCGGCGCCGCCCCCGTCTCATTCTACTGCAACTCCTGGGTCGCGAGCAAGGTCGACAATCCCCGAGACAAGCGCACCTTCTTCCCTCTCAAGGTCGTCTTAATTCACCATAGTACAGTTGACTTATCGAACAGATTGACGCTTCATTTCCTATCGTCATCACCTGTTACTCCTAATTCGTTAGTTTCTGGTGCAGTGCAGTCTTACCTGCCGTCGCAGGCGCCCAGGGGCTTGGAGAGGCTGCGCCGGATCGAGCTCGAGGCCCTCCGCGGAAACGGCTCCGGCGAGCGCACCAGAGCCGAGCGCATCTACGACTACGACGTGTGCAACGACCTCGGCCACCCCGACCGCAAACCGGACGACCCCAACCCAGCCGACGGCAGGCGGCCGGTGCTCGGCGGCAAGGAGCGCCCCTACCCGCGACGCTGCCGAACTGGGCGCCGGCGCAGCAAGGCGGATCCGTCCTCGGAGGCGCGGACCGTGGAGGAGATTTACGTGCCGCGGGATGAGGCGTTCTAGGAGAGCAAGAAGCTGGCCTTCGCTGCCAAGAAGACACTGGCCGGGCTGAACGACTTCACGCGGCTCTACGTGTTCAACTTGAACAAGAACATGGACAAGAACAGGGATCTGAGCTTCCCCTCCCGGGGGGCAATCGACGCGATATTTGATGACGGCTTGAAGAACATGCTGCAACCACCGCAGGAAGGGGATCAGGCCGCGTCGTCCTTGGGGTTCAACCAGCTTCGGAAGGAGCTAGCCCAAATCTTTCAGCGCGAGCTCTCAGAAGTGCCGGATGTGCTATATACAGACTCGTCGAGTTCCGAACTCCAGAGATCCATGACAGTACGCACTGGCCATGCTCTTGCTTGCTGTTAATGCATCCGAACTCCAGAGATCCACGACAATATGTTGTTGTAGACTTACGAGTGCATGCCTGTTGCGATTAATTGCAGAGGACAAGCTTGCGTGGTTCAGAGACGAGGAGTTCGCGCGAGAAACACTTGCAGGGATGAACCCGATGTGCATCCAACTAGTCACGGTATGCTCGATCTTTACTTGTCAATCGCTGGCTTCAAATTGGACTGGTTATCTCCTACTGATTCGTTTTGTTTCCAGGAGCTCCCTATTGTTAGCCAGCTCGACGAAGCAACCTACGGCCCGCGGACGTCTGGCATCACCAAAGAGGTGATTGAACAGCTGATAAACGAAGTCATGAAATGCTGACGAGGTAATTAAGACAAAAACGGCAGCGGGACATAGTAGTAGAGCCCTACCAAGATAAACTCCTCTTCTTTCACCTCCTAGTAGATGAATCATCGAAGTGATTTGAGCCGTTAAATTTTTTAAAAAAATAAAATAAAAATATAGTATCATGTTGATTTTCAAACATATTTTTTCATAACAATACATATGCAAATTTTCAAACATATCAAATGTGTTTATTTTCAGAAATAAAAGATTTAGTTTTTTTAACTGTTGCATGCATAGCTTTTCATAACATGTTGATTACTTTCCAATCTAAATGTCATAATAATTATTAATTATTTTAGTATTTTTATCTTCTAAAAATGTGAGACCTCCTTTCAGAAAAGAGCGTCTATGTGCCATCTGTAACATTCTCTAGATCCGTAGCTGATATGCACATTCAGAACAAAGTAGTATTTATTACTCGCACTTTATTACACACACTTCACAACCTACGAGGTTCGACAAATAAGACAGAGTACAAGCATGAGTCGGCACAGCGACTCTAGACAAACCACACCTAGTCTATACCTACACCACAGGCAACTTGATGAGACGAGACTTCTACTTTTCGTAGTCATCATCTTCTTCGTCATCCTCGTCTTCTGAGCAAAAGTAGCAACAACGGAAGAAGTGAGTAAAAAGGTACTCAGCAAGTCCCAACAAGAAGTAAGTAAAGGGTTTCGCCATAGCGAAACAAGAAAAGCTTGAGGGTAAAGTTTTGCAGAAAGCATGTTTTCATGCTGGCTACCTATTATAAGAGAATTTAATATATTTTAGTAGAGTGGACCTGGAAAATGTTTTTACTCCTCTCCTCAGTTCCCAAGTTTTATATTGGGCGTAAGCACTCTCGTGCCGGCCCTAGGCACACAGCCACGCAATTCCAAAACACGGGTTGCTACACCCACTCACGCATCAAGGCAATGAATAAAGTCTAATCGTAGGACGCCCGAACAGTAGCATGTCAATACCGTGACAACGACCTATCCGGAAGGATTTCTAACTCTGCAGAGGTTGTACACTGTACCCACAGGTTATGCTACTCCTGATCATTAGAGTTACATAATGTCTATCTCACATCTACGCAGTTTTCCACAGATTTCATCCAAGGTGCAAACATGGGCCATCTCTCGGGGTTTTCCAGGCCGTCGATGACGCGTCGATACATTCTCGGAGTCGAGTTGTGAATATCCACCGCATTCACGACTTTTCCTGGTCCCCTCCAATCTCGAGTATTACCAAACCAGGGGCTATATCAGTGGGCTTACGCTCCCATGACGCGGGCAATTACCGTCGAAGGTCAGGCGACGAGTCATCTCACGCCCTTCTCCTGTTCCCTTGTGTCTTCACTATCGATCCCCCAGTGGTTCGATGTGGAAAGAATACGTAGAGAGAATAAGTCATGCTCAAAAAATACAGGTTCTGTGGTTGCACGGGAATTACTAAGTCGAGTGCTAACGAACCGGTCCTTATATAGCAGGGGTGGCGGTCTCGTCCACGGCAGGTGGACCACAGCGAAGCCTACACACCTATCACCATCACCTCAAGTGAGCCTCACCCCACGGCCAGAAACGTCCCGTCTTTATCTAGCACCAGTTGTTCTAATCCCATCCCTTTTATTGATACTCACACTACCAAACTCTTTTTAACTCATATTGCAAATTAATGGTAAATGGTGTGACGTTGTAGAGCACCGCAGATGGAGTCCTAAGCAGTTCTAGTAACAAGGGAGTATCCGTTCCGTAAAACTAACTAGGAACGAAAATTCCTATAGTTATCAAAGACACATCGGTAATGGTTTCCAAGGGAAATATCTATATTTATACAATAAGTTACTGACATAAATATAAATACTTAAGATCAAATAGGTATTAAACTACACAATGTTTAACACATTCCAAAGTAGGCTAGCATCGCTGTCTATCGGCGCGGTAAATAAAATATGGGTTCAATGGGCTTTAGATGGGTTAGGACTTGCCTTCAGTTACTTCTTCGAAGTCCGCTTCAGGCTCGGGTTCTTCAGGCTCTTCGGGCTTTTGGGCGGCTTCAACTTCTTCTTCTTCTGCTACAAGCAATAGTTACAAAAATACTACCAAAAAACAACTAAGAAACTAGGAAAAGAAACAAACAGTTCGGGGTTTTCATGGACACGTGAAAGTTCGGGGTTTTCATGGACACGCGAAAGTTCGGGGTTTTCTTGGACACGTGAAAGTTCGGGGTTTCTGTGGACACGGGAAAGTTCGGGGTTTCCGTGGACACGGGAAAGTTCGAGGTTTTCGTGGACACGGGAAAGTTCGGAGTTTCTGTGGACACGTGAAAGTTCGGGGTTTCCGTGGACACGGGAAAGTTCGAGGTTTCCGTGGACACGGAAAAGTTCGGGGTTCGAACGGGTCGGCCGCGCTCCCGGCGACACCAGACGCTTTCTCGACTTCGGTCCGCGTTCCCGGCACCTTGGCCACAAGTCTCGAGGCAACAACTAGCGTCCCAGAATCCTTGGGTTGAGCTCTACGCAACGGTGGGGTTGGGGTTAGCGCTTGACTTCTGTCGGAGAGGGAACGCAGCGCGCCAGAGCGCGCTCCGGACGCGCTTTGGCGCTCTGGACGCGCGTCGGGCGTGCAAATTTGCGCGTGCGTTCCCGGCGGCACAGTCCTCCGTTTGGCGTGAAATTTGGTGTGCAACTTCTCTATACCCGGGAACACACTGTGACGCATGTGGTTTTACCAGCTGGCTTGGAATGACGGTTGGCGGCAGGTGGTTAGCGGCGCACGGTGGTGGCTCTCTCGGACCGGCCCAACGGCGCGGCGGTTACCTATCTCTCTTGCTTGGTTAGCTTCTTAGGGGGCTCGTAAGGCTACTTGTGCGAGGAATTGAAAGATGGCGACCGGGAAGGGGTGCTCACCGGAGGGAGAGGGTGGCGGCCGGATTCGGAGGAGAGGGCGAAATTGGTGGCGGAGAAGGTGTTTTTCCGGCGAGGAGAGAGCTGTGGGGGTGCGCTGGGGTGCCGTGGAGCGAAGGAGACGCGCGGGCGCGAAGGTTGTCACTTGTTATCGCGAAGCGACGTGGGCTCAGTGTGGCGCAGCCGGGCGCGGTCCGAGACGCGGATAAGAGCGTCTCTTTCCTTTTTGGCTCTATCCGGCAGCTGCGTGGCTCCGCTAGAACTCGTGGTGTTCGCAGCGGGGATCCAGCGCGACGGCTAGGCGCAGGTCGGCGGGGGCGGGGTCGCCGCGTTTATTCGTGTGAGGACAAACTCTGCCGCTTCCAGGCGAAGCCGCATCGCGCCCCTTCCTTCTCGCAGCCTGGCTTAGCGGTACACGGCGCGGTTTGGAGTCTTCCTTGGACGCGGGTGCACCGGCACGGCCAGCTGCGGCTGGCCTGCCTTGCCTTGTCGTTCGGCGTGTGGCGCGGCCGGAGGAAGAAGACTGGGGCGGCGCGGGCTGGGCCAGAGGAGAGAAGGAAGGAGGGGAAATGGGCCGGCCTGGGGAGGGGTTTCGGCCCACTAGTCAAATTCAGATTTTTCCCTCCTCAATTCCTATTTTAGGTGAATCCTAAATTGAATTTGGTGCTAAAGGCTTTTGGGAATATCCAAACTCCAAATAAAACTCGAGGCGAAAAGAGAAATTCAATCACCGGTCAAACTCCAAGTTTATAGTTTTTGAAATTTTGAATTTTATTAAGCTATTTCTAACTTTAGTTCCTTTTAAAGGAAAATTTTAAAATTGGCCTAAACTAGATTTGTCAAAGAAAAGTTTTAAAACTCTTTTTTTAACTAGAGATTTGGGATGTGACAAAGAAGTAAAACAATCATTTTCGCATTGAGATATGTGCAAACAGACGGTCCATATTTGTTTGAGTCTACCATAAAATTTACCTAGTAGATTTGAGTATTTTGGGTTACTTTTCGTAATGGAAATCATGGTCAGTAATTTTAAAAACATTTTCAAGTGTAGACCACAGCTAAACCGATTTTTCTGCAACTGAACAGGCTGTTAAGAACAAGAGGCTGTTCATGCTAGACTACCACGACATTTTCCTGCCGTACGGGCACAAGGTGCGCGAGGTGGAACACACGACGCTGTACGGCTCGAGGACGCTCTTCTTCCTGACGAGCGGCGGGACCCTTAAGCCGATAGCAATCGAGCTGACAAGGCCCAAGTCCGGCGCCAAGGACCAGTGGAGCCACGTCTTTACCCCGGGATCGGACGGCAGCGTCACCGGATCCTGGCTGTGGCAGCTCGCCAAGATCCATGTCCTGGCTCATGACACTGGCTACCACCAGCTTGTTAGCCACTGGTAAATTCAGTACTACAGTTGTTATTATTTCCAGTTTATCATGTTCCTTTCAACAAAAATAACTGGATATATATAACCTGATCAACTTCGTTTTCAGGCTGAGGACGCACTGCTGCGTCGAGCCGTACATCATCGCCGCCAACCGGCAGCTGAGCCAGATGCACCCCATCTATCGGCTGCTTCACCCGCACTTCCGGTACACGATGGAGATCAACGCCCTTGCGCGCCAGATGCTGATCAGCGCGGATGGGATCATCGAGAGCAACTTCTTTCCGAGGAAGTACTGCATGGAGCTCAGCTCGGTGGTTTACAACAAATTTTGGCGGTTCGACATGGAGGCCCTGCCCAACGATCTGATCCGAAGGTAACTCATGTCAAGATGAACCACGAAATAGAGGTCGATATGGTGCTAATGATCGATTCCATGGAATTTCAGGGGCATGGCGGTCCAAGGGAAGGACGGTAAGCTGGAGCTAGCAATAAAAGACTACCCATACGCCAACGAGGGCCTGCTGATCTGGGACGCCATCAAGGAATGGACGACGGACTACGTGAACCACTACTACCGCACGGCAGCGGACATTGTCAGTGTAGCGCACCCCGTTTCCGAGATGCACTGTGATACACGTATCAGTCCCTAGATCAGTAGCTGATACGCACAACACAACAGAATGTATATCGAAAGCATACTTCGAAAGGAAAAACTAACCTGAGACAGGACTTTTAGTGGCCACACCGTGAGGATCTCTACGATCCTACACCGGTTGACCAACTAAAAGCAGAGCAGACAGCGAACACCAGGGCCCAAATCCACGAGCAGACTTGGGAAGCAGAACGAAACCAGCACGACATCTACGCAATCCTCACTATCTAAAACCACAAATGCAGGCGGGTGAGTACATAAGGTACTCAGCAAGCTCCAACACTAAGCAAAGGTATAACTATAGATGCACATTAGTTGTAGCAAGGATGAGGCAGCAAGGTTCATGTTGCCAAAGAGCCAGTTTTATGCAA
>BCLF01000069.1:654324-726905 GCA_001602275.1 Zoysia japonica | reverse complement strand
GTGTGCGCGGCGTGGTGGGTCAGAGTGGACGGCGGTGTACGGCTCCGTCACCGCCCTTGTCTGGCGCGGCTCGCCGGCACGGCCAGCCGGAGCCGGCCTGCCCCCGTCGGCCAGCGCGCGCGGTGTGCTGAGGAAGAAGGCAGAGGGTGCGGCCTGGGCCGGGGGGGAAAGGAATGAAAAGGGGAAATGGGCCGACCTGAAGAGGAGGTTTTGGCCCACTTTATTGATTCGAATTTTCCCTCTTCATTTTCCATTTTCAGATTTTCCCGAAATTCCTGCGGGAGCTCTCTGTTTTTCTTATAAAAGAGCAACTTTTCGGGCCTCGATGAATGCGAATTTTTGCAGGGTTGAAGTACTTTTTAAGATGAACAACTTTCGTTTTAGGATTATCTTCAAATTCTGAATAGATTTTATTCTATGGAATTCGGAGTATAAATGGCTATTTGAATGGAGGAAATTAATTTGAATGAGGGAAATAGGTTCAAAAGAATTGGATGTGTTTGGAATTCACGGAGTTCGATAGGATTGGAATTTAAAAGAAGTTGGTTGAACGGAATTTGGGATTGAGGACTAAGAAATCAAAAGAACGCGATAAAACAAACGGTAGAGAAAAAGAAAACAAAAGGGGGGTCAATCACTCAACACACTTCAAATTTTATTATTTTGAAAACTCCAATTTAGATAAGGTTTAATTTAGTGAGGTTTTCACCTTTTGAAATAGACAAGAAAAGAAGAGGTGAGAAGTGGAAAGAAAATAGTTAGGGTGAAAGTTAAAAAAAAAATTTGAATTACGTGTTTTTAGACTTTTCCTAAAATTCGGGATGTCACAGTCGGCGACGAGGAGGTTCAGGCCTGGTGGACGGAGGTCCGGAGCAAAGGCCACGAGGACAAGGACGAGCCGTGGTGGCCGGCGCTCGACAGCCACGAAAACCTCGTCCAGGTGCTCGCCACCATCATGTGGGTGACGTCGGCCCACCACGCCGCGGTGAACTTCGTCCAGTACTCCCACGCCGGGTACATTCCGAACCGTCCGACCCTCGTCCGGAAGAACATCCCGCTGGAGGAGAAGGGCAAGGCGATGCGCGAGCTCGTGGAGGGCCCGGAGAAGGTGCTGCTGGACATGCTCCCGTCCCAGCTCCAGAGCATCGCGGTGCTCACGACGCTGGACCTCCTGTCGTCCCACTCGCCGGACGAGGAGTACCTGGGGACGCACGTCGAGCCCGCGTGGGCCGCGGAGTGCGGGATCAGCGCCGCGTTCGACAGGTTCAGTGGGAGGATGAGGGGGATCCTGGAGCAGATCGACCGCTGGAACGAGGACCCGGAGCGGAAGAACAGGCACGGCGCCGGCGTGTTGCCGTACACGCTGCTTAAGCCGTGCGACGGTGATCCCACGGACGAGAAGTCGGTTATGGAGATGGGCATCCCAAATAGCATCACCATTTGATCGAGCTGCATCAATAGTTGGCCCCATTGACGGACTAAATTTCGATGATATGGTGCGCTCAAACCACTACCATCAGAAAGTAAAAGAGTGCGCCGGCCATTTCTCTGGATGTACTACCAATAATAAGGGTACGTAGAGGTTTCGAAACATTACAATGTCTTGAAATAAAAGATATCTTTATCAAAAAAAAAAATCTTCTTTCAGCTATGGCTCAAATCATTCCAAAGCACATCTCGTTCACTTGTGAGCGTTAGTCATGACTTTCTACTACGTTGTGCTCCTGGCATCTATGAATTCGTATACTTTTACTTTCCTCTTCTAAGACAAACTTTGCCATACTTATCTTAACCGCTCGTTATAGAATCATTTTTAGTAATGACAGCATGATCTATGATCTTACTTTTTAAATACATTAATATAATTTAGATAAAAAATTATCTTAATTTATAGAGCGTTGATTATGTAATAAATAGATAGGATTAAGTATGGTAAAATTTGTCATAGAAAAGCAGATGATACAAATCCAGCATATATGGCCGCGCACGGGCCATGATAATCAGGGTCAGCTCGATTCTTTCTGGCTTATATTCTTTCCGCTGGCTCTATTCTGCGTTATGTTAGGTACTGCTCTCCGTCCATTCTGAAATTGTTACCGTCACCTAGTTTAAGTTTAGAGTAAATTTCACAAAACTACATACACTTTATCAATATTATCACAAAACTACAAATGTAAGCCATAATTTCAAAAAACTACAGCTTTTGTATCTAATTTATCATAAAAGTACATATGTTGTATTTAATTTATCACAAAACTACATATTTTGTGTTCAATTTATCACAAATCTACATATTCTATGCACATATTTTTGAAATCACTGTAGCTATGTAGGTTTCTGAAGCTATGGTTTAAATATGTAGATTTGTGATGATATATGTAAAATACGTGAAATTTACTCTTAGATTTAAAATGGATGGCGACAATAATTTCAGCATATAGACTTGATAGAGAATATCATTTTTAGAAGGTTTATTTTACATAGAAGTTTTTATTGATGCATTAGTTACTCTATTTTTTATTTTTTATAAATTTTAAAAATATTTTATTGGTTGATATCTCTCGACGTGACCACTGTCACCATCTCTCCATGTGGCCAGCGACGACGACACCAAACAGAGTAATAACACCCAGAAGAAAAACCACACCAGTTTCCAGTTTGTCGCGTTTGCCTGTTCGGCTCTGCATCGATTGGCGTCACCGTTCCCTGCGTCCGTGTTCCACGCCTCAATACCTCCAAGCAGAAATTCGTTTTCTGAGACGGACGAACCTTAGCCGCGCGGACGTCGCTGTGTGTCGCTGCGCGCCTCGTGTCCCACGCCTCAATCTTTTAGGGGTCTAATATAGTAATTATGTGGTTACGTTTCGAACCTCTTTATAGTTTTAAAAATAATTGAAATTTTCTAAATCTCATTCACTTTTTAAAAACTACTCCTCGTTTACTTTTTAAAATTAATTAAGTATATTTAAATATTAATTTTAAGTGCAGCTATTTACACCTCTACTCATCGTATGCATGTCGCGGCTTACAGAATAATAGAACAGCACAAAGATAGAGAACTTCCTTCTTGTCAAATGAACCCATGTACCTTAATAATATTTTCCCCAGCGAGCGATGGAGTATATGGTCCTGTATACGCGGGCGCGTACAGCGACAGCGTTGTCCTGTCCCTATACAGATCGACGGTCGATTGGCATCTCCATTGGCGAGACTCACGTGGTGGAGGTGCGGAGTATCCAGCTTGTCCGAGCGCGGCGCCACGAGAGCATCCACGCGCCTCGCCGCCTAGGACGAGGTGACAGACGAGCAACTGGTCCCGCCCAGCGGCTGGAGCTTCTTCGCCTCTGGTCCACGAAGGCATGGCTCGCTGTGTCCAGACGTAGTCGGCGACGACGGTACCGTATATTCGCGCGGTCAGTCTACGTACGTACACTTAAATATTGGAAGGGAAAATATCTGCTCGCCGTATGCTCCTACGCCTCACGACTCGATATTATATCATGTTTTTTTTTACCGATCGAAAAGGGGGGAATTGAACTGGGCTAGCTTCCGGCCGGTTGCGTTGCAGCGACGGCGGAGTGTGGCGCAGCCGGCCGGTGGCGTCCCTGCTCCACACGCACGCCTGGATATGAGGTGATCGAGGCAGCTCATTAGTTAACGCACGTGAATATAACAACGTACACGACTGGGTTAGATGCTCGATCACTTTGTGGTCTCGGGCACATTTTGGCGCCGCATCCAGAGGCCATGCTGGGCAACATGCAGGTGCATCCATGCAGCCGGCCGGGAGCGATAAGATGCCATGCAGCAGCATTATTGGCCCTCGCGAGCCTAACTGATAGTGATCCGCTGGAGGCTTCTGCTCCCTCGAGTAGTTTTTGTGATAGTTCTTTCAAAGTTTTGTGAAATTTACTCAATATCTATCGCCTGATAGGGCATCGTGCGTTTGCTATTGCGTTCTACTGCAACAACCAGACGCCATGACAACGAACAAACAACCCGACGATGGAGTACCGGTCGCCGGGGTCCCGACGTAGTTAGAGATGATGCACGGGACCGTATATATTATGCGAGAGGTCGATGATGTACACACTGCACTTGCACGCACGCCTAGATATGAGCTGAGAGGCAGCTATAATTAGCGCACGTGAATAGTATTATAATACCGTCGATCGTCGACGATGAGCTTCGATGCCACCGCGTCCACAGAGGCCTTATCCACGTACGCCAAGCCATCGATCTTGCAGATCACAGAGCGATCGACATGCAGCCGCGGGAAGCAGTCAGATGCCACGTACTCAGCATTATTAGTGGCCCCCGCCAAACTGATAGTGATCGATCGATCCACAGGAGGCTTTTGCTAAGAAATGGAAAATAACCGAGTAGAAAGCACGGTCTACAAATACAAATATCTATGGCCTGCTAACTAAGCTTGGGCATCGTTTGTTATTGCATGCTGCAACAACCAGACGCCGTGATAGCAAACAAGCAACCTGCTGGCAGTGCTTGCTCAAATGCTCCATGCCCAGCTGGAACGGTCCAGTAGGACTGGATCAATTTACGCTCCGTTTAAAATGGAGAAATTTTTTCTATTTCTATTTTTTTCTATAAAATTTAACTGATTACTGTGAGATTCATGTGTTTCAACATTACTAACTACGGCTCTTTTTTAGGCCTCTACGTTGTTAACTGTAGGGAAAAATTTTCAAAAAAAATGAAAATAACAGGGTGGGTAGCCTTGACAACACACACACACACACGTGCAGCTGGAACGGTCCACTAGGACTGCATCATTTACATCCTATTCGAAACGGAGGATTTTTTTTTTTCTATTTTTACAATTTTTCTATTAAATTAAACTGAATCCTATTAATTTTTTGTGAGCGTCTTGTGGTTCAAACGGGCCTTACTAGCTCGGCTCCTTTTGAAGCTTCTACATTGTAAACATTTTTTTTTTCAAAATTTTTGAAAATTACAGGGTGGGTGACGCTGACAAATTACGCGTGCACACGTGTGTCATGCGAATGTAGATACTCCTACATAGATATGTACTGTCACGAGTCGTGTTCCATCCACGGAACTGAACCAGGCTACGCTATAAATTGGACACCCGCTGCACGCTCTTCCCCGCACTGACAACCATCACTCTTCAGTGGTATCGGGAAGTTGAAGTGATAACACACTTCTATAGCCACAATGCTAACGGCAACGCAGCCTCTAGCTGCAGCGCACACCTCAACCCATGGCCCTTCTTCCTCCCTCACAAGCACAGTCCCGTCGGCTCGGTGGGTGGCGGCGGTGCCGCGGCGGCGACAGAGCCGCAGCGCTCGCCGTGCCGTCTCCAAGATAACCAGCAAAGTCAGCCTCGGCGGTAATGGGGAAGCCGGCGTACTCACGGTCGACGCCCCGCCCCGCGTCTCGCCCGAGACGAAGGTCAAAACGAAGGCCATAGTGACGGTGCACTTGAAAAAGAAAGGATTCGTACAAGAGAGCATTTCCCTTATTCCCAATTTACTGGCAAAACTGTTCAACAGAAAATGGCTGTTCATTGAGCTCGTGAGCGCAGAGTTGAATCCAGGTGAGAATAGCGGCGGTAGCATACTACTACTACAAGAGATTGATCAAATTAGATAAAAGCGAGGATAATATATACGAAACCATGCACAAATTAATTTATGAAACCGCTGAGTCGATCGAGTGCTTGTGTTTCTTTGCAGAAACGGGTCTGGAGATGTCAACAGGTCAAGTGGGAGCCAGTTACCATAGCATTGGAGACGATCTCCTCATGTTCGAGGCCAGCTTCGACTTGCCGGCCTCGTTCGGCACCGTCGGCGCCGTGCGCCTCGACAACGACCACGACCACGAGATGTTTGTCAAGGACGTCAAGGTCTTCCCCGAGGACGATGAGTCGAGCGCCGTCGTCTTCCACTGCGAGTCCTGGGTCATTGACAACGAGAAGAATGTCGCCGACGACAGCCGCGTCTTCTTCCCTCTCAAGGTGAGCTACTAATTAACTAGTAAATGGAGTACAAGACAAACAAACGAATTAATTCGTCGTCTCTGACATGATTTCGCGCGTCCATCCGATCCGGCGGTGCAGTCGTACCTGCCGTCGCAGACGCCCAAGGGCTTGGCGAGGCTGCGCAAGAGCGAGCTCGAGGCCATCCGCGGGAACGGCCGCGGCGAGCGCAAGAAAACCGACCGCATATACGACTACGACGTTTACAACGACCTCGGCAACCCCGCGGACCAGCGGCGGATCCTCGGCGGCAGCAAGGAGTACCCTTACCCGCGACGCTGCCGCACTGGCCGCACCAAGTACCATGGTACGACGAGCTGCTACCATTCTGAGCTCCATGCTATACTACTATAAAGATTCCAAAAAGATTCATAACCTTCCGTTATTAAATTACTACTGCTAGGACAAGAATTCTACAGTAGTTCACAAATAAACTAAACTAAAGTTGTGGATTTTGCTGCACTGCGGACGCAGATTCCACGGAGGTGAGGGCCGACAAACCGGAAGACATTTACGTGCCCCGGGACGAGGTGTTCTCGGAGAGCAAGCAGAAGGCCTTCAAAACCAAGACGACATTGGCAGGGCTGCACGCGCTGGATGAGGGCATCAAGTTGAAGCTCAAGGGGTCCGACGAAAAGTTGAGCTACCCCTCCCTGGCGTCCATCGATGGACTTTTCGAGGAGGGATTCAAGAACATGCCGCCGCCGAAGGAAGGGGGAGACGTGAAAGGCTACATGTTCTCCGTGCTTAAGGAGGAGCTGCGCCACCTGCTCTTGCTCCAATTCGGGGAGTTCAAGGATACGATAGATAGAATCCTCGACTTCGAAACTCCAGATGTTTATGCAAGTACGCAGCCATCGATGGCCACGCATTCTTATTGACTAGTATTACGAGTAGTGCATGTTGAATTTTACAGGCTTACGATAGAGTGCATGGATGTTGTGATTTGCAGGGGACAAGCTTGCATGGTTAAGGGACGAGGAGTTTGCACGGGAAACACTTGCAGGGATGAACCCAATGAGCATCCAGCTAGTCACGGTACGTTCTTTAATTTTTTCACATTGCAGCAAATTCGAATCGATTTAATTATTTACTATTTTATGTATGAAAAACATAATTTATTCGACGCCATCAGCAACTTAATTACGTGTTACTATGAAAATATGTAGGAGCTCCCGATTGCCAGTCAGCTGGACGAGAAAATATATGGCCCTCGAGAGTCTCTCTTCACCAAGGAACTGATAGAAGAGCAGATCAATGGGGTCATGACAGCTGAAGAGGTGATTAATTAGTACATCATTCTATTTGGAAAGTAATTAGTAAATTACTTCTTAAATCAACAATTGAGATTGAATTCATGTTTACCTCTTAGGAGATGAACTAAATCTATCAAGTTACTAACCCTTGTTGCAAAAAAACTGCACAGGCCGTTCAGAACAAGAAGCTGTTCATGTTGGACTACCACGACGCGCTACTGCCATATGTCAACAGTGTTCGCGAGCTAATGGAAGATACCACGTTGTACGGCTCGCGCACGCTCTTCTTCCTCACCAAGGACGGCACGCTCAAGCCGATCGCCATCGAGCTGACGAGGCCCAGCTCCAAAAAGACCGGCAAGCTGCCATGGCGCCACGTCTTCACTCCGGACGGAAGTGTCACTGGATCCTGGCTGTGGCAGCTCGCCAAGACCCATGTCCTGGCCCATGACACGGGCTACCACCAGCTCGTCAACCACTGGTAATTAACTCGCGCTAGCTAGATTTCACATGAGGCGATTGTTGCCTGGTTTTGTAATCGAACAATTGTTTGAAACCTGGCCGGTTTCGTCATCGATCAGGCTGCGGACGCACGCCTGCGTTGAGCCCTACATCATCGCGGCGAACCGGCAACTGAGCCAGATGCACCCAATCTACCGGCTGCTGCATCCGCATTTCCGGTACACCATGGAGATCAACGCATTCGCGCGCGGGAAGCTCATCAGCGCGGGTGGAATCATTGAGGGCAGCTTCGCGCCGAAGAAGTACTGCATCGAGCTCAGCTCCGTGATTTACAGAGATTTTTGGCGGTTCGACATGGAGGGCCTGCCCAATGATCTCATCAGAAGGTATTACGCGATGTCGAGACGATGATCAGGAACACCAAGTCCAGCAATTCGCTATTCTTAGTCACTGGTCATTTGATGCTAATAACTTCATCGAATCTATTGATCTAGGGGCATGGCGGTCCAAGGGCCGGACGGCAAGCTGAAGCTAACAATAGAGGACTACCCGTACGCCAACGACGGCCTGCTGATCTGGGACGCAATCAAGGAGTGGGTATCAAATTACGTGAATCACTACTACCCGACGTTGGAAGACATCACCGGCGACGAGGAGCTTCAGGCCTGGTGGACGGAGGTCCGGACCAAAGGCCACGAGGACAAGAAGGACGAGCCGTGGTGGCCGGACCTGAAAAGCTACCAGGCCCGCGAGAATGTCATCCAGGTCCTGGCAACCATCATTTGGATCGCGTCCGCTCACCACGCCGCCGTGAACTTTGGCCAGTACCCCTACGGCGGGTACTTCCCGAACCGCCCCACCATCGCCCGGCAGAATATGCCGCTGGAGAATGGCCGCCAGGACATGCGCGCGTTCATGGAGAACCCGGAGAAGGTGCTGCTTGACACGCTGCCGTCCCAGCTGCAGAGCTTGAAGGTGATGGTCACACTGGACCTCCTGTCGGCGCATGCGCCCGACGAGGAGTACATGGGAACGCACGTCGAGCCATTCTGGACCGCGGAGGACGGTGTCAGGAAGGCGTTCGAGAAGTTCCAGGGGAGGTTGAGGGAGATCCTGGAGCAGATCGACGAGTGGAACGAGGACCCGAATCGGAAAAATAGGTGCGGCGCTGGGGTGGTGCCGTACACGCTGCTCAGGCCGTGTGACGGTGATCCCTTCGACGAGAAGTCGATAATGGAGATGGGCATCCCGAACAGCATCTCCATTTGAGCTGAGCCTGAGCCAGTGAGGAGCAATTTCAAGGCGGCCGTAGGGTTGTATACTACTGTTTCTGCCTATGATTCCTGTAAAATTCAGTGATCTGGGTGTATGTGCTCAATCTCCGCCATCAGTAAATAAAGAGATTGAGTTTCTGATTGCCATCAGCAATGTATGATTCTGAAATGGCAGATCTGGAAAGTTATTTCAGGGTCGACAAAATTTCTACCAGAGGTGTTACAATACTTGTAATTAACTATAACACTATCTATTTCATCAAATTTAACGGTTAAAAATAGAAAAATGTCTAGTCCAAAGTAATGAACCTAATAAAAATGGTGAGGCTCGTAAAAAAAATTAGTGAATTCGGTACCAACTTTTAAAAATCGACGACTGAGGTTAATTAAAAGATAGAGATATTTCGCGTACCTCTTGAGCACCGTAACATCTCTCAATCTCTACATCATAATTCGGAGCGATGGAACCTGAATGTTTGCCATCATTTCTCCTTGGAAGTTAGTAATAAGTCCTTTTAAAGTTCAAAAATGTATAGTAACGGTGAATAAAAAATTAATACTGATAGTTAATAAAAAATTAAAAATGTTAAGTAGTTGATAATTAATTTGTAATTTTTATAGTTGATAAGGAATATACCCTACAACAATCAGTTCAGTATTTGTTTCATCTCTCAACACGTCAATTTGTTTCTGTTATAGTCTACCCGCCCTTCGTATTGTGCTCGACCAAATCAAAGCCGCGCGGTAGAATTAACGAAGCGGCGGCGGCAATTTTTTTGGCGCAATCCATTTTAAACCCGTCCAAAATTTACCGCGAGCCGCAGAACCCACCCGGCCCGAGAGCCCGAGACTTGAGTCCTGCCAACGAAAGGCGGACCCCTCCCGTGGACCTGCCGGCACTGACAAGTCAGCCCGCCCCCACGATTCGCATGACCCACGCCCCGCCTACACCGCGCGCACGTTCCCGTCGCCGCGCGCACGCGCAATTAGTTCCCAGATAGCTCCTCGCCCGATAGAAGCTAGCAAAACTCACTGAAACCGGGTCCCACAAAGAGACCCCCGGTCGTGAGACCCACGTACCAGTGACTTTGACCAAATGCGCGTGGAACTTAACGGCTGAAGCCGTCGCAGGCGGGCTTCAAATACCGCTGCCCTTCTCATCCGCCTCTTCCGTCCCCAACCCACCACCGCAGCAGATTCAGTTCCTTGCGGACGCTAGGCTCGCGGAGTTGAAGCCCGCCCTGCCTGTAGGGCTTGGGGCTCGCGGTGTTTAGGTCCTTTGCAATGGCGGAAGCGAAGGTGGGACTGGGGGAGGAACCGGTGACGCCGCCGCCGATGGAGGCGGGGGCGCAAGCGATGGACGATCGGCGGCTGCTGCGGTCACAGTACCAAGCAGTGAAGAACCTTATCAGTGGTAAGGAATCCAAGGGGGTTCCTCTTGC
The DNA here is from genome assembly GCA_001602275.1 of Zoysia japonica. Classification (NCBI taxonomy): domain Eukaryota; kingdom Viridiplantae; phylum Streptophyta; class Magnoliopsida; order Poales; family Poaceae; genus Zoysia; species Zoysia japonica. The sequence continues at coordinate 716,452 of BCLF01000069.1, read as the reverse complement.
GGTGGTAGAACTCGCCTTTGGTTTTGATCGCGGTTTGACAGTTTTTCGAACTTGATTTTGCGGGTTTGGTTTGTTTGTGCGTGCAGATGAGAGGGACGACATGGCCAGCGCGGATTCGGACAAGTTCCGCTCGATCATCAGCAAGGTCGAGAACCTGCATCTGCTTGGTACGTAGGGTCCCTTCACCCGCTCTCGGAAACGCGATTTTTTTTCTAGGTTACGGTGCTGTGATGTTTCGGCTATAGATGGAGAGGTACCAGTTGGTTTTGGCGGCCTAAATTTTGAGTTTGTCTATCAAGTGAGTCATGTGCTGGACAGGATAGCATTCTACATAAAGTGAATGAAATCTGGACTGTTGCTTTGTTATGATACGCACTGAATGTCTGAATTTCTGAAAATTGAAAACAGCAAACGGTTGTTCAGAAAGTGTTTATATTCATCCTCCGTGTCAACGCAACTTGCATTAGTGCTGCAGTTCAGTTGCTATTTTTGGTCGACTAATGAGTGTCATCTTTTCCGCTTAACAGTTCAGAGGCCCAGGGAGCAGATTGCTGATGCAGAAGCGCTACTGGACCTTACTGCTAGTTTGGTAACATCAGTAAGATCCCAGTCAGTTATGGGAATCACACCTTCTGATTTTGTTAGTGGGATGCTAAAGAAGTTCAGAAAGGGAGGGCATGCTGACGACGAGGTTCAATCTCTGAACTGGGTTGATGTTGGGCTTGCTGCCTCACATCTCTTCATGGCTGCACCTGGATGTGCCACCGTGTAATGGGATTCACCATCTTTGTTAAACTATTTCGCTGATGATTGTTGCAATTTGTTATAGACTTAATAATGTATGGTTTTTGTTCTGACAGAGTTGGCCCAATGAAGACAGAAGTGAAACCACGAAGGGTCCATGTCACTAGAAAGAGGACTGCAAGACCACGTGGAAGTTCTCAGCCTGAACAGGTGTTCTTCTGTGAATACTCTTATGCAATATATTCGCGTTATGATCAGTTGGTTACATTTCAACTATGTGTAGTCAAATAGATTTATCTGTCATTTGGTACACTATGCATCAGTTGTAGGTACCAGGATGAAATTGGACTTGAATAGTTGGGCTTCAGTTTTCCGAGCTACTGTATGACCGTACAAGTTTTGGAGCTTATACAATTTTTTTTATATTTTTTTATGTTCGTATTTTGTCAGTCTACTTTTGTTCATCAAGTTAAACACTACTTAATTCCAGGTTACTAGAGCAAAAAACCTTGCTTACAGTATACATATTGGATTTATTAATTATGTTGTGGCACACTATTACACAAACAGTGAATATCACTTATCTTGAAACAAACCCCTATTTTTATTTATGCAATTATGCATTTAGCCTTTGATAAATTCTTCAAGCTAGATACTGTAGCTTATTTTTTGGTGCTAAAGCTTGGATGGGCCCCAATCCCAACACTTAAATGAGTTTTGTTTATATATGCTGATCATGAATCTGTCAAAGTAGTGCAAATTTCTGACAACATTTCAATCTGATGCCCCTTAATCTGCAGCTCGCTGATCCCACAGAGAAAACAAAGACTGATACTGATAGGAATATGTCTGCTATATTTGATCTTCTGAGGAGAAAGAAATGTGCAAGGCTGGAAAACCTTGTGTTAAACAGGATGTCTTTTGCACAAACAGTGGAGAATATCTTTGCACTATCATTTCTTGTGAAAGATGGGAGAGTGGAAATAAATGTTAATGATGAAGGATATCATATTATCTGTAAGTACTGTTGCTTGCTCCCTCTTTTTATGTTATCGATATTCTGTAGAAGTTTACTATTATAATGTTTGAGATAATTCTATGGACTGGAACAGATCCAAGGAATGCACCTGCTTCCAGTGTCATTGCTTCAGGAAAAGTCACTTACAACCACTTTGTCTTCAGATTTGATTTCAAAGACTGGAAGGTAACATTACAGAAACTGAATTATTAAATGAACTAATATTTCAGAAATAAGTAAACATCGTCTATACAGCTGAATAAAGTGGGCAGAGGTGGGAAGATTTTACACAGCACACTGCTCACTCAAGTTAATAGGTTACAAGACAGTTTGTTTAACACCTGACATATTACGCAAAAGTTGTACGCAGAATAATACTACGAGCACTATATATAATGTATTAAATGTGATGTGAGCCTTTTCTTTCCGTAGAGAGATGATTTTGTTTTTTATTTCTCTCATATGACCATATGGCTCCATTTGATCTGGTGTGACATGTCTTATTTTCAGCTCATGAAAGGGATTGTTGCAGAAGGGGAAGAGCTCATGCCCCACAGGGGTTTTCAGGCCGCTCCCAGCACAGGAGAAAACAATCATCCTGAGGCTGAGGTCCCCATGGCTGCACAAATCACGCAAGTCAGTTGTCTTGAGCCTGAGGTGCCCTCGGTTACCCAAAGCGGAAGAATCAATCATCCTGAGCCTGAGGTGCCCTTGGCTGTGAAAATCACACCGATCAAGAAGCTTTGCAGGAACCGGGGATTTGTCTTGCAAGATGAGACCGTCACCACAGACACTCAGAAAGTCATGGAAGAAGAGATGTCTCCCATGGGAGCATGTGAAGCTATGGAAGAGAAGATGGAAACAGCTGTCATAGAGGTCATGAAAGACAAGTTGGTCATGGACTGGAATGAGATCCACCTGAAATACAAGCGCAGGCGTCTCTTCCAGGATGACTGATGACCTGATGTAATCCTGACCAGTGGTGTGCATGCTTAGGAAGAGAATAGAGATATTGCCCTGCTTGATTAGCCTAGATGCATCTAGCAAACAATCCCTCAGTGCGTGGGGGTTGCGTTATTGTGTAAGTTAGGTTTTGGTAATGAAAGTGGGTTAGCATGTGAGCTCATACTTAATACAAATGTTGAGGGTAAACTGCAAAAACCTGGAATTTGTATTTGATGCGAGCTCATGGACCAACCCGCTCTCATCCTGCCCATATCAATATGTATGGTTTAGACTCCAAAGTAGAGTTAAAAAAAAACCCAGATGTTTGGCAATTAATATGATTGCCCGAGAAAATTAATCTACTAGTGTTATGATCCTGTTCTGAGACTAGTCTTCTGATCCCTTTTGACAAACAAGTTTCACCTGTCAGTCTGCTGGGTACTTTGATTTTCTTTGTTTTAAGGACAAAAGTGTAGATGAACAGATTAAGGAGGCGTGTTGAGCAGACCATTGCTGCTCTGAAGTCGATGTTGAGCAGACCATACCTGCTCTCAAGGAGCCAATGCAATTGGTCCTCAAAAAGGAACCTTGTGCTTGTACACTGGAGTCTGGAGAGGTCCAGGTTGTCCAGCACCAAAATCTCGACCTAGGCACTCCCTTGACATTGGCTTAACAAGAAAACACCCAACCACAGGCAGGTCATATCAGTACTATATTACCATTCCATTTTCACATGCAAGTGCTTTGAATAAGCTTTCAAGAAATTCAGGAACTGGTGCAAAGAGAATAATCTACTCACATTCACGCTTTGAATTAGGTTTCAAGAACAATCTACTGAAAATCACAATAATCTGCCAGATAAAAGTTTGCCTAAGAAATGGTACAGAAACAAGCAGAAGAGAGGGAGAGAGAAGCGATAGGCCTATAAATCTCTAAAGCATAGTCATTCTCAGATCACTTTCAATGTTAACAGCAACATGATCAATACAAGCCACAAAAAGTTCCTCCCAGAAGCGTCAGGATTGAACAGCTCATTTCAGCTCGGGCAGAGTGTCATTGGTTTTGGTATTTTTCAGACATATAGGCGGAGTAACCACCCCAGACTATCCATCATGCAGCAGCAGGTTTGCGCAGCTCACCTTCACCATGGGCGAAATGGCACCTCTCTCCAAATGTGCAGGAGCCTTTGTTGAAGTTCTCACACAGCTTGGTCTTGAAGTTGCTTCCAGGGCCCCCAGCATGAGAGCCCCTGCCGGTGTTGTTCTTGGTTTGCTGAGGAGCCTTACCACCAATACGGACAATTAACTCTGTGACCATCGCACTAGCATGCTTGATCTGGTCAAATGTTCCCTCAAGCTCAATGTTTTTAAGGTTGGGATCCGCCTCATTGTCCCGGATGGCTAACTTAGCCCCCGTCACACGGGATATATGCTTAGTGTTGATGCCACCCTTCCCGATGATGCCACCAGCAAGGAATGCATCAACACTGATCTTGGCTGTCGCTGAAGCTCCGAATGTTGAGGGAGGAACCATGTCTGGGACAGGCATTGGTGGGGGCATAAAGTGACCATTGGGTCCTGGACCCATTGGAGGTCCTCCCACCGAGTTGTTCAACGGCATAGGCTTTCCAAGCTCCCTCTCCCCATGAGCAAAGTGACATTTGCTCCCCCATTTACATCCTTCTGCAGTGTTGTACTTGTTGCACATGCGGGTTTTCACAGATGGTGTCGGCGGCCCATCAGGAACACCAGGTCCCATAGGCATTCTCCCCATAGGAGATGGAACAGGTGGTCCACCCAAGTTGGTCATTTTTGCAACAGCCTGGTAACCACCAGGGAAGTTGTGGAGAAAATGGCAACTGGCACCGAAAGGACAACCAGCAGTACTGCACAATGGGAACACCGTATGAGCAGCTGAACAAATATGCAGACACACAAAAATATGGACAATATGTATGCAATATTGCGAAATATCTAGCTGAAGAATGCAATATTATTAGATGCAAGCATAGATGTTCAGTGACTGGTTCTGACTAAACGAAATATGTTATGTTTAATAAAAATGCAATTCATAATTAAGCTTTGAAGGTGAGGTACTGATGATCAAAACAACTGCATCACATTATACAGAAACCATAACTGAATTTTAATTAATAGATGGCACAATTCCAAAAGGGAATTGAATTGCAATTGCAATGCAGTATGTTCAATCTAATCTTCCTGATCTCTTCAAGTGAGCCTGTTTCATGAAGTTACTGGCTGATTGTTCATCTGATATGAAGTTTCATGCCCGGATTACTGTTGCACCATTCAGATTTTCAGAGTGATATACGGCAGTAGGTTTGATTTTTACTCCATTGAGTATTCTTAATCATGAACTAGGCAAAGACGAACCTGTACACAATCTTTGTTGAGATTTGTTAGCTGCAATTGTAACATTTAGAAACATAGCAAAATTTAATTCAAGAAACATATAGCATAACAACGATAAATGTTACCAGATGGGAGTTCATTTTATGTTAGCTTAGAACCTGAAAAATTTGGTGCACGGCTTCGATTTGCTTCCGACACCCATTTGAGATGTCTCCAGTTCTGTTACACCAAATTTATTATTTCCGCCAATTAATAATTTGTTAATTACTAAATCTCGGCACTAGGTAATACGATAATTTGGATAATAAATCATTTATTGAAATCATGTGAAGTAGAACTAAGAAGCCATCAATGTTGCAGGCAATGCCCAAATGATTCTTCTAAACTCAGAAATGGAGGCTACAATTTGACAGGGCTACGAATCACATCTAAAAATTTTAGCACCAGAGTATCCTGTACAATCGACATAAAAATTGCAAGATCTCCATCCGGTTGCTCCTCAGAAAACACAAGGGACAAAATATACTAGCCATTAAGAGCCTGGCACCCTAGATTCCGCGCCCCAGAGAGCAACCAAAGCTGCGGATCTCAACCAGCGGCGGCCAAGCCGCGAACCAAGGAGCCATAACCTCGCAGATCCAGCCAGCGAGCAGCTCAAGCCTCAACGCCCCCCCACCCCCCAATGGAAATGCATCCACGGAAGCAGTAACTAAATATAGAAGACCAATCGCGACACTGCTCACCTTTCGGACGCTTGGCGCCGTTGGCTCCCTCCGGCGCGGTCCGCTTGCGGCCGGAGTCCATGGCAGCGAGCTCCGGGAAGGCGCGCTTAGGCTGGATCGACGGAGACGGCGGCGAGCAAAACCCAAGCTAGGGTTTCCGCCTGCCTCGCGGGTGGAGGAGAGAGAGAAGGGGAGGTGTCCGCTGCTCACGCGCGCACCGGAGACGGAGTGACGCGTGGGTCGGTTCGTTGGGCACAGCCGCACAGGCGACAGGTGATTTGGGAGTGGCGTCCGCACGGCTTTTGTTTCAGTCAGAGTGACTTATGTTTCAGTCAGAGTGACTTTGAAAAGCTGTAACAAAAATTAGCTTTTAAAACGTTGAAAAATTAGTTTTTAATAAAATAAATTAAAAAATAAAAAACTCACTCAAATCTATTTTTTATATAAAAAAGCTAAATATATACTGTAAAAACCAATAATAGATGCTTTATCAGCTATTTTTTAAATAATCACCAGCTAATTTTTTAAAAAATTTAAAAGCTACCGCTCAAACAAAATAACCCTAAATCAGTCTGGGCTCGGTCCGTGATGTCGTGACGGCTGTTGATTAAATCCTGTGCCTTCTCTCAAAAGAAAAAAGATTAAACCCTCTGCCACGCTGGATTCTCCTTCAGATTGGGGCACCATTTATATTTATTTATTTTATCCAGTTTCAGGGATTTTTTGGAATAATTTTTTAAAAAATAGCAATAGAAAAACTATATGAATGTAAAAAAGGAAAAAAACATTTTCATACCTTGAGTTCCAACACTGGTTTATGCCAGATCAGCCCATCCTCTTCGGCGGAGATCAACAGCTCAGCCCACTGATTTCTGCGGACCCTCTTCCCGGATGGGCCACCTGAGCCGATCCACACAGGAGTGGATCATTGAGCAAAGCTAGCCCTGTGCGCCAGAAACACCCTCCTGGCCCACTTCGTTCCCGTCACGGCCCGACGCGTCTGCCGCTCGTCTCCCCTCCTCCTCCGATCTCTCTCGCTCCGCTCGGCGGCGGCGGAAGGCAACCTGCCCAGCGGACGAGCGATGGCTCCGCCAGGATCGCGGCGGTGGGCGTACGTGCGGGTGATGGCCGGCACCATCCTCGGCGGTTTGCTCGGCTTTTACGTCATGCACCGCGTTGAGACCTCCTACAAGGTACTACGCCGCAACCCGCAACCGCTCTGTCTCGTCTCGTCCCGTCCCCGTGGGGGGACTCCCCTCACTCTTTGGAGGTACGACTTCCTCTACTTGCAGGCGAGGATGGAGGAGCGGCTGCGCAGGTATGAGGCGCAGATGCTGGCCAAGGCCAAGGAGACGCAGCAGCTCACGGACGAGGCGCAGCGGGTTGACAAGGCCGAGCTGCTACCGGACTCGTGACAGTCTTTGCCTGCGTGGTTTCGCTTCCAGGTACCGGCTAATATCTCCTTACATTATCCACGAGTTCCATTTGTGGGGATAAATCTTGGAATCTACTTACGCAACTTCGGGCCATTTTGGCTGCTATCTACCTCGCTTTGTTCGAGCTTAAGCTCTTCAGACTGTGATCTGGTACCACGGTTCTATTCTAGTATTCTGAGCTGTGTTTACAAGTGCACATGGTTATCTGTTCCTGCCGAAAACCAAATCTTAGCACATTCATGCTCTGGATCTGAAAGATCGAATTTTGAACTTTATGTTTAGCCTGTTCTACTAGCCAAGAGCATGCCGTGACATGGCATTTCGTAATTTTCAAATTTCACATGGAGCAAATGAATGAGGAGTGGTATAACCCTGGTATTGCTTGTGGCTAACTGGCTATGGTATTGCTGAAATAGCATAATCTGTTTGATTGTTTATTAAAGAGGTATAGATGTATGGTTAAAATTCTATTTAGGCACATTGCTTAAAATTGACCTGTTTCATTGGTCCTCACTATAGTAGCTTAAGACTGATAAGCTAATCCTTAATGGAACCGCCACCTGTTGTTCACTATGTATCGTGGCCTCTCTATTTGAGCATTTCATGCCCATCCGGATCTTTTGCAGCAGCCTTCCTGATTATTTATTCATCCTAATACTAGGAGAACGTGACCTCCAAGTCCTCATGAGATTTGAGGTATCCATTAATCATCATATTCCCCTCCTTTTGAGAGTTTTCATTCTGTGATTCAACCTTCTTGATGATAGTTTTCTTTGTCTTGGGATTCAACCATAATTGCCTCATTGCAAAATGACTTTGTGAAACTTATTTAGCTGGATTGAACCAATTATCTGTGCATGCCCTTTTGCAGAATAACAAGAGCTAGCAGGCACAGGTGTCCACACACCCTTTGTCCACCAGCAGAGGCATAAGCTCATATGTGTAACTTTAGTTTATTGCGATCATCTTGCTGACATGAAAATGCTACAGGTGTAAGATTCAGATCAGTTGTATGAAGTTCGAAATAGGTGTATGACTGCTTTTAGTGTTTATTTCCTCCTATTCCAATAAACACTGTATTTTTTCCAGCATCATCCTTGCAACGAAGAAAGGATCATATTAGCAATTTTGTACTCCTATTCCCATCATTTTCTATCGTGCCTGCACTTACAGTGTTTTTCTGTCGCGCCTACATTTTCAGCCATTGAAAGGTGTTTATACAGCTGAAGTAGCACATGGAAGTTGCAATGGGTCTTCATATGTACAAGCCACTATTCCAGGCCTATTTGAAGCAGTTTTGTTCTGAGCCTCGGCACATCTTCACATCTGTCATCAAATGGGCCATACAGTATTTGCTAATCAGCTATTAAGTATACTTTCTCCGTTCACAAATATAAATTATTTTAGCATTTAAAATTTGTTTCTCAATATATATCATTCTTATTTTTCAATACACTTTTCTCTCTTCTCGATAAATCTCTATCTCTTTCCTCCTTCTCGTTTTCTGCGTAACATACTTTTTCACTTTTTCGATGCAGGAAGCTAGTAAGCTATTTTAGGGCTCATAAGCTGTGGTCTATAACAGCTATGCCCTGAACTTTCCTAAAAATAAAAATAAATTATTATGCTCCGGACCTTTTACTACTCTTCTGCTGGCCTGCCACCTTGGCACACTGATCGCTGATTTTTGGGAGTCACCAAGTGCTGAGATTTCCGTTTTACTCTCTCCAGTTTTAAATTATTGACACCGTTGATTTTTAACATCAATTTTGACCATTTGTTTTATTCAAAAAATTTATTTTAATGTGTAAAATTATTATTTCTACTAATGATAAATCAAATAATAACAAAATTTTATACATTTGAATAATTTTTTTAATAAGATGAATAGTAAAAGTTGATGTTGTGAATAATTTAAAACCGAAGGTAACCGGAGGGAGTATGTGACAAGTTGGTTTCCTTCTCTGAGCGGAATCAGAGATACCAATACAGGCGCCGCCGCCCTCGTTGGCACTGCCAGCGCTACAAGAAATTCTGGTGGAAAGTGGTTTAAGGGAGGAAACCAGGTGGATAGATCAAGTTTCAGAAGGGCTGCATCTATCGTTGTCGCGGGCCACCAACTCGCTATTTAGTACTAGTACTTCTCATATTTATCTGTCGCCTTTAATTATGAGTTGACAATCAGGTCAAGTGCATAAGCATCAGCCTGTTTCAGCATCAGGCCCTTATTTTCTTTCTATCTTCACAGAAAAGGTTTCTTGACTAGTTTTCTTTCCTCATGAAACATTTCTTTTGTTATAGATAAAAATTTATAAATATAGACAACAGGATGAAACAGACACAAGGCATTTAAACTTTGCTGTTAGTTCCTTTTTTTCTCTTGGTATTTATTCTTAGTTATCTAGTATACGATACTCATGAGGAAACATGCATTTCTTTATACCAAACTTAGCGCATATCATTGTGACATGGCAAAATAAGAAAGATGTACAGCTCACAATAAAAGGGAAAAACTCTCAACTAGGTTTCAGATCACGGAGTATGACATGACGTCTTGAGAGTACGATGGTTGAATAATTGCTATTCTTTTTAAAATTCCAGCTTGATGAGCTTGGATGCAGCCTAGCAAGATGATAGTTTATGAGCACATCCCTTTGACATTAAATTTTATTGGGAAATTGTTCAGTGGTTGGCCGATTAATTGCTGATACAGCCTAAGGACAGAAACTAGGGTTGCTCCAACTTGTAGTTTCCCGTAGTTAAATGGATGCCTTTAAAATATCATCCTTGTTGTCGACTGTTTTTTTTATTGTTTGTAGTATATTCTTAACGAGTCCGTAACTATTACCTAGTTTTATAATCGTAACTAGTATTACCTAGTTTTAACAAAAATTTGTTTGATCATGCAGTGTTCATACCTAGAAGCATAGGAAGAATGTAAATTGTTAATAAATATTAAGAGGCAATGCTATATGACCGCATACCATGTAAGGAAAGGACTGAGATCGAGTGCAGTTCCACTTGTGACTGCAAGTTGTAACTGCACGACATCACAACCGTTTATTTCAGCTTCCAATAGCTATGATTCTCTGCTACAGTGATTGTTCTATAGTTGCTGCATCACTTTCACATGCTACAGCACCTCGCCCCCGCATCTGCCCTCTGATTTGCATTCAACTGCTGCTAGTGCGACTGGTTAAGTTGCAGTCACACTAGCAACTGCACCGAAACTGTGTCCGTAAAGAAACAGCTGCTTCGAAACTGTTGCAATACCGCTTACAAACTCTCCTACAAAAATTAAGGATAACCCATTTACTCCATTTGGCATCGTGTGTTTGACTTCTGATATTAACTAAACACCCACTTGTATATGATGTAGAGCCAAGTAGCCATCCTTGCTGCCTGGTGGTTGGGTGGAGACAACGGTACTAGAGTACAAAACAAAGAGGCGCCAACCCAAAAGTCTCCTTTTGGACACATAGTTGATGCCTGCAGTGGCGGATCCAGGTAGGATAGTTATTGGTGTCACTTCCATATTACTCTCATCTTAAAAAATAGTACTAATAATCACTCATATTATATGGGAATTACAAATTTTATTGGTGTCACGTGTCCTGCATTTGGTATTTGAAGTTTCTAAAAAGGCGGGGCCGAGATGGGTCTCCAATATCCTGGAGGGATATGGATAAGGGGGGGATGCAAAAGTATTTCACCGGATATGAGCATCTCCAACGGTTCTTTAAATTAAGTTCTTAAATAAAAAATTAGGAAGTGATTCAAAAAATATCCCTCCTACAGTTCTGTGAACGAGTTATAACATACCATGCAGATTAAAGATGATGAAGGCAAGACTTTCAGGGAAGAATGGTGGGCACAAACTTAGTTAACGCAGAGAGCAACTTCTCCCATGCAATTAAAGGCAGAAATTGAGATCAAGGATTTGTCATTGGTCATGACGACGTTGGAAGATCGTGACCAAGGCACAAGGGATTGGAGATTTTTGTGAGTCGTTCTCTATGGTGTGACATTGAGAATTGAAAGGAAACTAAACGTTGGAGTGCGTGCCTGAGTTTGTTCATTCACTTCACATAGTACTTACTCCGTACTCCGTATTTGTTATACTCCAGTTAATCTATGTGTTCTTCTCGCCCATCTATCTTTTCTTCTTTTCTTTGAATACAATATTATATGGGGGTGAGTATTTTCCTACTAATTGATTGAGGATATAATTAAAGAACTACAACTGGATCTTGTTTAAGCTAGCAGCGCATATTGTAATGATTTAAAAAGAAATTAGGGCTTATTGGCATTAGTTTACGTAAGCGTCGTTTTCTGCCAGCCTGCTTCCACATCTGCATATAATCAATCACAATACTCATCCAGACTAACAAAGACTAAAAAACAAGAATGAGATTTTTTTTATTTAAAAAATGATGTTATCCCTATAATGGAAATTACCAGTTTGGCGTACACTTGCAAGCTCCTGTTTGCTCAAATCCTTCACAACTGGTGAATTGAACAATATAATAAAACTCAAATTATGAATTGGATGCGGGTCCACAGTAAAGGACACCTGAGAGCTGTACATCTGTACCTTATTTCTAGGAGCTAGTGGAATATCTGACCTGATTATAAGCTCTATTAATTTCTATGCCGAGGAGCAAGACCAGCAACCTAATTAGTGGAATCATGGAGTTCAAATTTGCAAGGACAATCCTTCTTTTCAGTTGTCATAAAATTGTAGAATGATGAACGAAAGAGTGCGGCTAGAATGTGTTACAAATAGATCAGCTTGAATTGATCTAGTTGCTTTTCAGTTTTTCCCCCAATTCATACGCCTGATTCAGTCTTCTCAAGATAGAAGTAGAACAAGTTTCTTCATTCAGTCTGCGAAACAAATTTAGCAGTCTCAAGATAGCTAGATCACAACCAAGTACTCCCATATATGTATGTATGTACATTTCAGGAAGTGATGCAAACAATGTAAGGTACCAAACTTGACCAATCCTTTAAAGATCCTACCAGTAACTCTTACATTTACACATCATTGTTTTAACCCACCAACATTTGTTATTTTCATCTAATCAAAAGAAGAATAAAAGATGGAAGAATCCAGCCGATCAACCTCTGCCAAAGTGTGAATACTTCTCACGGCACAAAACCAAACAATAAGCAAGAATTCTTAAGCTCTCCTAATTGACCTCTAAATCAAGATGCGTACATTTCACCAACCAAGTCCATCCTCGCCGAGCCACCACCAAGAGGCAACGGCAAGAAGTCATGATCAACCGCAGCGAGTCCTTGGAAGGCGTTAAGCTCCTCCTCCAAGAAGCTCAAGAATCCTCCCGGGTTCAGATCCACCCACAGGTCGTTACAGTCGAGGCTGCCGTAGTCGCCGAAGCCTCCTCCGCCTTCCTTGACCTCGACCTCGCACTTGATCATCTTCACCTTCTTGCACGGCTCTTGTTGCTCCAGGAAACCGCTCCTCTCCGCCGCCATCAAGACTGGTGCAACCGCCGCCGGCCGCCTCTTCTTGGCCACCGTGATCTCCTTGTCCTCCTCGACCGGCGGCGACGCGTCGTCGTTCACGGAGCCGGCGTTCGCTGTAGGCTTCCCGGTGAGCCGCTGCACGAGGTCCCGGAAGTTGGCGACGTCGGTCTTGATGACCTCCGGCGCGACTATGTGGATGATCTTTATCTTGGGCCGCGTCGTCGTCGTCGTCGCGCGCGAGCCCCTGTCCTGCTGCTGCTGCTGCACCGTCGTGGTCGATGACATGCTCGCGCCGTGGTGCTCCGCCATTGATTGATGGATGACGCGCACCTGGAGAGCGATGCAAAGAGAGAGAGAGTGAGAGACGAAGATGATGGTGTGGATTTGGAAGAGGAGGAGCTAAGCTAGGCTTGTTATATACGGTCGAACGGATCGCGGAAGAAGGCGCTGGGAGAAGGCTGACATGGCATCAATCCAGTGACGACGGCGACAGCCAACCAGAAAAACTGGTTTTCGATTTCACGAAAAATCGGTCGGCTAATCGGCTTTGCTATAACGTTAGATCTGATTTTTGATCGACTCTAACCTATATCGAACTGGATCGGTTTAGATAAAAACCGGTAGGTTTTCATCGGTTTTTAAAAACTCACGAACTCTCAAATTTAAATCGATGAATGACTCTCCCTTAAGAGGGAAAAAAATGAAAGAACTAAGATTTCAAGTCGATACAGCGTATGAGCACGAAGCCAAGTGTGCCAACGACGCAAACATGCAAAGAGAGAGTATACTAGTCCTAGTCAACTACTTTGTCACTTCTATCAATTGTCGTGTCCATACTTTTTCTATGAGTGCAAAATATACCACTACATGTCCAAAGAGGCAGAGATAGTGTCAATTGTCGTGTCCGTACTTTTTCTAATAGTATCGATCGATTGATCGTGGCGGGTGGTTTACGCTTGAAAATGTGTGTTGTGGCTTTCAAATTTCGATCAGCTTGTATGCCGGACGTACATGCAAGCACATGGTGGATATGCATATATAGGAAGTTGCCGCAGCCTGGTTTCAACGATCGCTTGACATTTATATACTCTAGGTAACTTAGGCTCTGTTTATTTAAGATTATAATCTACTTAGATTATATACTTTAAAAATTATAATCTATAGAGGGTAAACAAACAGAACATCTTATTTATCAGATTATTTTAATTTTAAGTTGAAATTATTATAATTTAATATGCTGATTATTAAGTGTTTATTTGAGATTATAGTTTTTAAAAAACTCACTATCCTTATTAAATTAGAAATAAGTTGAGTTGCCAAATAGACAAATACAGATTATAATTTTTTAGATTATAATCTAAATTATAAAAAATTGATATTATAATTTAGATTATATAATCTAACAGGAAACAAACAGGACGCTCTATCGTTCCCTTCCTTGTTTATGTGCAAATTGGTAACGACTAACGAGTCGGCAGCCGGCGCTAGTCGCTACTCCTGCCCGATCACAGTGCGGCAGCAGGCACGCAGGTCTCGCGAAGGCCAAACCCATCGAACACGCCAAGTCGCGAGGGGCGATGTAGCTCCGGGTCAATCTTGCCTCAGGCTCAACGACGGCCGACGGGAGTCACCGGAAGATCCACCGATCCTGTGGTGGTGCTTGCCGTGCCGCGGTTAAGAAGGCCGTGGGGTGATTTCACAGTGCATCCGAAGGAATTTCCACGAAGAAATGGATATCTGACTCTGAACAAGCCGCCGTGGATTCCGAACACGCCAAGTCCTCCATGGGTGGAGCCAGGTGGGGATGACCGGATGATCTAGTGGGGGGCAACGCTGGTTCCAGGCGAATTGGATCAGAGATGAGCAAACGAGATCAAACCTATACTGTTTCGATCTCCGGAGTGCTCCAAACAGAAAGGTGGTACTGAACGCGATGTGGATCATGAACTTGAGATGGCCGCGGAGATGCAGGATCCTGCAATTAATTGATAGAATCCCAAGACGAGAGTATACATCCAAATGGCTCACTTCTGCCATATTCTAAGAGCGTTGATCAGGCGCAAGTGAAGCGATCAAGCGAGATGAGATTTCGAATGGCAAGAGACCGAGTGGGCCGTAGTTGGCCTCAAATGGGCTTCCAAGTAAGGATTCTCAAACATGGTGGCCGGTGCCTCAGTTCAAATGGGCTTTCTCAAAGGCTGGTACTGAGTCCTCCTCGACGGATCACGGCTAACCAATGGATACTTGGAAGCCCATTCTTCCTCTCTGCTGCTGCTCCGCACACAAGCATGCGGGCGGCAACTACCATGCTGCATTGACAACCCCAACTACTAGTCTCCTACCAAGATGAGAGCGCCGGCGGCTGGCCGGCGGGGGAAAGACGCAGTGCCAAGCTGGGGGCAAAGAAGCCGCGCAGACGATGAGCATGTGCTTCATTGGCCCATCTGGTTCCTCTCCGCCACTGCAATGGGTACTCCACCACTGCTTCAAGCTAGTGCTAGCTCTGCAATGAGGATTGCAGGTTCCAACTGTTGGAGCTGATTCCGGGAAGGCGAGAAGCGCAGGTTTGCACGTCGATTCCACCCAAAACTAGCGAGTAGTAATAAAGAGGACTCCAAAGTAACTTCTGACATTTTTGTTGTAGCCTTGTTAATACGACAATGCACAAGACAAAAGAAAATGAACTCCAAAGGTGCCATTTGACTTATTCCTGTCTTCAAAGTCTCAAACAAATTAGAAATTTTGGAAGGAGACAACAAGTTTCGTATCTATCAATATTAGCAAGTGGTGGACATGGATGACCCATTCTTCCCCTTGAAAATGATTGGAGTACTAGTACCGATCCAGAGCGTTGACAACTCCCCAAAATACATTATTCCCTTAAGTATTTTTCTTAGTATACTGTTTAGCCTGTTACAAATATATTAAATTACCTGTTCAATGATTTCTAGCACAAAACTGCCAATTATGTAGTATTTTGTTATTTTTTCATGTACTTAGTAACACTTGGTAGCCTTTTTAGTTTCCTAGTTTGTTTTATACGGAGTATCATTTTCATGGGGTTGCTTCCTTTCTTAGACATCTTTAGATGCACGAGTAGATGTTATGCTGCTCTCAGTGTTCATGTTCCTTTTTTGTTTTATTTCCTCTCTGCTAGTCTCAGCGATAGCAGCCACACAGTATTTTTAAGCTCATTTAAATATCAATTGGTTCCCCTGGATTGGTTTGGTCAAGGAGACAAGAAGTTTGGTGGCTATTAATGTTAGCAAGTGGTGGCCATGGATGACCCGTTCTTCCCTGTGAAAATGATTGGAGTAGACGCGCAGATCCAGAGAGTTGACTATAACTCACCAAAATGCATTCTTCCCTTAGAAATTATTTTTATTTACTATACTGTTTTCCATTGCAAAAATGTAGTATTAAATTCTCTGTTCAATGATTTCTTGCACAAAACTGTCCATTCTGTAATATGCTGTTATTTTGTAAAATTTGGTAGCCTTTTTGATTTCCTAGCTCGTTTTATACATTTTCGTATGGTTGCTTACTTTCTTAGACATCTTTAGATGCATGATTAGATGTTACGCAAGTTTCTGTAGTCTGTATTCATATTTTTTTTGGTTTTATTTCCTCTGTGCTACTCTCAGCGATGTGAAGCAACCACACAGTATTTTTGAAGTTCTTTTAAATATCAAATACTTTCCTCCGGATTAGTTTTGTCAAGGTGTCTATATCAGTTTCTTTTTTTTTCAATAATAAAAACTACTGTGATTCATTAAAAAAAAAGCTTCTGTGGTGTTATTTCTCCTCATAAAAAAAAATGTTTTTTTTAGGCTGACAGAAAAAAAAAACTATTCACTGGTGTATGTTATATGGGCATATTTTCTCCTTGGACAGCTGGTCATCCTTTAGTCTATCTTGCCCACTTGTCACCATTTCATAAATGATCATTGGCATCTAGACTATTGATATATCCTGGTTCCTCCCCCTTATGCCATAGTGGGGAATCAAAGCAGATTTCTGCCGCTACTTTGAAGCAGCCTTCGTGCCCGGTTGCCTTTTAATTCCTTCATTTACTTCCCCCTACTTTGAAGCAGCCTTCGTGCCCATTAGCCTTTTAGTTCCTTCAGGTTTCTGCCTTTCCTTTCTGCATAATTTCTCTCTTTTTTAACTTTTATTTGTTCTTCGGTATCAAGTATATTGTAATTTCCAGGGTGCTGCATCTTCTCAAAATGGGGGCTGAACTAATGGTTACGGGATGGTTCCTGTCACCAATCATACGGGAAATGCAAGACACCGCTTTGTCCTACATAAGGGGGCAGTATAGTTGGAAGAGGGATCAGGAGAAAGACCTTGAACGCCTCAACACTATGCTTACAGAGATCCTGACCATTGTCGACGTTATTGAGAAGAGGGAGATTAAGGATGCCAACCAGAGGAAGCTGCTAAGCATACTTAAAGATGCCATTTACAGCGCAGTTGATGTGTTGGATAGTTTCCAATACATGGTTCTGAAATCCAAGGTTGTCAGCCAATCTAAAGTGAGTCTTGTCACCTCATGCTTTGTGGACTTGGGTAAACGTATGATGGGTACTACCAAGTTTCGGAGAAAGTTAGCTGATATCTTGGAAAAACTAGCTGAGGTCAAAACAACTGCAGATACGCTATTGAAAGTAGTTACTTTTGACAATGCTACTGCAAAGTTGTTGCCGGTAACACAGTTGCGTGTAACTTCGCCACTAAAGGAAAAGAACCATATTTATGGTCGAAGGGCTGAACTTGATAAGTTGAGAGATATGTTGCTAGAGGTGAGTGACAACTGTGAACCTGGACCCAGTAACCCAAGTATTCCTGTTATATCTATTGTTGGTGTTGGTGGGGTTGGAAAGACAAGCCTAGCACAGATGGCTTTTAGAGATGAACAAATACGCATGAACTTTAGCCACATGCTGTGGGTTTGTGTGTCTGATAGCTATGATGAGGTTAGGTTAGCAAGAGACATTTTGGAGTATGTAACTGATGCTAATTACCACACAGTTACTAAATTTGATGAGTTGAAGAATGCTCTTCTTGAAAAGATGGAGGGAAAGAAATTTCTTCTTGTACTGGATGATGTTTGGTATGATGAAGATAGGACAAAATGGGAGAATGAATTACTGTGGAGCAAAGTATTATGTTCTCTAAATACTGGACTGGGAGGGTCAAAGATTTTGGTGACAACTCGAGCAGACAAAGTTAATAATGTGCTACAAGCTAGGACATCTTTACGTTTGGGAGGACTGGACATGAATGAATATTGGCTGTTATTCAGTAGCTGTGCCTTTGGTGACAAATATCCAGAGCAATTCCCAGAACTTAAGGAAATAGGAATGCGGGTTATTCAGAGATTAAATGGTTTGCCCCTAGCAGCAAAGATAATAGGTCGCCTATTGAATATTGATTTAGACGTAAATCACTGGACGAAAATACTTGAGAGTGATTTATCTGATGATGTTATGAAGGTTCTCAGGTTGAGTTACCAACACTTGCCAATCCACTTGAAGCTATGCTTTAGCTTCTGCAGCCTCTTTCCAAAGGACTTTCATTTTAGTCCTAAGATGCTTACTGAAATGTGGGTTGCACAGGGTTTTGTACAGAGTGAATATTCATATGACACTGATTTGAATGCTGCGGATGTAGCTAAGGTCTACTTCGATGAACTTGTGCAAAGATCGTTCTTCGAGCGCTCATGGTGGAACCTTCCGACAGAGTATGTCATGCACGATTTGATCAACGACTTGGCTAGGCATGTTTCAAAGGATGAATATGTTAGGATTGAAAATGATAAACAAAAGGATATACCGACAAATATTCGTCATTTAGCTATATCTGCAAATATGTTAGGATGTTTGAAGAAAGCAGAGCTGAAAAACTTGCGTAGCCTGGTTGTTTGGAGGAAGACATGGCCTTGCTTGAAATGGTCCCTTCCAGATGATCTGTTCAAGAAGTCAAAAAGCATCCGTGTTCTGGATTTGACTGGTTGCTGCTTGGAGAGGCTGCCTGCATCAGTGAACAATCTTAAACACTTGCGTTATTTTGCTTTCCGTGTTCCTAAGACGTCATGGCAAACATCATTGAATCGGCTTTACCAACTGGAGGTCTTGGTCACGAGAGGACACTCCTGCCGGGAAAGTGAACGTGTTGATCTTCCTATTAACATGAAAAGGAACCTGCTCAAACTAAGAAAAGCTTACCTTTTTCATTTAGGTGGCACCACAATATCCGGTTTTGGAGGACAAACTCTTGTCCATGGCCAAGGGGAGTTCCAAATCAAGAAAGAGAGTGGCTACAGATTGGGTGAGCTAAAGGATATGAAAAATATCAGTGGACAGCTAAAAATCAGGTTTCTTGAGAATGTTGAAAATCAGCAAGATGCAATTGATGCCTGCCTAGATTGCAAAGAGCACATCCAGACATTGGAACTCGAGTGGAGTATCCATGCTAGGGCTTTAACTTCTGAATTGGATCATGATGTGATTAATGCACTTAGACCTCACCCAGATCTTAACCGGCTGAAGATCTTTGGATACAGAGCAACAAGGTCACCCTATTGGTTTGAGACAAATTGGCTGAAAACGTTGAATTCTTTGGTTCTTGAGAACTGCATGCGCTGGGTAATTTTGCCCCCTCTGGGTCAGCTTCCTCTGCTCAAGTTCCTTGAACTAAGAAAACTGCACGCTGTAAGGCAGATTAGTTCAGATTTCTATGGAAATGGTGATATAAAGGGCTTTCCAAGGTTGGAAGACATAGTGTTTGATGAAATGCCCAACTGGGAACAGTGGTCTGGAATGGAAGGTGGTTCTTTACTTCCATGTCTTGAAAGACTGTACATAACAAATTGTCCCAAGCTTAGAGAAGCACCAGCCTTCAGTGCAACACCAAGAGTTGAAGTGGAAATAGCATCTAATGTCCCTCTAATATCAGGTTTGATTGATTCGCTAATTTTACGAGCCTCTCAGCTGATCTTTTTTGCCAGCTCATACAGCTTCTTGAGTGATCTGATCACTGAGAAGCTCAATCATGTTGCTGAGCTGAACCTGAAAAATTGTACCGAACCGATTCCAACTGGTGGATTTTTCGCACTTAGCTCCCTTCAGGTGCTTAGGATTACCAACTGTTTAACTGTGCAGTCATCCCTTAATTCAGAAGCAGTTGAAGACATTGACACTCATTTTCTCCCTTCATCACTTCGCCATCTTGAAATCACTGAAAGCAAACTTGAGCTCAGTTTTTTACCAAAATTCCTGGGAGGCTTGACTTGCCTGTCCACCTTGGTGTTAAATAGTTGTTATTTGACCTCATTATCATTTGATTGTGGACCCTATCACCTCACTTCTCTGGAGACAATAATCATTAAGAATTGCCATGAGCTAGCTTCGTTGGACGGATTTTTAAATCTTGTTGCTCTAAGAAAATTAGTTGTTGCAGATTGTTACAGTTTCTGCTCCTTGCCGTCTGACTTGAATACAGTGGAATCTCTTGATACATTAGTCATATGTGGTTGCCCAATGATGGCTTTTCTCCCCCAAAGTGGCCTGCCAGCTTCTATGCAGACGATTTTGTTGTCAAGATGCCATCCCGAGTTTGATAGCCAGCTTCGAAGGAAGGAAGGTGCAGAGTGGAGAAAGATTGCCCATATCCCTGAGAAGAAACTAGAGGTTTGTATATAGTGCTTGAAGTTCCCTCTGAACAGATTTTGAAGTAGCGCACTGTTCATATTGCATATCTATTATAAGTGCTCTTTGATTTGGAAACTTCTCTTTGTTATTCTGCAGCGAGTATACTGGTCATTCACATAGTCACATCATATTTCTAGTGCTAGTCCCTATGTCCTTGTTTTTCATGAACATGCATGAACTAAGGTTTGTCTCACTATGATAAGAAAAGGAAGCCTGGTGCATGTGGCCCTCATTTGCGCAGGGTTTGAGGAAGGGTCCGATCACTTTGGATCTTTTGTATGCTCTCTTTTTCTAGGACTCGAACCTGTGACCTTATGTTTCGCTATGAATCTATGATAAGCTTTGAACTAAATTTGGAGTGTAAAATATGTGCTTGTGCTGATATTTTATTTGTCCCATCGCAGATACAGTTGGATGATTTGTTGACAATATTTCCGACCAATTCTGCATGAAGATACTGTAATTTCTGACTAAGAGGTATGTTTTCTGAAACCACCGTGACACGTTTAATCGAACCAAATAGCTACGCATCATTCCAGTGCCCTCTTGAGCAAAGCAAAATACTGACTAAAGTTCCTGCTTTACTACAGGATTTCAGACCCATGGATGGATATTATATATCTGTAATGTATCAGTTCATTGCCAAGCCTACCCCCCCCCCCCCCCCCAAAAAAACCTTCCGTATTGGGCACGTCTTGCGCCCAGAGGGCTTTGATCAGATTGGCATTTTCCCCCATATTTTGTAAGTCTTGACAGCCTGAGGTAGTGTGAGTTTTTGATGCCTGAATACGGGATTTGTTTCAGCCGTCGATCACGAAGAGATGCAACTATCAGAACACGCATGGGGGGGGGGGGGGCGGGGGGGTCGGTCCTCAATGCTGTATTTGTGATTCTAGGCTACGTATACCTCGGCCCGTTTGGATCACACAGGATTGAGAATTCGGATAAAAAAATCTTAATGTAACTTAATAGGTGAGATTCTAAAAAATTATAAAAATCTTATAAAATCTCATAAGGATTATTCAAGATTCTTTTCCAGTGTCGGTGTTCAGACCATCGACACAGTAAAATTTACGTAATCGGAGGAAGAGTTTGTGCGCTCTTCGTATTTGAATGGTTTAGTCTAAAGAAGACTCGAAAGTTAGTCTGGTTCGGGCCGCTACGTTCAGGGGCGAGAGAGATCAAATTGTTTTCGTTATCGTTCGCCGACGGTTGATCCTACGGCTGTGCGCGAGCGTGCCCGTAGCGCGTAGCCCCCGAGTGATCCGAAGGGTCGGTCACGGGCTAAATCTTCGTCTTCGTCATCGTTTGACAATGGTTGATCCTGCGGTGGCGCGCGAGCGCGCCAGTAGGGCATAGCCCCTGAGCCCCCGAGCGATCCGAAGGGTCAGTCACGGGCTAAATCTTCGTCTTTATCATTGTTTGCTGATGGTTGATCCTACGGGGGCGGGCGAGCGCGCCCGTAGGGCGGAGCCTTCGAGCTCTCGAGCGATCCAAAGAGTCGGTCGCGGGCTAAATCTTTGAATCAATATTTCTTGACCTTCGGGGTCAGTTCGAAACTGATTTTCGTTATCAGCTGAGTGTCGGGTAAGATGCTTAGATTGAGCCGGTGGGATCGGTTATATCTCATGATCAGCATCGCGCTTAGGTCATACCGGACAGGTCGGCCGTTTCCCATGATCAGCGCCTCGGGCCTGTGAGATTCGATCTCATGACGTTAAGAATGAATGTCGGCAACGGTTTTGACGATCGTATGGTTCCGCCGCCTCCACATGGATGGCAGATAACAAGTCTGGGAATTGTAACCGTCGGTCGATCTGGACGGTACGATGGTTCTGATCAAACAGTGATGAGGGCGCGACAATTCAAGCGTTCGCGTCCCATCAACTGGCGCCTGTCAGCCATTGACTGGCGTGTCAGACAGGCCAACGTCACCTCCATCGTAGCGGAGGTGGCGAGGCGTCGCTCGGCCCCACCCGTTAGTGAGTGGGGTGCCGGCTTAGCGGGTATACATCGCGGCGTACACCCATGATGGCGTAGTTACTGCGCTATCGCGTCATGGGTAGTGGGGGTGAGTAACGTTCACCCCCTAGTAGTCTTTAAAAGGGGGTGCGGTGATTTTGAAATTCACCAGTTCTCACATTGCCTTCATCTCCAAGTTTCCTTGCATTAGCTTACTTTCGTGCACGAAGCTTGTCGCCTTTGTCTTCGTCGTCGTAGTGTTCGTTTCGGCGGCCACCGTGACCGTTCTCGTCTTCATCGTCCTTGTCTTCGCCGTCGTTGTGATGGAAGCCGCCTGGAAGCCTTCCGTCGTTTCGGAGGTGGTGCTCGAGTCGTACCACTGCGTCGGGCTGCTGCCGTCGAAGGAGGTCGGCGAATGGGAGGTGGCAGAGAACCAGGAGGTGCTGGCACCATCAGAAGAGAGATCGTGAGCTTCATCGCTTTCCACGAACGCGGTTGGCACACTTAGGCACGTTCTTCTTCTGCACGCTGCTGCTTCACTACGGCGTGTGCCTCCACCACCTCAACCCTAACGGCATCCTCCAAATTGCCATCTTCGTCGTGCTCTGTGAAGCATATCTAGGGGTCGTTCCGTGCCTCCGGCTCTGGCGCTACTTTTTCCAGGCCAGCCAGCTGAAAGTGCATCTGTGATCCCTATGGATTTTGGAATGAATTGTGACAAACAATAAAAGTTTTTAATCTCTCTTTGTGAGTATGTGTGCAGGGGTGAATCTTATTGAAGATTATCTAGACCCTCCAGAAAGAAAGAAGAAGAAGTGTTGGTTCTATGGCTCCTCGTTCTTTTACTTGTTATTCTTTTGAGTCATAGGACCGCCGTACTATCAAAAGGGGTCTCTGCATCTTTAGTAAAGAATTGCTTAGGTGCTCAAAACTTTAATCTGTCAAACTACTCTTATTTTTCTCATTGGCAACGGACTTATCCGGTCAAGCGGACTTGTCCGCCCCGGACTAGTCCGCCCAAGTGCCGGACTCCAGAGAGGGAGCACGCAGCAACTTCGGACTTGTCCGGATTAGTTACGGACTCCAGAGAGTATTCCACGGACTAATCCGCCCGATTTCCGAAATTCAGAGAGATGACCAGCCGACTGTTGCACGCTTTTCGGACTAGTCCGCAAGGCGGAGTTTTGGAAACTTTTCCTTGATTGATCTATATAATCTCCCTTTTCCCCACAGGTTAGGGTAACCAAAAATGCAATCCTTTTAACCCTCTTGTGCCCTAGAGCTCCAGAGATCTATTTCCTCCTCCTCCTTCCACGACCTCCACTCAAACCCTAGGGTTTTGATTGAAGGAAGAAGGAGATCTTGAGTCCTCATCGTTCTTGAGCACTTGATCTATTCTTTACAGGTTTTGCAGGGCTTATTACTCTTGGAGACTTGTCTCCTAGACGGCTAGGTGTCGCCCGGAATCCATCGATCTCTTGTGGTGAGATCCGGGAGGTTTGAATCACCCCCTTTTTCGATTATAGTGAAGAACCAAGTTGATCTTTGTAGTCGCTTGGAGAGGTTAAGGGTTGAGCGAAACCCGATCCTTTGTGGATCCCTCAACGGAGACAAATTGCTGTGTCTTGTTTTCGTGTTCTTTATTGTCAGATTTATATTCCTGCTGCGATTAGCGGACTTATCCGCACGACTGGACTTGTCCGCTAACGGACAAGTCCGCTACTGCGGACTAGTCCGCTCTCTGTAAATCTGATAAATTTGCTTTAAGTGTCGAATTTTCAGGTGGTTGCCTATTCACCCCTCTCTAGGCAACCTTCACCAGCTGCTGGAGTCCTTCGGCGCGGCTTGGTAGGTCGGCGGCGCCGCGATCATGCTCCGGAGGGCCGAGGCAAAGGAGTATATTAAGGTGTCATTGAAGAAGTCGCCGAAGGGCTGGCACAACGGGTGGTTCTACATCAAGAATGTCACCCTCGGCCTCTCGGCCTTTCGCAATGCACCGGCCGAGGTGACCGACGTGTGGAAGGCAAAGGTGACGGCTGAGGAGAAGAATGAGGTGAGGCCATTGCCGCAGAAGATCAGGCGGCTGCGGGATGAGGGACTGAACGGTGCTGCTGTCATCGCTACCTTCGTGCGGCGTCGGGTTCAGCCGCTTCGCCTCCGAGCCTTCCCCATGAACAGCTATGAGGGAAAGAACGATGTCACCCGGGAGGTGGTCGGGACCGAGCTGAGCGACTGGGAGGTCATTTAGCGGGTCGGCAGGCTGCTCGAGGGAGATGTCACCGACGAGGTGACCAAGGGACCGCAACCCCTTGACAAGGATCACCCGACCTTGGTGAGTTGGCCTCCCGATGTCTCTGTTATTCGAATTCGTAGAGTAGATCAGGTCGGGTCATAGGTAGGAGACGAGTACTTAGTTGTTGTCATCGTTGTAGGTCTTGTCGGGAGCCGCGTCCGGATCGAGAGACGTGGTCGGGACAAGCGCTGCGGGTGTGTCCCAAGCCAAGAAGAAGAAAGCTGTCAAGAGACGACACGCCGTGGGTTTGAAGTCGTTCTCTGCCGGCAGTCCGACAGCTTCCGTGCCGACTGCGCGGCCTGCTCAGAGGCCGACTGGGGCTCCGCCAGACGGGGCCCCTTCAGCCACTAGCGTGGGGTCGGGGGATCCGACCCCGACTTTCGAGACCGCTGCACCGCAGGCGGCGGCTCCGGTCGACGTCGGGAGCTTGATGTCATCCATGGATGTTATCTCGCCTCCGTCGAAGAGGACGAGGGCCGAGGGATCGGAGAGTGCCAAGGTCAACTCTGAGATTGTGGCGGCAATCGCCACGGTCCAAGTGGCAGAAACTGGGGCGGTCCAGCCCCTGGATGCGGGCCAACCGGCGCCTCTTCGGACTCGGAGGATCCCGATGCGCCAGTCGAAGGCGTAAGTTCTTGCATCTTTAGTTTAGTCATAAGTTTTATTATTAATTCGCTTCTGACCTATTTAAGGGTGTATAGGCCTCCGTCGTCAGTCGTCGCTATGCGTCCGGTTGCGGCCGTCATGACGTCGGCATCCGAGGACACCAGCGGGGGAGCCGACATTGGTGCCGATGTTGCGGCGCGCGGTGACACTGCCCCAATCGTCCGAAGGTCAAGATTTGTCGACCTTGGGGGTCGACGATGTACTGCTGCTGCCGCCTCCTCGAACCATCACCGTCGAAGTTCAGGAGGTGGCTGCCAAAGTCCAGGAGGAGATGGCCGCCAAGGCCCAAGAGGAGAAAGCCGCCAAGACCCAAGAGGAGGCGGCCACGAAAGTCTAGGAGGCGGCTCCTGAGCCCCAAGAGGCAGCAACCGTCGAGGAGGAGAGGGAAGACTCCTCTCCGGCTCACGATGCCGGAGGGGAGGTCGAAATGATGGGGGTCGAGGATGCGCCCACGCCGTTCCCGACCGCTTTCGTCGAGGGTTCGAGGGGATCACCCCGCCCTTGGCTCGCGAAGAGCCAAACAGCCAAGTCTCACCCGTCGCTCCCGAGGGCGTGCGAGAGCAGAGTGAAACAACCGCCGAGAAGCGGCCGGAAGTTCCCCTGGCAGACCCGTCTGAGGCTTTGCGGGGGACTACCGCGGAGGAGGTTGGCGAGCCGTCAACGAGCGAGGTCCCGACCGGTGCGAGCGGAACCGCCGGAGAGGCACAGGAGGGAGGAGGAACCATGCTGCTCATGGCGCCGATGGTGCCATCATCCGCTACGAGGGCGCCCAATTCCTTGGCCTCCGCTGCGCAAAGGTCTGGAAGGAGGGCAACCTCTTGCCCGAGGCCGTGGCGGGGGCGTGGAACTTCTACGATGACCGGATGGCCGGGGTCCGTCGCTTCAACCTTGCGATGGCTTTCGGCCTCCGCCAGTTGCTCGGAACTACGGGTGAGTGCCAGGGCTTCTTCAACGACCCGTACCTGATGGAGTGTCGGGTAAGTTTTGAACACTTAAGGTTTTTAGTCGAACCTGTTTAGTGTGATGTTGAGTGTTGTTGTTCGTAGGCGAATCTCGCCACGACAGTGGGTCAGCCGCCCCGAGGCTACGCCTTGCAAGCCGAGGTCGATGCCCTTCAGGCGGAGCTAGAGCAGACCAGGGCTGGCCACGACGCGTCGAGGGACTCCACGATCCAAGAGTCGAGCTGCATCTTGCTTGAAGAGGCCAACTGAGGGCAAATGGACGCTGTGTCAGCGCGGTCTGAGAATCGGAGGCTTTCCTCCGACCTTGCCTCTGCGCGGGAGACAATCACGAGTAAGTTAGTTCACAATTTTTAAGTTTTACCGTTTTGATGTTCGGGGTCAGCTCCCGACTGAAGGCTTGCTCTTCGCACAGAGCTCCGAAGGTAGATCGTCCAGCACGATGTGGAGGTGCAGCGCCTCAAGAACCTCCGGTCCCGTGCCGACGAGGCCCACCAGATCGCTAAGTCCGCTGCCAAGAGGGCCGAGGAGGAACGCCAAAGAGCCTTCGAGCAGCGGGACTTGATCAGCTTGAAGCGCGTCGCCGCCGAGGCCAAGATCGAGCGGCTGACGGAGGAGCTGCAAGAAACGCAGCGGGCGGCCTTCGAGGTCAAAGAAGCTCGCCTGGCTGCGGAGGCAGAGGTCGATCGGCTCCGTGCGCGGTTTGCCGAGGCCCAGGGCCTTGTCGAATCTGTGGCAAAGGAGCGAGACGGTAAGTGCCTTTACCTTTTTGATTCGTTAAGTCGTTGTGGGGTCGGTATTTTGACAGCGTGTGTGCTGCAGGGCTGGCCGACAAGCTTCGACCCATGAGGTCTGCGGGCTAACGCCTTCTCCAGCAGGTATTCGCCGGCGTGCACGAGTACTCCCTCTCGACGGGGTTTGTGACGCACATGCTGCAGCAGCTGCTGGGGATCATCGCCGCCGAGGTGATGAGGGCACTCGAAGACGGGGCCTCGCTGACCTTGGCACTGACCCGCTCCCACTACCCGAACACAGACTTCGATCGAATCTTCGAGGGTTTTGCTTTCGGGTTGTCGGAGGAGGAGATGAGGGCTCTCGAGTTCGACATGCAGCCGTTGGCGTGAGAGGTTGTCGCTGACTTCAACAGGCCGAAACTTCTTTGGGAGCGGTTTGGTCACCTGCCGCATGTGCAACAATGGCGTCCTTAGTTATCTGTAGAAAGTTAGTAGTAGTATTTTGTATCTGACTGTGTAATAAACACTTTTGGATGATATGTAAATACGCATCTTTTCGACCCTCTTCTTTGTTTCAGATTTTTGCACTTAACGTATCTTAAGTTTCGTTGGGCATTGAACAAGCGATTGGGTCGGATATAGCTCGTAGGATCGAGTGTCGGGCTCGATACAGCCGTAGAGCGTCACCAACATCAGATCGGATCAGATCGTTAGCAGCGAAGAAAACTTGAACAAGAGTGCTATCGTATCTTAGCACATCCGAGGGTCGCCCGCGAAGCTTGGCGCGGGCCGACAGTAGCGGACCTAGAGAATTTTTGTAGGGTGTGCACTGGTGTAGTGAAGTACTATATCACGTAAGATTTGGAGCCTATGTATAGAAACTTTTCACTGATTTTTGTAAAATTTAGGTGTGCCTTGGCCCACCGAGACACCCTGCTGGGTCCGCCACTGCGGGCCGAGGGGTCAGGACCCGAGGAAACGGAGAGAGGCGCGGAGCCTTATCGCAAGAGACTAAGGCGCGGAGCCTTATAACGTGGAAACAAGGCGCGGAGCCTGAGAAATCGAATGCGGAGAGGTCGACCGTTCCGACTCTCAAGTGGGGACACTGGGACTAGCCTTTGGGTAGTGAAGGACGGACGAGTCGGCTGCGCTTCACTGCCAATACATAGTCAATAAAATGAGAGTATGCATATAAACTTAGCTGATTTTATTATGCGTAGAAACGACGCAAGTTCTCGATATTACAGGCATGGGCTAGCTCCTTGCCGCCCTCAGTCGCCAACTTGTACGCGTCAGGCCTTAAGACTCGCTTGATTACATAGGGTCCCTCCCACGGGGGTGACAGTTTGTGATAGTCGGTCTTGTCCTGCACCCTCTTGAGTAAAAGGTCACCGACGTTGAAGGCCCGACTCTTGACGCGCCGAGCGTGTAGTCGCCGCAGGCTCTGTTGATACTTGGCCGATCGTAGGATCGCCAAGTCACGTGCCTCGTCTAGCTAGTCCAGCACGTTCTGCCGCGCCGCTTTCGACCTCTCTTCGTCGTAGGCTCAGACCCTCGGGGAGTTGTAGTCGAGGTCAGTCGGGAGCACGGTCTCAGTTCCAAACGTCATGAAGAAGGCAGTAAACTCTGTAGTTCTGTTGGGGGTCGTTTGTAAGCCTCACAACACGAACAAGAGTTCCTTGACCCACTGCCCGACTTCTTGTCCGACGGAGTCGTAGATCCGAGGCTTCAAGCTTTGGAGCACCATCCCATTAGTACGCTCGACCTGACCGTTAGTCCTTGGGTGGGCGACGGAGGCGAAGTCGAGTCGGATGTGGTACTCCTCATAGAATTCCTAAAAGACATGCCCGATAAACTGTGTACCGTTGTAGGTGATGATGGAGTGACGGACTTCGAATTTGCAGATGATGTCACGGATGAACTTGATGGCCTGGCAAGAGCTGATGCAGAGGACCGGCATAGCCTCGATCCACTTGCTGAACATGTCGACGGCGACGAAAAGGTGGGTCAGAACTGGCAGCTTTTGCAGGAGCGTACGAGCTTCTCGGCATCGAAGACCGCTGTGGGCCAGCAAACCCCTGACGGAAAACTTTCCCGACCAGGGTCCTTGGAGCGACGTGGGGCCCATAGATTCCCGAGTGGATGTCGTCAAGATGGAGGCCCTCCGTCTGAGGGATGCAGCGTTGAATGACGCTGCTGGGGCTCCGCTTGTAGAGTTCGTCGTCGATGATGACATAAGCTTTGGCTCGGCGTGAGACCCGTCGGGCCTCGGTAGTGTCAGCTGAAAGAGTGCCGTCTTGGAGAAAATTGTAAATGTCCTAGGATCAGTCGGAGATGATGGCCATAACCCCAGCCCCATGGGTCAGAGCTTGCTCGCCGACTGCCGCCTCGACCTGGGGGTCGGCGGCGTCATCTTTGAGCTTGATAGTCGGCTTGGAGAGGATCTCGAGAAAGGCGTCGTTGAGGACTGGATTTCGCCCCGAGGCCACTCGGGCTAGGGTGTTGGCCGCCTAGTTGTCGCGGCATAGAACGTGATGGAGCTCGAGCCCGTCGAACTTGTCCTCGAGATTGCGAACTTCTTGATAGTAAGCCTCCATCTTGGGGTCTCAGCAGCTTGATATCTTCATAACTTGGTTCACGACGAGCTCGGAGTCGCCCTTGACATAGAGCCATCGGACGCCGAGGGTGATGGCCATTCGGAGGCCATGGAGCAAAGATTCGTACTCTGCAGCGTTGTTGGAGGCAGGGAAGTGGATTTGCAGGACGTATCAGAACTTGTCTCTCTTGGGAGAGATGAGGACGACGCCAGCCCTCAAGCCCTTCAGTCAGTAAGAGCCGTCAAAGAACATAGTCCAGTGCTCGAGGTCGGCGGGTTCTGGTGGCTCTTGAGCCTCAGTCCACTCGGCGATGAAGTCAGTGAGGGTCTGAGATTTGATGGCTTGCCGAGGCACGTAGGTGATGTCGTGGCCCATGAGCTCCATAGCCTATGTAGCGATGCGTCCTATCTCATCTTTACCGTTGATGATCTCTCCGAGTGAAAAGCTTGTCACCACCTGGATGGAGTGGCTGTCGAAGTAGTGGCGGAGATTGCGACTAGTGAGGAGAATGGCGTAGAGCAGCTTCTCCACCTGAGTGTAGCAAGTCTTGGCATCGGTCAATACCTCACTGATGAAGTAGAAGGGTCGCTGGACCTTCAGGGCATGGCCTTCCTCCGACCGCTCGACGACGAGGACAGTTCTAACGACCCTCGTAGTTGCAGAAATATAGAGGAGCAGTGGATCACCAAGGGTCGGAGCGGTCAGGACTGGTGGTGTAGATAGCATAGTCTTCAGTTGGTCGAATGCCTCCTGGGCTTCGATGGTCCAGGTGAAAGGTCGTACTTTTGAAGGAGTCGGTAAAAAGGCATGACCTTCTCACTCAGTCGGGAGATGAAACGGCTGAGTGCTGCCAAGCACCCAGTGAGCTTCTGAACCCTTTTGACGTTGCTGATGGGTCCGAGGTTGCTGATGGCGACGATCTTCTCGGGGTTAGCTTCTATGCCGCGCTTGGAGATGATGAACTCGAGAAGCTTGCCGGAGGGAACACCAAAGACGCACTTCTTGGGGTTGAGCTTGATGCGAAACTTTCGGAGGTTGGCGAAGGTTTTCTCCAGGTCTTCAATGAGGTCAGCAGCTTGCCGAGTCTTGATGACGATATCGTCGACGTAGACCTCTAAATTCCGACCCAGTTGGTCGTGTAATCACTTCTGCATGCAGCGCTGATATGTGGCGCCAGCATTCTTAGGCCGAATGCCGGACGTAGCAGAACGAGACGAATGGCGTGATGAAGGACGTAGCCGGCTAGTCGGAGCCGCGCATGGATATCTGATGGTACTCGGAGTACGCAACAAGAAAACTAAGCGTTTCCCAGCCGACGGTGGAGTCGACTACATGATCTATGCACGGCAAAGGAAATGGATCCTTTGGGCACGCTTTGTTGAGATTCGTGTAATCAACTCACATCCTCTATTTCCCATTCTTCTTCTTAACCATTACAGGGTTGGTCAGCCACTCGGGGTGGTAAACTTTTTGGATGAACTTAGCATCTAGCAGCATGGCGATCTTCTCTCTAATGGCACGACGGTTCTCGTCGTCGAAGCGTCGGAGACGTTGCTTCACCGGTCGAGATCTGGGAAGGATGTTGAGGGAGTGCTCGGCGACCTCCTTCGGGATGCCTGGCATATCGGATGGTGCCCAGGCGAAGACATCTCAATTTCGGACGCGTAAGTCGACGAGCGCGTTTTCCTATTTGTCGAAGAGCGCTGTCCCGATCCTTGCCTTTTTGGTCGGGTCGGCGTTGTCGAGGATGATCTCCTTGTAGTCGTTGGCGGGTTCGAAGGATGTAGTGGTTAAAGGCTTGAAGTCGAGGGTTGCAGCCAAAACCTAGGACTTGCGAATCTCTTTGAGTTAGACCGACCCTCTGAGGGCAACGACCAGCTCGTAGCTCTTCTGCTCGCAAGCGAGGCGTGCTTGAAGCGGACGTTACAGTGATGACACCCATGGGCCCCGGCATCTTGAGTTTGAGGTAGATTTAGTTGGGAAAGAATATGAACTTGGCGTAGGCGGGTCGGCCGAGGATGGCGTGGTAGGCGTCGGAGAAATTGATCACTTCGAAAGTGAGTTTCTCCGTCCTGAAGTTGTCACAGTCGCCGAAGGTAACTGGCAATGTGATCTGACGCAGAGGCACTGCGCTGCCCCCAGAGATGATGCTATGAAAAGGAACATGGCTCGGACGGAGGTCAGACTCCGAGAGCTTCATGGCCTTGAAAGTGTCGACGTAGAGGATGTTGAGGGCGCTGCCGCCGTCTATAAAGATCTTGGTCAGGCGCGTGGTGCTGATAATCGGATCGAGCACCAGGGGTAGACGCCTCGGCTGAGGGATGTAATTGGAGTGGTCGGACCTGTCAAAGGTGATTGGGGCCTCCGACCACTTGAGGTAGGTGGGCACGGCGGGGTCGGCGAGATTGATCTCCCGTCATGTCTGCTTCTGATGACGCCGTGACGCGTAAGCCACAGGCCCGCCGAAGATCATCAAGCAATTCTCTAGCTCGGGGAAGGCGTTGTCGACGTTACCTCGGCCTCCTTCGCAGGAGGGTCGGGATTTTGAGGTTGACGAGAGTCGGGTCAGAAGTGACCTCTGTAGAACACCCACATCAGATGGCAGTCCCACAAGGTGTGCTTGATAGGGGTTGTGTGATTGGTGCAGGGCTTGTCGAGCATTTTCTTGAAGTGGTTGTTGTGGTTGACCGGCTTCTTGGCTTGGGGTCGGGGCTGTCGCTAGGTGACGCCCATGAACTCCTCGTCGTGCCGACTATTCTTTTGCTTCTTGTTGCTCGAGCCGCCCTCGATTAGTTGTCCCTACGGTCGGAGCAGTTGTCGTTCTTGCGTTCGGCCTTGGACATCTCCTTGTTCTTGGTCTGATCCCAGTCGTAGTTGTCTTGGACAGCCTCCTCCCCGGTGGCGAAGGTGTTGGCGATGTCAAGAAGAGTGCGCGCCGTTCGAGGGTTTTTACATCCTAGCTTGTGGACGAGCGCCTCGGATGTCGTGCCGCAGGTGAAAACGTTGATGACGTCGGTGTTGATCATGTCGGGCAGCTCGTTTCGCTTATGCAAAAAACATTGGATGTAGTCTCGGAGCGATTCGTCGGGGTTCTGTTTGCAGTTTTTTAGGTCCCAGGAGTTGCATGGGCACGTGTAGGTCCCTTAAAAAGTTGCCGACGAAGACGCGACGGATGTCGGTCCAATCGTGGATGCTGTCTCTGGGAAGGTGCTCGAGCCACCCCTAGTCGAGTCGGACAGAAAAAGTGGCAGGTACTGGATGGCGAAGAGGTCATCGACGCCCCCAGCTCTGCATGCAAGATGATAATCCTCGAGCCAGTGGGCAGCGTTGGTCTCACCATTGTATCTGACGATGTTGGTCGGGGCGCGAAATCTTTGCGGAAAGGATGCTCTCCGGATTTGGGACCCAAACGCTCGAGGCTTGACCTCGTCTGGGCTGAGGCTCCGGATGTGGTCGTAGCTGCGCCGACGGCCGCAACGGTCAGGAGATCGTTCCCGCCTGGACTCGACGTAGCGCTCGCTCTTGGCTTGCTTCTGCGCGTCGATCGTGTGACGAGCGTCACGGTGCTTCCCGAGGCGCTGGTGAACGTTGCCAGTCGGAGGGTAGGGATCACGCGCCTCAGCCCGACCGTGACGACTGTCGCGGGTCGGACTCCATCGGTTGGCGCTCGGTCGGTGAGAGCCGTGCGCCTTAGAGTGCTGCCGAAGCGATGGTTCAGGATGTTGGAGCGCGCCGTCGAGGTAGATGCGTAGACGATCGTAGGTCTCCTTGAGCATGGGGTTATCGGGCGTGGCGGATTTGTAGCGGACGTAGGCTGCCGCCGCCAGGTTCTCGTACGATGTGTCGAAGGCGGGCATACTGCCGTTCATTATCTGCTAATAAGTGGAACGGGCCCGGGCTCGGGCACCACTGCTCGTCGCAGCGGCACCCTTACCCTGAGCATCACCTCCAGCGGCAAATTTATGCCGGAGGGCATCCTCGAAGACGGAAAGAGTGCGACGGTGCGGAGAAGGGTCATCGTCAAGAGCCTTGTCGGGAATATCAAACTCCACGGCCTTGGTTGACTACAGCATGAAGCACTCACGGGACAGGTCATGGCCCAGCACACCGTGAGGCAGACGACGACGGGGCGAATGACGGCGAGGCGAGCGCCGCTTGTGCGGAGCCTGAAGACGAAGCTATTGTCAGCGACGAAATTCAGACTCCCAAAACAGAAAGCCTGACCAACAGCAAAAACAGGAACACTCCATAATCGACCATCACGAGCGATGGCAACTGTAAAGCTCCCGAAGTGCAGGCGAGAGATCAAAGTCTCCTCCACTAAAGCGAAAATCGAAGCCATCAAAAAGCGAAGCGAAAACGCACCATGAAAACCCTCTACCTGGCGCTCCAACTGTCGGTGGTCTGACCACCGGCACAGTAAAATTTACGTAATCGGAGAGAGAGTTTGTGCGCTTTTCGTATTCGAATGACCTAGACTCAAAAGTTAGTCTGGTTTAGGCCGCCGGTGAGGCGTAATACTCTACGTCCAGAGACGAGAGAGATCAAATCGTATGAACTCAAGAACACGAGTATAATGCGAAAGAATTTTGGTTCGATCAAGAACCCTAGCACGTGTGGGTAGATGTGGTTACAGTGAAATGGTTCGAATCTAACTTCGCTTCCTCTCTCGTCTAAGGACCACTGGTACTCCTTATATAGGGGTCGGACCAGAGTCATCAACTTGGCGCCTACGAAACCTGCTGGCCCTCTACCAAGTGAGTTCTCGGTTGTCGTCTGAGTTGGTTGTCTAGCGCCTGCTAGTGCTGGCATAGTTGGCCAGTGTCCTTCGTACGTCTTTTGTCTAGTCGTAGAGGACAAATGACACTTTTCTGTTTTGCTTTATCGGTCGTCTCGTTGTTTTACTAACTTCTGTAACACTTTACCTCTAGACTTATTTTATCTTCTGCTGTACGTTGGTAGAAATCTTTACGATTGTCAGAGTTTGGCCGTTGAGACGGTGGTCGACCCTCAAGGGTCGGGCCTAGCCGTTAGCTGGTTGAACATTGTTGTCGTATAGCCTCGACTTTTCGTAGGTCGGGCTGAGATGCTTGTGTGGTTTCGACCCCCGAGGTCGGGATGTTTTTGGCGGGACGTGGTGCTTTGTGGGGCTGTAGTTCGTAGACGGGCCTTCACGTAGAGTCTGGGTCCGTAAGCACTCGGAGTATATTATCTCAACAACTATAATGCAAATTAAGTGATAAAAAAAAATCTCGTAATACAAACAGGTTGATATTTTGAAATCTTACAATCCGGATTCTAAAATCTAAAAACATATCTGGATTTTAGATTCAAACGGGGCTTTGTTATGCTACATTTATATTTGAGATTCTGATCGAAGTTTGCGAGGCAGTGTTATGGAACTGAACATGCAACCCAGCAGCATGTGACTCAACAGTTTCGGAAGCTGCAGGCTCCGTTTGTTTGTCTCAGTGGCGGAATCAGGAATTTTTGAGAACTCGCTTGATATTAGCATCCGGCAATTTATTTTGAAGTTGCACAGTACGGACCCGGCAGGCTCGCGCTTCAGTGTGGGTACGAAAGATCCTTGTACGCACGTTACGAAAAGGACGCCCATTCCTCTCTCCGGTCTCCTTGGTTCCATCCCTGCGACTCCATTCCAATTTCCAAGGCACGGCATGCCCGCCGAGCAATGAAAGACGCGTAGCCGTACTGGCGGCGTGGAGGGTGGCGTCGTGGTGCTGTGCCTGTGCACCGAGCCCTGCCCAACCAGGTTCTAGCGGTGATGCAGGTGCTGGAAGCATGCCAGCGATCACCAGCCGGAGGAGCACGGGTAATAAAAGGGTGTGGTCTCGACGCGGACGGCGGAGTACGGGAAAGCAGCTCTCCTCGGCTCATCTTCTTCCCGCGGATCCTATCGGTTCACGAGTCGCTGCAGAGCGCATGAACTGCAGATTGTTTACTTGCTGCTCGGGGTAGTAGGTCGACCGCGTACTCAAACGTTTCATGATCACCGGTACGGTCGAGCATTACTACTGTACTGGTACGTGGCTGCTGCGGTCCGGGACCGAGGTGGAGGAGCAGGGAGGGGGAGTACCACGACCTCTGCTAAGCTCAGCCGGAGATCGCGTCGGACCATCACGCCCGTATCAATTTTTCGCAGACACTCACGTCCTCCTACCTGAGTCCTGAGGCCAGTTTTAAGAGCCTGACCCGTAGGCAGATGCAAGCAAATCAATCGAGGCGAAGGACAAGCACCTCGTCAGGTCACCCCTCTGCGGATCTGCAGCCTGCTACTCAGTACTAGTAGTACCTCGCGCGTTGGCACTAACCAGTCTCGCCACCTTCCTCACTGCGTGTTTCTCTGCAATTGCTAAACATATAGGGGTAGTACTCCTACACAAGGCACAACTAATCATCTGGAGCTGAACTTGCGAATCATCCCTGCCAAGTGCTTCCATGCGAAATGCCGTGTTTGTGAGGGCGCGAGTGCGAAAGACATTCTCCTCTGCAAAAGGGGCAGGCCCCGCGACGGACCGCTCGCCGGCTCCCCTGCCGCACCACCGCAAATCCCAATAAAGCGACTGCAGAAAGGAACACCACCCCAGCCCACCCCTGTGCTTCTCTGCCATTGCCATCATCTTTGACTCTCCCATTCCTCCCGGCTCCCGGTCGCTCACCACAAGCCAAGCCAACTCAACCGCTAGCGACGCTAGTTCATTCAGCAAAGCTGCATCAGTTCGCTCCGTCAATCACTCCTCTTGAGGCTTCGAGAGAGACATCGATCCGTGGAGGGAGACGGCCACAGGCATGATGCGCTCGCTGCCTCTGTTGTTGCTCCTCCAGCTGCTGCTCTATGGAACCGGCTCCGGCAGCGGCGTAAGGCTCGGCAATGGCGGCTACGAGGAGTGGAGGCTGGGCACCGCCACCTACATCAAGGAGTTTCAGCCGCACCCGCTCAATGACGGTATGTGTTTGCGCGTTTTTTGAGCCTTGCAATCGGTAGTTCTAAGGAACAGAAACAGTTTCAGCTACAGCCAGTTCCTCCTCTGCATCTCTGTTGATCGGTAGCGAATGCATTTTCAAAGAAACGGGGAAGTTTGAATGTCACTCGCAGACTTGAATCAGTTATACTCCTACGTACGTAGCATAGTTGTCCAGGAAATGCGGCTGATAGTGAGAGATCTCGATATAGAAGCACAGGGGAAGATTCAGGAACGAAAAGTTCTTCCAATCCTTTCCTTTCTTCAGATAGATTCAGTGACTCTTCTGACTGAACATTCCAACTTTCCAAACAGTTTAGTGCTACACATAATTGGAGCATTATCCATATTTTGTGAAAGGTGCCGCAAAAAAGAAACCGTTTTTTAGGATGGTTTAGAGGTGTAGTGCACTAATGCTGTCCTGCTTGACACGCAAAAGAAAAAGGAGTAAGGGAGAAACTTTAAACACGCTTTAAGTTGTACGAGTACTAAAAACTTTTCCTTTTCGTGAAAGATGTAGTTGAGGCACATTGAATTGAATGAATGCTTCCATAAATTTCAGTCATGAGACGCACGCTGTTACTGCTCGTAGTAGTACAATGGTGGTAAGAGCGTTTCATGCAATCTTCCTGTACTATTTATCTTCAAGTAAATCAAGTCACGGAGAGTACTCCTACAGTAATTGCTTTATATATATGACTGGAAACAAAACAAAAAAAATAATTGATGTCTGAAATGCAGTGATTTCACAGGAATGAAACCCCCTGTGCCTGAAATCCTGGGTTCAAGGACATTCATCATTGCTTAATAATTTGTTAAATCCTGGTTGATCATTCTGTTCGATGCAATGGTTCTTTCGTGCAGGTGGCGGCGCGTGCGGGTACGGCGACCTTGACATCTTCAGGTACGGGCGGTACACGGCGGGGCTGAGCGCGGCGCTGTTCCGCCGCGGCAGCGCCTGCGGCGGCTGCTACGAGCTCCGGTGCGTCAACCACATCCGCTGGTGCCTCCGGGGCAGCCCGACGGTGGTCGTCACAGCCACGGACTACTGCCCGGCCAACATGGGCGCCGCCGACGACGCCGGCGGCTGGTGCAACTTCCCCAGGGAGCACCTCGAGCTGTCCGAGGCCGCGTTCCTCCGGGTCGCCAAGGCCAAAGCCGACGTCGTGCCGGTGCAGTTCCGGAGGTACTACTGTAATTTATCAGTGGCATGCCTGATCTTGAACTGCTGGCTGTTTGTTCCATTTCACAATTCTAGTAGCACACTTAAACAGGAAAATAAAACAAACGAATTACGAGGGAAGCACTGCCTATTTTTTGTCTTGGCAACAAATTATACTCCAACTTGCCTGGGCCTGAATCTAGAAAGCAATCGCACATGGCGTGCTATCATTCTAGAGCTCTGCATTCAGCGTATTTTCTATAGCCCGCTGCTGTGCTGCTTTTGCGAAAGCCCAGAATGATGTTGGATGAATAGAAAATGGATCGTAGAACATGAATGCATGTCTTGAGCCACTTTGGAATGCTGGCTAGTGGATATAGGAAGCAACAGGCTTTCAAAAGCACAACAAAATATATCACCTTTATCAATCAGCTCTCTTTTTTGAATCCGACTTGCGCTGATATACATGAGCGCTTCCGTGTTTTCAGACGAGTGCCATGGGTGTGTTCCAACTAAAATGCTGTATAAGAATGTACATTTCACTATGATCGGCACCGTGAAGGATCAGAGCATTTTTTTTCTGAATACAGCATACTTCTATTATGAAAGTTACCTTACTATGTGAATGGGACGCAGGGTAAGCTGTGACAGGGCCGGCGGGATGCGGTTCACGATCACCGGCAGCGCCCACTTCCTCCAGGTTCTGATCACCAACGTGGCCGCCGACGGCGAGGTGACCGCCGTTAAGGTGAAGGGGTCGAGGACCGGGTGGATCCCGATGGGCCGGAACTGGGGCCAGAACTGGCAGTGCGACGCCGACCTCCGCGGCCAGCCGCTGTCATTCGAGGTCACCGGCGGGAGGGGCCGGACGGTCACGGCGTACAGCGTCGCGCCGGTGGACTGGATGTTCGCGCAGACGTTCGAAGGCAAGCAGTTCGTCGAGTAGGGAGGGGAGTCGAGTTCCGAGGCTTGCCAGGAGGACCTGAAAGATCGATCTGTAAGTAGAATCATACGGGGGCGTGAAAATTTTGTTGGGGTTCCATGTGATTTCTGCACGGAGAACGTGAAATGTATTTGCCATGCTCGATCTGCGCAACAGCGAAAAATTATAGGAAATTTCAGTCTTGAATTTTAAGGTTTGAACTAAGGTTCAAATACCTTGATACCTGCTTGATGGTGCTGGCAAATCGACTATTTGGAGAACCGAGTTTCCTCCGCACATTCTACATGTTTTTTTTTTACTTTTAGATATTATGTTTAATTGTTTTTGTTTAAAATTTATATAAATATAAAAACAAATAAGTCATGCTTAAAGTATTTTTAAGAAGACAATTTACAATATAATAAATAATATATTAAAATATTGTTCAAAATGAATAGTCAAACAGAATTTGTAAATCTATTTTTAGAATAAAGAAAAAAAATTGTCTTCTATATTTTGTAAAAATTAAAGTGATTTTGATAAAATTTCTATATGATTTCTAGAATATGTTGCATTCCAAAGGAGTACACATTTTTTTTAAAAAAAAACACCTATGCCTCTTTCGAAATGCGAAATTTTTTCTGTTTTCTGTGTTTTTTCTGTAAAATTAAACTAAATATTCCTGCGTTTCAAAGGAGGACCTAGAATGAGATGGATTGAGTATTTAGATTAGATTTCAGTTGCATTCAATATTTGCAAAAGAGATGAATTTTGAGAGCGATTAATTGCAGGCAGCAATAAAAGTTTCCTGTCCATAAATCCAAAAAGAGTAAAAAGAACATCGGACACCGGGAGGAGGAAATCCGGGACGACCCACGTCAGCAGTCCGGTCTCAGTTCCAACGGTTTCCCCGCACAGTTCCTTGCGACCTCTCCTCTCCTCCCTGCCCCCGTCGTCTTCCCATCTCCGGCTAGGGTTTCCCCGCGGCACCAAGCCTGACGCCCTCTCCGCCACCGCCCCCTCGCCGTCACCACAGCCGCAAGCCCGCAACCAGGGATGGGGCAAGCCATAAGAGAGGACGAGCCGCCGCCGCAGGCGGAAGGCGACGCGCAGCCGGCTGCCGACGCCCCCGCCGACGACGCCGCGCAGACGGAGGAGGTGGAGGAGGAGAAATCGGTCACCGGTGAGGAGGAACCTGCCGTGATCGCTGCTGCGGACACCAGCGCCGCTGATACCGTGATGGGTCCATCGAGCCCCAAAGGAGCAGGTGCGGAGGAGGGGGACAACGGGGAGGGGCGGGGCGGCGACTCGGCGGTGGATGCGGTCGGTGATGCCCAAAAATTGGAGAAAGAGGACGAGGCCGCGAAGGCGGACGGCGATGCGGTGGAGGGAGGTGGAGGTAACGGCAAGAACAAGGGCATGGATGGTCAGAACCAACTGGCTGAGGACGACCTGGCGATGGCCAAGGTCTCCAGCAACTCATTCTTTTTCGATTACTCTACTGGCGATGATGACTCGGGGACCGAGGAGGAGCAGGCGGCTTTCATGAAGGAGCTAGAGCGGTTCTACAGGGAGAAGATGATGGAGTTCAAGCCCCCTAAATTCTACGGCGAAGGGCTGAACTGTCTCAAGTAGGCTCCAAAATTGCTTCTTTTCTTGCGTTGCTTAGTGTTCTGTCACTGCACTCTATGGATTATTTGTGTACTTGCTTTCATTTTGCAGGTTGTGGAGGCAAGTAACTGGATTGGGAGGCTATGATCAGGTACTGTTATTCACATCTTTGTGAAAATATAAAGGGATCATGAAATTGCTTTAGAGCTACTTGGTACTATTTGTTTAGTATGGGATATGCATTGTCTAGAAAGCACTAGGTTGATTTAGAGTGAAATATATGCGTGTTGCTATCCTCAACTTAATAGATTTAAGACACAATTTGCTTCTTTTGCCTGCTAAAAGGGTTGTATATATATTCTATTTTTCTATCTTCTTTATAACTAAAAAAATAATCTATTGATATGTTTGTAATTGTTTCCCGTCTCTTGGATGGTTTTGATTGTGCATATGTATTGTTATATATTTGCATTTCTTGTTTGCTAAATAGCTGCATCAACAACCAACAGGTGACTTCGTGCAAACTGTGGCGCCAAGTGGGGGAGTCATTCAAACCTCCAAAGTAACTTTAAGATCTGCAGTTGTTACATTTCTGGTTTCCCTTTGATCATTTTTTGCTGTAATTTTGCAACTTAGGAAACTGGAGCATATTTGAAATTAGCTCGTATGTTTCTACAATCTTATGGCATCTTTTATGCAGGACATGCACAACTGTTTCGTGGACCTTCCGTAACTTCTATGAGAAGGTAATTTTACATTTCCTGTGCCTCACTTGTTTAGCTTATATAGTTCTCTAGTTGTAGCACTGCTGGTGCTGACTACCTCTTCCATATCTAGAAACTGACTCAATAGTTGGTTGGATTAAAAAAAAAATCTAAACCCATTATGGTGTCAATGACCCTTGCCAGCCAAAAAACTTATCCTTTGGATTTTACTGAGCTATAAACCGAGAAATTATGTCCTGTATGGCTATATCAAATTTCATTTACTGGCACAAAATGGATCAAAGTTGAGCCTACATTGTTGACTTCTACATTAGTGATAGGATTTGCTGGGACAGATGCATAGTCTTCTGCTGTTTGTCCACCTACGTTTTCCAATTAAATAGTAGAATTGAGTGCAATGCATCACAACAAGAGCAGCTAAGTTCTTTATCGAGCATTTCTTATCCTTGTTTCTAACAGACCTCTTTGTTCTGTTGTGCAGGCACTCCTTGAATATGAAAAGCACAAAATTGAAACAGGAGAATTCCATGTAGCAGCATCTACTTTATCGGACCGAATTGGTTCAGAAAGTCAGGTACTGTTTAATCTTTTGTGTGTTAGCATATGCTGTCCTACGTGGAATCTAATTAGAAATGAGTACTGGTGATAGATGATCCACTGAAACACATGCAATGAACTTTTTGTACCTAAAAAACCGTGTTCCTTCCATGAACTACTTAGTGCTAGCAAAACACTCATGTAATTGCGGTGCGTTATGCGAAGGTTTGCTTTTGAGATGTGAAAGATGGAAAGTTGATGTTCTATTTTCCACAGGTAAACCTTGCATCAGGCTCGGGAAGAGCCAGAAGAGAATCCGCAACTCGTGCTATGCAAGGCTGGCATTCTCAGCGTGTGCTAGGCAACGGTGAAATTGCTGATCCAGTAATTAAGGTATTTATTGCTTTTAAGTCAAGGGTAATTAACAATCTGCATATTTTTTTTAACAATATTTTTATTCAATTTCCCAGGACAAGGGAACTATTGTCTGGAAGAAGGATAAAACTCCTAAAAGCAGCGGTACTTGTGTAAACCATTATTTAGTGGACATCCATATTGCTACTGTTTGCTTGATTGGATGATTGGATCTATGTAGGTTCTGCCAAGCGGAAAAGGACACCATCATTGGAAGATGACAGGGTGATACCATATAAATCCGATAAGCTACAGTAAAGGCCTTTGCATTTCCCTGCATAATCTGTCATTTCTTTTTGCTTTTGACCTCTGAAACTTCTCTGGCTAAGCTTCACGCAAATCTTGCATTTTTTTTTCCTGTGGCCATCTGATATCAGTAGGAATTGCAAAATTGCTTCATGACATATCCTTCATTATGTTCCTTTACATTGCAAAAGAATAATGGTTGGAGGAATTGTTGCTACCTGGCAGGAATGACTCGGTTGTTGATGTGGGTCCTCCTGCTGATTGGGTGAAGATAAATGTCAGAAGAACCGTGAGTTTCTGTATCTTCTTCTCACCTCCATCTGTTTTTAAATCTCATTGCCCTATGATCTTTTGGTACGCTTTTGCTGCATCCCCCATATTTCTGTAGCATTAAATAATTTTCTAGTGTACCACTTATTCTTTATGACTATCATGAAATTTTTTGAAAGGGCATGGGTTCAGTAGAAAACGAGAGCACTTTGTGAATTTGACTTTCTATTTTCTTGCAGAGAGATTGCTATGAAGTCTATGCACTGGTTCCTGGCCTTCTGCGAGAAGAGGTAAGTAGTGCAATTTCTCAAAGGGCCAAATGCGCAACTGACCCTGTTATTGACCCTAACTGCAGATTTGCCCTCCTTTTTAGGGTTTGCTTGTATGATCCTGCTTTTTAAAAAAAATCAAAACAAACAATTTGATTAAGCCTACTCCATTTGTGCCACTTGACGTTGTTAAGTCTGATAAAAAGGCATATCTGCCCTTGCACCATCTATTGTTTCTTTTTGTGTAAAAATAATCGGCATATGAAAAATGTCAAACTGTTGGTTCATTTTGAAAAAACAGGGCCATAAACGCAATTGTTCCATTTTTTAATGGGATGGTTACTGTCACTTGATTTTCCCATGTGTGCTTCTACTTCAGCGTTTAGTGCTTATGTTTTTTATGCATCTTTTGTTGCAGGTACATGTTAAGGTTGACCCTGCTGGTCGTTTGATAGTTACTGGAGAGCCTGAGCAACTAGATAATCCATGGGGTGTCACTCCATTCAAGAAGGTCTGTTAACCACTTGAATTGTATCCTGACATTTCCCCTTCTTAGCTTGAACTCTCATACTGAAAATGGCACATCTTTACAGGTCATTAGTTTGCCTTCTCGAATTGATCCTCACCAGACCTCTGCGGTTGTTACTCTACATGGGCAGCTATTTGTGCGCGCACCGTTTGAGCAGCCAAAATAATGATACTTGTCTCAAGAAAGCACAATAATGCAGGTACTATTTTGTTATCCAAGAAACGCTGCAAATTTTATGTTTTTATATCTGTTTTCAATGTCAGATCCTAATTCAAAGGACTATTTCCCTTGAGCTTACACCTATCTAATGAGTTGTGAAATTGACATTTGTTTCCTAATGAGCATGTACCTAACCAAATTCTGTATCTCTTTCAGGTTTATCCAGGAATATGGTTGACTTGATACTAGACGCCCCTCCGCCCTCTCTTTCAGAAAGTAGTTCCTTGCTTATTATAGTGCGTCAAGACTGTCCCTGCTAGTTTCGCTTCTGTATCAATTTAGTTGACCTAGTTTCTGTATTCGGATGCTGTATGTAGTGAAAGATAAGTTACCGAGTCTTTAGTTTAGGATGACAATAGCCTGATGCTCAACATGAACATGATATCTGTTTAACCATCATAATGGTCGCTGTTTGTATCATGTAGATTGTTCAGAAAATTTGACTTGTTAGAACATGACATGTAAATTCATTGTATGTAACTGTTGCTTTGTGCATTGCCATTCAAGTTGTATTGTTCAACAGCCTCATTTAAACTCTGGCTCCGAATTGCAATTTTTTCGTGCCTCCATGCTCAGTGTAACTTGCAGAGTAGAGAGCCTGAGTAGTCAGCTCAGGGAGCCGCGCACGAGAAGGCAGCGGTCGGTGGGCAATGGAAACTCCTTGGCATTCGGCAAAGATTGGTAAGCTGCTGGCCTTAAACTGCGGCGTCTCCGTC
Organism: Zoysia japonica; assembly: GCA_001602275.1. Lineage (NCBI taxonomy): Eukaryota > Viridiplantae > Streptophyta > Magnoliopsida > Poales > Poaceae > Zoysia > Zoysia japonica. The sequence goes on along the minus strand of BCLF01000069.1, from coordinate 672,196 downwards.
TGCCTACATTCATGATTGCCGCCGCGACCCAGCTGCAGCAGCCTCCGAGGACGGATGGCACTGCAGCTCGTAGAACCATTTTCACCTCCCCAGCACCGCCTTCTCGGGTCTCCGTTCTGTTCTCCATTCTCCATTCCACGCGAGCAGGTGGCATCGCATATGACCATGTAGATGGGGACATGGACAAAGTGGAGCAGGGGTGGAGTACGTATAAAATCGCTTCCTTTGTACCGACTCAGGAGTTGCCTAGATATATAGCTTGCATGTTCCCGTCATCATAGGCAGCTTTGTACCGGTACATATAATCAGCAAAAATGCAAACAAAAATTGACATGAAGTCAAAGTTATATGCATGCAAATTTTCATATTTGTGTGTGACTGGGGTTTATCTGGAGTATCTGAGATCTGGTGCAAATTGGAATCTAAACAGGCATATGATGGTCAGGATCTCGATCCTCTCGTCAGTCGTCATCCTTCAGAAGCAAGCAAGATGCACATACACGGAGTACTAATCTGCATTGAAGAGAGGCATGGTATTAATCATTTCTCCAGAAATCGCTCAATCAAAGGCTGTTATTACTACTGGAAAGAGAATAGGTTAGGTTACAATTTAATTGGGCACAAAGCCTAGCTTTTCACTCAATCCTCACCGCTTAAACAGCTGACTCACCCATGCATCCTGTCGGTGAAAACAAAATGAAGACAAAAATAAAATAATCACTGGCTGAAACCGTGTATTTCATTGATCATATGATTTACAATATACAGAATTTCAACGTGACTTTGTCTTCTTCTATCTTCTGCGTCAATGTTTAAAGAGATATTTGACTGAAGTGATTGTGTAGTCCGCTGATTCTCGAGACCATGTAGGGCTCGCCCGAATAATTACATTTACAGAGCAAGTATATAGAAAACCTCTGATTAAGCTGCGCATAATGGTCGTGTCTTCATGTAGAGTGTTGTTCGTCTATAATATGTGAGAGTTGAATGCATGTGATGTCAAAACCAATCACATTAATGCCATCACCATGTCGAGTATGAATAGAATATGAAAAGGATGACTTTCACCTCATCGGTGCCCAGTCATGTGTATGCCGATCTTCATCTACTCGGATGAGTGCGTGTTGCCTTCGCCTCGTCGGTGCCTGACAGTTTGTCCAATCCCGTTTAATAGGACATGGCAGTGGAGTAACTTAGCTTCGTTAGTCACTTGCAAAAGTTTCGTCTAGCCTTGTTGGTACTTAGACTTGTGATGATATCGATCTGAATGCCACGAGCAGCAGCTGGTTGCTTTGCTTGGATGATGAATATTTTTTCAAATGGACCAACAAGCCATTATCATTAGGGGATTCTCTGTGATGAATTGAATCTCATATATTTACTGTCATATTAAATATATGCAAACAGGCTGACATGTTGTTTAGTGTGACTCGAGCGCCTCTTCTACTCCACGATAGGTGATAGGGGCCTCTCGAATATTAAGATAAAAATCTGAGGACTTCTCCTACTACACCATGGGTGATAGGGATCTCTCAGAGATGAAACGTGATACCGAGCGCCTCTCTTACTCTACGATGGGTGATAGAGTCTCTCGAATATTGAGATAAAAATCTGATGACTTTTTCTACTCCACGATGGGTAATAGAGATCTCTCAGAGATGAAACCTGATACCCGAGCGCCTCTCTTACTCCACGATGGGTGATGGGTGATAGAGGGCTCTCGAATATTGAGATAAAAATATGAGGACCTCACCTATTCTACGATGGGTGAAAGGGATCTCTCAAAGATGAAACGTGATACCCGAGCATCTCTCCTACTTCACAATGGATGGGTGACAGGGCCTCTCAGAGATGAAACGTGATATCCTATCACTTCTACTCTACGATAGGTGATAGGGGCTTCTCGAATATTAAAATAAAAATTTGAGGACCTCTTCTGCTCTACGACGAGTGATAGGTATCTCTCAGATATGAAAATTTGTAACTCGAGCGTCTCTCCTACTTCATGATAGATGATAAGACCTCTCGAATATTGAGATAAAATTCTGAGGACCTCTCCTACTCCACGATGCGTGATAGGGATCTCTCAGATACGAAATAACTATCGGCTCACCTTGAATTACTGTTGATGACTCGTGGCTAGGGTTTAAAAAATCGCTACAGTGCCAGTTTTTAAAACCATAAAAAACCGATCGATTGACCGGTAAAACCGAGCGGTTTACCGTTTTTCTACAGTGTTAGTAACGGTTTTCGAGCGAAAACCATTCGGTTTACAAAACCGAACCGCAGCGATAATGTCGAAAACCGTGGTTTTCGACAGGTTTACCGCGGTTTTTTAAACCCAGCTCGTGGCTTGAACAAACTCATCTTCGGTCACGGCGATAAATGCGATCTTCGGTAGATGGCGTGGCCGGCAGCATCAGGACGGCATGTGCATGGGCGTGCGGCAGCTTAGCGGCATGATGGTGCTGTGCTACCTTGCGGCAGCTGGGGCTCCGGCGGCGTGTACCTGCTCCGGTAGTCTAGCGGCCTGACGGCCTTTCTTCTCCCTCGCCTGCGGCGTGCGCGCCTGGCAGCCCGGCAGCCTATCGGCCTGGTTCGTGACTCTCTCTCCTTCACGGCGATGGAAGGCTTCGGCTCTTTTTATAGGCCAGCACTCAGAGTTGTTGTATGCATATCCGGCAGGGAATACGGGATCTACATGCGCGTCAGTTGCTGCGCACGCGGTGAATTTGTTACATGCGAATACTAATTGCGGCGGGGGCAGCAGAGTTTGTTTACATGCATGCGCGTAGAGGCGTTGAGAGTTTGTTGCTTGCATCTCGGTTCTTTTTCCATCTCACGTGGTCAGCGCATCAACAGAACCAGCCGGATAAGCACTGTGAAATTCAAACAAAAGTTTGTTAGCCTTCTTTATCTCCTGCCAACAGCGTGCTGGTAACTTCTCGCGGTAGTCGTATAAACTTGCGTAACGAGATATGGTCAACCTTGTACGTATATCTGTCTCCAACAAAAATCAGCAAGGATATTAGTTGGGTGATCATTGTGATATCTCACTGCAGCATGATATCTAATTAAAATACTGTTAATATTTTCATCTCATGCCGACACATGAAAATTTCTCAAGATCATTCTATAAACTTGTACAGCTAGCCGGCTGACCATATACGTATTTGCATACGTGAGCACATATCGTAACCTCCGTCCACTTGTCATCATCGGAGCTGACGTTTTCCAACCATGCAAGGAAACAATAGTCAGTGTACGTATTAGTGTATTTCAATACAGCTGCTAGTTTGTTTCAACACGTAGAATGTATCTTCGATAGATTTTTATGGCCTCACACCGTTAAATTTCGCTCTAAATTTTAAGCAAAATTATTATCAAACACATCCTTCTTTCTACCTTCTCCAAATCTTTTATTACCATCAGCGAAATGCTTTCAACATTGAATGACACCAGAAAAAAAGAATGCTCAGCAACACACAATCTGCTCGAACCAAGAGGATCCTTATCCTCGTATAGTTTCCATTATTTGACAATGATTTCTTTTTGGTGATCTCATAATTGTACAATGGTACAGGTCTCACTGCCAACACTCGAGTTGTACAGGGTTCTAACTACTCGATCTGCTGTGCACTTGTTCTCTGGTTACAGGTTACAACTAAAGCTACAAAACTGGATGGTTAATGGTTTACAACTAAAGTCCACTAGAGCAACAAATTTTGATCAGCATGAAGCGCTTTCCTCCTTGAATAAGTTCCAGTCACAAGCAAGCCAGGAACCCTTAAAGCATAAGGAGCCATCATAGACCCAAGAAAGGAGCCATCATAGACCCAAGAAAATGTTTGGTTATCGCTGTGCTTCATAGTGCATTTAAATTTCATCCTCTATTAGCTCATCTGGAAGGTGTACTTTCTCCATTGCAGACTGCAAAAAATTAGACAAGAATGTAATCAGTTATTGAGTGCAGAGACAATCTGGAATATATGTGCATAGAGAAAAATAAAATGCAGAGGAATAAGAGATGAAAATAAGTGCTCCACACCTTGATAATAGCAAGGTCAGCAGCAGGAGGTTTCAAATCCAGGGCAATGCCAAAGCAAAAAACAGCTTTGTCAAGAATATTGAGTTGCTTGTAGATCTTCCCCATCAAAGCATACATACTACTCTCATGAGGAGCAACCGCCTTTAGCCGCTCCAACTCATCCAAAGCTTCCAGATATCTTTGAAGGCCTAAGAGGATTAAAGCCTTCTGATACTTGGGCAGTGGATTCTTCTTATCAGCAAATATAGCTTTCTCCATCATTTCCAATGCATCTTCATTCCTCTGACAAGTTTACATTCAGAAAAAAGGTTTATTTTAACCAGTGTCGATTTATTATTTTCAAGGAAAAATGGAAACAAGAAACTACTTGCTTTGATTCCAAAACATCGTTTTAGCCGCCTCTACAGAATACAAGTCATTCAAGAAGGGCTCAAAATGACATATATTTGGAATCAAAGGAGGTGGTTCATTGTTGCAACTAATGATATTAACCTTTAGAGAATATAAAGCCATCCCAAGATAGCACATAAGAACAGACGAGCGAGGATTTATCTGAAATGCCCTTCTGAAATGATGTTCAGCAAACTCAAACTTTTCCTGGCGAAGATAAACCACCCCAAGTCCATACCAGGCGTTATAGTGTCTTTCATCTACTTGAAGAGCACATCTGTAGAATTTGATACTATTCTCGTAATCCTCCAAGGCAGAATACCTACAGTTCCAGGAATGGAGACCGATTTGAATTTCAGAAGATTGTCTCAAACATGGATTCAGAAATAGAACTATACTCCCTCCATTCTTACATACTCCCTCCGTTCTTAAATTGATGTCGCCGTTGACTTTTAATTTCAACTTTGACCTTTTGTCTTATTCAAAAAGTTAGTTCAATTATGTAAAATTTTAAGTTGTGCTTCAAATAACTCTAATGATTAATCAAATTATAACAAAATACATAATTTTTACAAATTTTTTTTGAATAAGATGAAAGGTCAAAGTTGAAATTAAAAGTCAATGGCGACATCAATTTAAGAACGGCGGGAGTATATGATATATGATGTTAAGGACATCAAATTTATTTCAATTTCAAGTAAATTCGCTCTCCTTAACATCACACCTCAAGGAAACAGGTAGTAGAATTCAATATTTCTAATATTTCCTATATTAATATATAACCGTGACACATAGAGTAGGGGCTCCCTCTGCTATACAGTTTCAAAAAAATATATATATCTCTAATATTTGTGAAACATACTCGTGACCACATAGAGTATGGGCATATGCAAATCTTGAATCAAGCTGCACAGCACGTTGGAAATTCTTTAGAGCAGTCTCATGATCCTTCCTCAACGCGAAGCAATTACCTACTGCACACCTGTTGCACATTCCAGACAGATATTAGGAAAATAACATTATATCATGTCAAAAGAGGTACCAGCTTATAAGTATTTCCACTTAAGATTTACAATTGCCGCCAAGACTCATCCAGCTGTTTTGCACTAAAATGACATTAAGATTGTTAGAGATATAATAGTCAAGGGTATTATTGTAATAGGTTAGTCTAGGGTTTACCATTCCCTAGCCTATATATAGGTACCCTTATGTCCTCTTTGTATTTATTCATCCATCATCAATATATCCCATCTATTATTCCTAACATGGAATCAGAGCTAGATTAGTATTTTTTAAGGGTTCCACCACAGCCGCCGGCACTATTCACGTGCATGAACAGTACCCAAGCCCCATCAGCGGGAATCTTTTTTTCCCTTCCACCGCCGCCCATCCCCGTCGCCCCTCCTGCCCCCGCGCCGCTCGTTTGACGGAGTTCCTCCTGCCAAAGCTCACCGTCCACCTCCCCTGCATTGCCGCTCATCCCCGTCTTCCTGAGCCGCCGTTGCTCCCCTGATCTATCAGTCTGCATGATCGATTGCGCCCCAACTCCAGCTCTCATCGTCGGCCGTCGGGCGTGGCTCTGATCTGCTGCCGTCTTCATCCTGGATACCGGCTCTCCTCACCTCAGATCCAGATGGCTTCTTCGGCTTCTTCCTGGCCGGTTCCTGCTGCAGCTCCTCAGCACTGCTGCCCTCTCCAGCCGTCGCTGCATCATGCCTTCGTGTACTGGCTTCTTTCCATGATGATATGGTGTGTTCGTGCTACAGCTTTGTAGTTGCTTGTCATCTATGGGGAGCAGTTCCATCATGCAGAGGCCACTTGATCATATCATCATATAAGTTTTATTTTGCTTACGCTTGCATTCATCGAGTCCACATCCAAAATTTTTGTGTTCGTCTCTATCGTGAGAAGTCCATACACTTGTCACTAAATCATTGTTAGTTGATTTCATCGAGTCACTAAATCATTGTTGGTGCAACCATTTTGTTGTCATCATCATCTCATATGACTACTTGCCATTTGCAGTAGTGTATCATATCATTTTCTATGACTACTTGCCATTTGCAGTAGTACATCATATCATTTTTTTTATCACTACTTGCCATTTGCAGTAGTGTCTTTTATCATCTTTGCACTACATGCCATTTGCTATAGTGCCATCTCTTCGGCTTGTCTCAACATATCATCAAGGCTTCACTTTTCGACGACTTTGAAGAGTTTTGATTTTGGATGTAATTTTAGTTTGTCATAAGTCTTAGTTCTTCATGTTGTTGTTGTTGTTGTTGTATAAGTCTTAGTTCTTTATGTAATATCCTTCAAATGCAACGCTATTGCATATGCCTTGCATTTAGAGGGAGGGGGGGGGGGTGTTAGAGATATAATAGTCAAGGGTATTATTGTAATAGGTTAGTCTAGGGTTTACCCTTCCCTAGCGTATATATACGTACCCTTAGGTCCTCTTTGTATTTATTCATCCATCATCAATATATCCCATCTATTATTCCTAACAAAGATCACAACTAAAATGGGGCAGATGGTCAGATCAATACAATACCAACTATATGATTCCCTAAAGGGCAGCACACTCAAATATAGTTTTCTCAAGCCCATGGTCAAGTTCCAAAAGTTTAATAATACATGATTGGAAGAAGACATAAAACGGATACCAGGATAACAAAAAGAATCCAACATTGTTACAACTTTCTGAAAGGAAAACAATATGTACCATGCTTGAGGAGATAGTCGGTCAATAGATATAAGCTCTTGGGCAAGGTAGCTTAGTCGCATTTCCTCATTCAGATGCTGCAAAAGAAGCATACAAGCTTGGACGTAAATCAATAATGTGGCAATAATGTAGCCAGGTTCTACTTCAATGAGTTCACTTACATAAAGAACAGTTGAGTACATGTCCATTCCGTCCAACGTACAGGGTGACAGTCGATGTGCTAACTCAAAGTAATGATCAGCTTCTACATAATCTACCAATTCAAAATATGCCTTACCAACCTGTACCATTGACCAAAATAAAAATAAGTTTTCCTTCCTTTCCAAAAGTAATGAATATATAGACCTCTCAGAATAGACAACTTTCTTGAACTTCGAATCACTAGTTATGAAACAAGTATGTCACAGGGCTCATTTAAAGTCATTTATACCAATATTCAAAGAATTCAGCCAATTTGTCTCAAGTCTATATAATAAGATGCAGACCAGATCAAGTTCGTTATGACGATAAGATATATATATTTTTTTTATATAAGAGTTTAAAGCATGTTTGAAACTCCCCAATCATTTTGTATGGATTGTACCTGGCATAGAACCCACCCAGTCCTAAATTGTGTCTCTGGGAGTCTTCTGTAGACATCCAATGCTTCCTGTCCATTTAGTGAACAAAATCAGTATGATGACATCACTGGGTAGGACAAAATCTGTAAAACCAAATGCCCTGTATCATACAATTCATACCTGGCACTTAAACAAGCAAGAAAGTCTAAAACCTTCCCCAAGTGTTCGCAAAAGTCCCAAGAGCTCCCTGATACCAACTGCCAGCTTCGAGTCTTGTGACAGAATCCCTACTGCCTTATCGTGCTCAAAAACTCTTCCATCAGCTGTGCTTACTGAAGATGAAGCTGCCAGAATATTATCTGTGCCCATTTCATCAATAACTTCGTATCTGCTTCCTAAGGGGAAAATTCATCATTCATGAAATTGGTTGCAAAGAAAATGCTATCCATAGAGCGATACCTAATGCAAAAAATCATACCTAGAAAATACAATACAGAGAAAAAATATTGATATGCTATAGCTAGGGCTACAGTAGAAAAGGAATGGGACGATCTAGTGTAGCAGTAGAAAAATATAGCTTCATACAGAATGTCTGGATACTGGAACAGGTTCTTGTGAGGGAAGTAATTGCTTTCCACATCTAATCATATTAACTGGTAAATATTCAAAAGTATGAATGAGAAGTTCATATTAGTATAGAACAAGAAGCATATAAATTCCGAAATAACACCTTCTGTTGGAACTCAGATTTTTCTCTAAAAACATAAAAAGTGTCATGTGACAGCAAAGAAAATAGATAAACATTTGCATTGTGAAAAAACGAGAACATAAGTACAAGAATATACTTAAAAGTGCAATGTTGTAGTCATATTACAATAGCTTTTAATAAGTCTGTTACCAGTATCAGGAGAATTCTTACTACCGTACCATAGACCAACAATAAATTCGACAGGAATTTCCATGACTGATTAATATAAAAACATCTTGAAATCCATAACACTAGTCACTGCTGTGATGCTTAGTGTTATGGATTTCAAGATGTTTCATATTAATCAGTCATGGAAGACTCCTAAAAAGAAGAGGAACAAAATTATCTAGATAGAGACTGAACAAACAACAAATAAACCATTAAGAGAACAAGAGCATTGCAAGCATCTCAATGAAATGATGCGTAGATCTCCTACGCATTCGAGGAAAAAAAAGAGAGAACAAGAGCACAGATTATAACAAATCAACCACATTTTGCTGCGCTTATGTAATTTGATGAATCATCGATACTGAAATGATAATCACCTTCATCAAAATTTTCTGTAGCCCGTGGTTTTCCTTTCCTACCTTGCACAGAACATACTGCTGTTGAACACAATTTTGATGGTGTGGTCGAGTTTACTCGCAGTTTACCTGGCGTGTGATCTGCTCCATTCCCTCCAAACTGAGAGATATTTGAATTTGAATTTACTGTCGTATCTCGAGAAAGTCGCAAACTTCTTCGAGGTACTGAATCACTACTCTGATTAAACAGCCTTCCAGAAACCTGAAAAGCATCTTCGCTAATAATTATCATAAAAAAGCTAAAGGAAGGAGTCCAATTGCTACCCTCAGGTGCCTGTTTGTTTGGATAACCACTTAAGTTTTGTTTCATTTACCTGCCTCCCTTCAACGTTGGAACTGGGCCACTTAACACCTTTAGCAGTTTTAGCTAGACTGTTGTCTGTGTGAATGGTCTCAGAAGGTGGTTTCACAGGTAAGCTTCACAATTGATCAGCAGTGGCACATGTAGTGTTTCGGGAGGAGAAAAAAGAAGTGATGCGGTGGCCACATCAACAAAAACTGCTCACAGAGTTATGTGAACAGATTTCAAGACTTGTGGTCGGTAAGTAGACCAAATAAAACTTTAGTGGTTATTCAGACAAACGCAATACTTGTGGGTAGTACAGCAGGCCTCTATAGTAACAATCAAAACAAGAAAATGTAACCATATAAGGCAGACCTAATTTACCTAAAACTAACAGAACAATAAAAAACATAGATCCTATGCTAGATTGTATGGGCCATACCTAAATACAGTATGTAATAAGAAAATCTTAAAGGGAATAAACAAACATCATGGGTGAACGGTGAACATGAGACTACATGATGAAAATGAAGAAAAATTTACTTAGGACAGTATCCTAAATATATGGATGTATTGGGAAGAGATAAAGGTGTACTAGGAAGTGAGAAAGTTGTATTAGGAAGTGAGGATGAGAAAAAATTGGGAACAAATTTTGCATCATAGAATGACAAGTAAAAGTGAAAAGAGGGAGTAGGATTTAGCAAAACACCTTCAGTTAACTATACAAATTTTGAGAATATGGTGGTGATAGTGTGTGTTGTCGATATAAAACTGAAGCTGAAAGTGGAGCTACTTGATTAATAAGCGACACATCCCACCATGCAATACCAAAACTGAAAAACAAGACTGATTCTGATACTGAAACCTGAGGCAAGGGAACATGACTAGAATCTTACAGACACATCTAGGAAATTTAAGATAAAGACAATGCTCATCTTCAAATGTTGAGAGACTAACCCTCTTCAGCCGTGCTTCATCCAAGAATTTCCTTCTAACAGGTTGGTTTGCTGCATTAGCTTTTTGCTTGGTAGGAGCATCACCACTTACTGTATTCTGATAAGCATGGGCATTCCGAAAGAGTGGTGGTGGCACAATTGTCTGCAAGATTAAATTAAGTAAAATGAAACTCAGTCATAGGCAAATTACAAATTAATATCCTAGCTGGAAACGAGATCTTGATCACCAAGCACTAGTCACTCCAAATTTCGATGCACAGCTCCAGTCAATATTCAAAACCAACTACCACTAAGAATAATATAATCTGTTAAGTATCAATCCTTTTGTAATCACAGCTGTGCTAATAGGACAGATATATCTTACGTTGTCTAAAAATCAGAGGTTAAGATTAGGGGTTCCCTTTTCCACATTAATAAATTCAATAAGTTGCATTGTTTAAAAACCACCAAAAAGTTGTATATGCAGAACATATGAAGTTCAGCCAATCTGCAAAAGTATCCATTGCTAAGGACATTTCACATGTGACCATGTGAGACATAACACACCAGTCTGCTTAGTGCTTAAAATGATTCAAACAACTGTTAACTATGTTTACTCCGTTACATTTGACATCACCAGGAAATCTTACAGAGTGACGAATCAAATAGGGTGCACTAACCTGTGTTGCAATTGGCGATGGGGTGTCATATTGTGTGATATTTGAGGTTGTGCTGTTCTGAGCATGTAATGCAGTTGCTCTCCCATGAGAATAACCATATACTTCTGATATTTTGTTAGCATGAGGGTGTTTGACTTGCTTAGTACTAAAATCTTCTAGGCTTGTGGAGACACTTGAAGGTAGAACTCGATTTTCATTGGCTAAGTCTGGCTTTTCAAGACTTGATGTTGATGTGTGTTCCTGCTGGAGACGTAGAGCAGTTGCTTCACTAAAACACTCATCTGCATCTTCAGGAAACCCTGCAAAATGGTGGACCATTTTAATATAAAAAAAATTCGAACAATAGTGTAACTGCTACAGAGAAGCAAGGGGCAATATTGCGTGTAGCATATTAGGAACTACTGAACTAGCAAGTTTAACAATAACACAAAGATATAATTGTTGAATACAAGTGCATACAAAATTTGTGCCAAATGCAGTGACACTAAGTTGTATGATTCTACAGGAGTTTCCACAATTTCTAAAGCTTAGCATAGACAGCCATCTACAAGGCAAAATAAATGAAAGAAATAATCAAGATCCATGGAATTTGTTAAGGTTGAGCCTATAAAATCAGCATTATGTTTTCGTTTATACTTTTACGTATGAAGTCGCATTTTTAGCCTTCAAATGTATCACAATTAGCATGGACCTGACCTAATAACTTCAAACAGAGGTTTATATTGAACCAACCAAGTATACACAATTCCTCATATGCTGCCCATAAAAGAGGATCCAGAGTCAATGCTTGTGTAAACTGTTCAGCTGCAGCTGACATTCTGCCCGTGCACCTACAGTCAGATGAGGTAAGTCCAAAAATCACAGTATGCAACAGCACGGATAAGCTATGACATGATATATAACCTGTAAATTACTCCAAGGAGATAATGTCCAGTTGCTCCACTTGGAACCTGCATAAAAAATGAAAACAGTGGAAATAATAAGTGACCCTAAAAGAATAAAAGCAAGCAAAGGATTGATCGCTTTTATTTCATCAGATACTACTTCACATCCTGTATAGAATCAAAATAGATGGCGAGAAACCTCAGACAAATGTCCACAACAGCAATAAAATAAACAAAATCTTGTCACTAAACAATTATCTTGTATAAAATTTAATGTATTACTTTTCTGGTACAACACTCATAAAAAATCTACTCCCTCCGTCCCAATAGAAGCTTATTTCTAGCTTTTGTTGACTTACACTTTGACCAATGATTTTAATAAATTTAATTAAGTTTAATAATATAAATTATATATATTATGAAAGTATTTCTTTTGAAGAATATAAAAGTACAAATACTATGTTTTTCAATTTAAGCGAATCTATAAAAATCATTGGTCAAAGTGTAAGTCAACAAAAGCTAGAAATAAGCTTCTACTGGGACGGAGATAGTACAGATTTCTAATAGTTCAGGAGAGTGTGTACATATTATTAAGTCGAATGTCATCACAAAATTGGACAAACAACAAAGCAGGCAAGATATTAAACCACACTTAGTAGTTTTTATTAGCTCTAAGCTGTGTACTGGCAGCATAAGGTATTACATTTAAAAACCACAGACATCACAAAACAAATAAAAGTTCTTAAAAAAAACTATGTCATGGAACAAATTGTCCACAACGAAAATTATATCCACACTGTTCAAAGTATATTGAATAAGGGTGTTGTTCGCGTGTCACTATAGCACCATTCATGCAGGACCAGGCAGCACTTGGCCACATGTTATAGATTAGAATAGTCAGTCTTCTTCTTAGTATTTTTAATAGAAATATTTACACCTGATATAATCCATTGTCCCACACTGCAAATATCATTACATTACACTCAACAGAAACAACACTAGCACAAAAGAAAAAAACACATATGCTACTCCTTAGGTATTTTACATTTTTTTAGGAAAAAATTTTTCTATGAGCTTGATTTGTACCTCCATATTTGGTTCATTGACTGGAAAAAGAGTTTCTTCTGCTTCTCGCAAGAGGTTCATCTTAAAGCATGATAAAGCAAACAAGTACCGAGACTCTGGCAGCTTCTTCCCTTCGTCGCACATCAAAACAATATCAGTAAATCATTCATGGTAATATCAGACAAAAGGCAAAAAGAATTTTAAAATTGGAAATATAGGGCAGAAGTAAGCCCACAAGATGGATGATAACCTCTTGCAATTCCGATTTTCAAACAAATTACTGATATCATTTCTAGACAATAGTGACTAAAATGGTGAGAAGATGCTGTTACCTTTTAAAGTATGGTATGCCGCATATGGCTGGTTGTTGTGGAGGTAACAGGTTGCTAGCAGCTGCACATTGGTCTGCGCACAGAATACAGAGCACAAACATTCAATGCAACATACAGAAATATTTGTCATTCGTGAACAAGCTTGAAATTTAAAATACATTCTCTGTGTCTCTTTAACAAGGAAAACAGAAAGGGAAAAAGTTCAAAATACGAAAGCTGGCACTGAATTCAGCTTTCACACAGTCTAACATTGAGGTAACAACTATTGAGAAGGTGAACACACTAAGAAATAAAGCCAAAAAATCGACAAACCTCACATTATTTCTCAAGAAAGACAGTGAGAACCTGATAAAAATTTAAATCTAGGCAGCTGATCTTCAACTAGAAGATTAGGGAATTACCCGAGAGTATGTCATGTAAGAACATAGGACCCATGCGTCAAACTACTGAATACATTAGGATTGCTACAATTGCCGCCAGACTGATATTGAGATAAGGAAGAACACCCACAAGAGGTAAAGCATCACTTTAGTCACAACGTGTTAGTACTATTAGAGCTGTTAGCTACTAAACTGTCTCCTGAATTAGGTGGCAAATCCACTTGCGAAATAAATTCTCCCTAAACCCTAGATCAATTGAACATATATTACTCATATTCCCTACTAATTCAAACACCACTACATTACAAGCTCCGGATATACCATACAACCAAATCCCGCTGCTCTACCATCAAACGCAACCCGACGGCTTAAAAAAATCACAAAATGTACACTAAATCCAGCCACACTGGTCATCTCCCGCGCTCAAATCGCACCCCCACGCCGACCGCACTCCCGATCTAACCCCACCCCCCCCCCCCCCCCCCCCCCCCCCCCCCCCCCCCCCCCCCCCCCCCCCCCCCCCCCCCCCCTCCCACAGAGCCATTCCCAACAACAGGCGCACTTAACTCGAGCCAATCTAGTCTCGTTAAGTACGCGGGGACAGAGAAAGCGAAGCGAGAGGCTACCTCCGAGGGGAACTGCGCGCATAGGCGCTCGCAGAGGAAGATGGCGTTGCGGTGCACGAAGAGGCGGAGGCTGCTGTTGACGCGGTCCACCATTAGGGATTCCATGGCCGCCCCGGCGGCGGTGGCGGCGAGCGCGGGCGAGAGAGTGAGGAGGGCGGTGGCGCAGCCGAGGCAAGGAGGCGCGTTTGAATCGAGATGGGCTTACCGGCTCGAGGAGTCACTTCGGTCTGTGTGATTTGGATTTGGGATTCGAATGATTCTGTTGAGAGAGAATTTTAGAGAGACAATTGAGTAGGACAAATAAAAAGATCAACTCTTTATTATTGCAAGATCTTTTATATATATATATATATAAAAGAAAGATGCCTTCTCTAAAATACACCTAGTGAACTGATCACTTGAGAATATTTTTTAACACTTCTTATCCTTCTATATACTCCTTAAACTTAATAGGAAAAATAGGAGAAATTAGTACAATATATTTTTATTTGATACGATGTGAAAAACTCCTTAAAACCCAGTAAAAAAATTAGAAGAAACTGATTACAGCATATATTAGCATTGTCTCGTTATAAACTCATCAAAAAACCCTTTAATGGAAAAAAACTTTGTGAGAACAATATATGTTATTTGGTATCACCTTTTAGAAAACTCTAGTAGGAAAAAAAATCAAGCGATATGACATTATCTTGTATCGGTATTGCCTCACTAAAGAAAAAGAGTACAATACGATGTTTGTACAGGTTACCCTCAGAAAGATGCTCCCTCTGAACCTTATAATACTTAGTTAATAAACATATGATCTATCACAATATTTAGTTTGCAAGGTGTTGATATCCTCAATTTGCAATAGTACATAAGAATATAACGACTAAAAGCAATATACATATTGCTCTATGTAACATGTTTCTATCTAAGCAATACAAGTAGCACTATTTAGTAGACAATGCTTGATGATTCAATAGAATCAATACTACATAGTCAATGTAGTTTATCATTCTTTACAACATACACAATAAAGCGATGTTGGAGAATGATAGATGAAACATTACTTGATATCTAAAGAATCCATATGTAAAGTTGTTCCACCATAACATCAGTCAATATACCAATAGTATTAAGATTGTTTATGTAACCGGTATATGCATATTCTTAATGGTCTTTCTTGATAAATTAAATCAAAATCTCATGTGCCATAGAGATATTTGTCAATATCTTTTTTGACTCATGCCTAGTGACATTGTGGAGTAGCGTCTTGAGCTAGCAAGCTATCTGCAAATGTAATATCAGGCCTGTTGCAATTTTACAAGATATATGACGCTTTGACGGCACTGACGTAGAACTTCAAATTTCACATCATCATATTCTCAATCCAATGCATGAATACAATCGGATTCATGCTTGAGCACTAAACGACCACATTAATTGTTGAATATGACGATTTAATATCATTCGAAAATTGATATATAATATCAATTGTATATTAATAACTGATGATTAACATTACATAGGAATGTGCTCAAGTTATAAACTTAAGACAAATTTGGTTTTACCCAAATTATTCATCTCAAATCCGTCATTGCTTTGTTTATGTGCTCTTTGAAGATGAATAGAAATCTAATTTAGATTTCACACAATAAGCACACTAACAATTATGGAGTTTCTTCTCAATGGAAAAAAAACTCACACAGCCAGTTAGTTGTATCACAACAACATAACTATTTTTGAATCACATAGTGACTCAAACTATATACAATAGGTATTGCGATTTGAATTCAGTGCGAAGTTCATCTGAACTTCTTTGACCGAATATATTCAATTCTTTGTTCCGCCAATTATCTGAATGAAGGAACATGATTTCCATGCATACCATTAGGTATGTTACATTATTACTGATGTCGGGTCTCTGTATAAACACTTATGCTACAAGCTTTGCTATTTCACCACCCGATGGAATAAATATTCCATTATGTTTTTTATATCTCAATTGCAAGAAATTGTTATCTCGATTGCAAGAAATATTGGTAATATATCATAAGAAATACAATGTGAAAGAAGTTTTACCTTCTAGTATGAACAAAAACAATCTCCTTAACTACCACCTCTGGTTCGACCAGTTTGAGTGCTGAAGCACTCTACCTAGCTAGGGTTTTGGTCTCGATCCAGTTGAAGCCGTGTAACAATATTGAGGAGAAATGTCGACATTTTGTAGGCTTTAAATGTATTGATTCAATGAAACTAATATGATTTGTGGAAATATTATCTTTATAACTTTGTGTCTTTCTCAAACACAAAAGTAAAGATGTTCCAATGACACAGCGCCAAAATTTGTGTACACAATTGCTGTCTTTTGGATATTAAAATCCATCAGCCTTGGATAATAAATATATCCACAAGATGTCTATCAACATTATATATATTGATCTGTATTTACTGCCTTGGAGTAAGTACTCCCCCTATTCTCGATAATGCTTGTAAGAAGCTGTCATACGTGACCATACTTCTCCCCCTCTTTTATGATTCGGGAGTTTAGTGGTTTTTTATTGGTATACATCCACTCTTTCTGGCACGTAGATATCAAGAATATGATTTAAAAATACCTTTATGACAAGTAAATGCTTTTAGCAGATATTCTGAACAATAATAGTTCAGAAACTATTATACGTGGGTAGGAGGACTGAGTTTGAATCTCACTCATGTCATTCTATGTGGTATAAATCTCCCCCTAATGCCGGGATAGTCTTCAAAATATAGACATACGAGCGATATTTAAGCCCCATAAAGAGACTCGAGGCATTATAAATTGACGGATAATGATACCTCTTTTGATCTTAATGCTCTTGATGTACGCCTTTAGGTGGTAATCTCGGTATGTAAAACATTCCGATGATGCAGATGGGAAATTTTCTTGACATGCGGTCAAGTATCCATGTAACTACTGCAACGGAGGGAGCATCGTATTGAATGCAGTAAATTAAATTGAAATAATCATGTGGTGTGTAAAGCCACATGTAACTAACTTGAGGCTAGTTTGTGTCAACTCTAAATTTGGTCATCGTAATGATTTGATCCTCTTGATGAGAGAATCAATAAAACCAATTTTATATATAGACATATGAGACATATGTCGTACCTAAATTCTTTGGACCATATAATCGTCATTGTAGGTATGTAAGGTCAATTTGGTAGCATTGTCCTATTGGATTAAATAAACCTAATATCCGGGATAATGTGCTTATAATTTGAGCAATCATTTTATTATATACATGGTTATTGTTTGTAAAAATAACACACATGAGACTATCATATAGATATCTCTAAAGAACCATGAATACCTTAATAATCCATACAATGGTTTAATTTCCATGTTGCACATGCGGTGCATACTAAATCCGAAGATTTTAGAAATATAATGTGACCGGTAGAATTGATAAATATTTTTCTCATCATCCAGATGTATGGACGACCAAGGCAAGTATGCCTGATATGATCAAAAAAGAAAAATATATGAATACATGATACAGAATGTAATCCAGATGGTATGTTTGAAACTTGTCATATCCGTTATGTAAAGATGAAAAATTCATCTTAGTTGCTATCGTGAGTTTCAATATAGAAACTCTTAACGGACA
>BCLF01000069.1:614382-645931 GCA_001602275.1 Zoysia japonica | reverse complement strand
CCGCGCCGGCGCCGGCGCCCGAGCCCTTGCCTTCCCCCGTCCCGGGCGTCCCCGCGCCCGCCGCCGACGCCGCCCTCGGCGCGCTCCTCCTCGCGCTTGACCCGGGCTCCCCGAAGGTGGCTGAGCCCGCGCTCGAGTGCGTCGCCAGCCTCCTCACCCTCCGCTTCCTCATCGGCGATGTCGAGCCCGCCGACCCCTACCCTTCGTCCCCGGCCTCCCCGGTCTCCAAGCTCTTCGCCGCGGTGCTCTCCTGCGGCGCGCTCGGCGGCGACGACGCGCTCGAGCTTGCTGTGCTGCGCGTGCTCGTGGCCTTCGCGCGGTGCCCAACCGTCTCGGTCAGCGGGGAGTGCCTGGGCCAGATGGTCAAGGTGTGCTACAACGTGTACCTCGGGAGCGCCACCGGCGGGAACCAGCTCTGCGCCAAGCTGGCGATCGCGCAGGTGCTGGCCATCATGTTCGCGCGCGTGGAGGCGGACGCCATGGACGTGCGTGTGCGCACTGTGTCTGCCGCCGACATGATGGACCTCTCCGACCGCAGCCTCAACGACTCCAGCGTTGTGCAGGCCGCACAGGCGTTTATAAACGAGGCCATGGAAGGAAGTGACGTGCCGGAGGAATCCCCCTCAGTGTATGCACCAATCGAGGGGGAAGGCGGTGGGGAGGATGGTGGATTGAGCAAGATCAGGGAGGATGGGCTGGCTTTATTCAAGAACCTCAGCAAGCTCTCGATGAAGTTTGCGACGCCAGATAACCCCGAGGATCTGCTGCTGTTGAGGGGGAAGGTGTTGTCACTTGAGCTGCTTAGAATGGTCATTGACAATGCAGGGCCGTTCTGGAAGAAGAATGAGAAGTATGTATCATAGCATGATGGTTTTCTTATGTTCTCTTCAAGCCTGTTGCATCACTTATCTCCCTCAATTTTCAAAGCTCTAGTGTTAATGCGGCATTTAGTCTTCATGGATGCAAATGGTAAGGGTAGAAATGTGGAAGTCAGGAAGCGTGAAATGGAATCTGTAGAAACATATACATAACAACACTGAGGTTTCATTTGAAGGACCTGCAATGTTCCCTTTTTTTTTCTAGGACCTGAATTGATGTTGACTTTTTGCAAGGGCTATGTTTTTCACTTAGCCACTGGGTGGGTTACTGATTTTTTTTTTCACTTAGCCACTGGGTAGGGTACTGAGGTTGGTTCCACATGTTTGCACAACTAGCTTTCATTTAGTTTAGTTACATGCTGTTGAGGGAAGCAACGAATGGATTTAACTGCTTTGCAAACTTCCATGAATGAAAGTACAATTCAAATCTGCACTGATACTTAGTGGAGGTAGCCAGAGGAAAATGCTAGTTGCTAGCCGCAACGAAATTATTAATGATAGCACTGTCCATGAATGAAGTGAAAATCCGCCTGATGAAAAGTAGCCAGAGACACATTAGTTGCCAGCTCTAACAAAATTATTGATAATGGTTCCTACCAGTACTCAAAATTTATGATTAAATCGGCGATAAAGTTTTTAATCTTGTGGGAATGTATCAACCAGGCAGCAACACCCCAAAAAGATCATGCCGAAGTTATTTATGTCAATTTGCATGGGCTGTTTCATTGCTTATGGTCCCAACAAAAATGGGCAGCTCGATATTGCTGCTATATGTGTTTCCTATTTTTGAACAATGCTATTTGTGTTTTCTATTGATGCAGGTATCTTGATGCAGTTAAGCAGTACCTTTGTTTATCCTTGTTGAAGAACAGTGCCTTATCTGCGATGAGTGTCTTCCAGTTATTATGCTCTATTTTTATGAGTCTATTGTCAAAGTTTAGATCTGGCTTGAAAGAGGAAATTGGCATGTTTTTTCCTATGCTTATCTTAAGAGTTCTTGAGAATGTCCTTCAGCCTAGTTTTCTGCAGAAAATGACAGTTCTAAACTTTTTGGAGAAGATTTGTAAAGAACCTCAGGTTGTCATTGATATCTTTGTGAACTATGATTGTGATGTTGATGCACCAAATATTTTTGAAAGGTACGCTTGTATTTTTCCGGATATGTATCTTCCTTCAGTTTCATTTTGTGATCAGTAGTAGTTATCAATTTTCTTGTCCAATATAAGGAAATTATCTATACAGTGTGCACATTTTATACTTGTCTAGCTATACCATTTTGTGAAGCATTTTTATCTTATCTTCACAGGATTGTCAATGGACTACTAAAGACAGCTGTAGGTGTCCCTGCCGGATCTACGACAACGCTAACTGTTGCACAAGACCAAACATTTAGGATTGAGTCTGTCAAGTGTCTTGCAATTATTATTAGGTCAATGAGTGCATGGATGGACCAACAACTGAAAATTGGTGAATTTTCTCCAAGAAGTTCAGAAACTCAAAGTTCAATGGACAGCCATAATGAAGAAAGGAGTGGAATGGATAATGAACTGCAGAATGACATCATCAGATCAGATATTACTGATTCTTCCTCGCTTGAGCAACGTCGTGCTTCTAAGCTAGAACTTCAGGTGTGGTTGCTGACTTGAATTATGTTTTCCTGTACTATACTTCTTCCAATAAATTAAGTCAACATTTGTGGTTTACTAATAGGTGTAACTTTCTTTCTGCAGAAAGGAATTGCCTTGTTCAATAAAAAACCTTCCAAAGGTATTGATTTTCTCATTCGGAGCAAGAAAATAGGCCCTTCTCCGGAAGATGTCGCTTCTTTCTTGAGAAATACTTCTGGCTTAGATGCAACAATGATCGGAGATTACTTGGGTGAAAGAGACGACTTTCCCCTCAAAGTTATGCATGCCTATGTGGACACATTAAACTTCAAAGGCATGGACTTTGGTCAGGCAATTAGATTCTTCTTGCAAGGTTTCAGGTTACCAGGAGAAGCACAAAAAATTGACCGTATCATGGAAAAGTTTGCCGAACGCTATTGTAAATGCAATCCAGATGCTTTTTCCAGTGCAGATACAGCATATGTTCTTGCATATTCTGTTATCTTGCTGAACACTGATGCTCATAATCCAATGGTGACAAACAAGGTATTTTAATTATGACTTGATGAGCATCTCGGATTGATATATGAAGTAAGTGGTAGTTTTCTTGTGCAGATGTCTAAGGCTGATTTTATGCGCAATAACAGAGGAATAGACAACGGGAAGGATTTGCAAGAGGATTATCTTAGTTCACTCTATGACCAAATTGTCAACAATGAGATCAAAATGAGTGCTGATTCTTCTGTTGCACAAATCAAGCAGACCAACAGCGTAAGTAAATTGCTAGGCCTAGAAAATATTATCAACTTTGTCAACTGGAGATCACCAGAAGACAAGGCTGTAGGAGCAAATGACTTGCTGATTAAGGATATACAAGAAAGATTCAAAGCAAAACGTGGGAAATTAGAGTAAGATCAAATTGACCTTTTTTTTTAGAATACATAGAGCCCCATTGGCATGTTATTGAAATTATCCTGTGCAATACAGGTCCATGTTTTATACCGTTGCTGATGCAACCATTTTAATATTCATGATGGAGTCCTGTTGGGCTCCTATGATGGCTGCATTCAGTATGCTACTAGACCAGTGTGATGATAAGGCTGCCACATTGCAATGTTTAAATGGGTTGAGATATGCTGTGCATATTACTTCTGTTATGTGCATGCAGACACAGAGGGATGCTTTTTTAACCACCATAGCCAAATTCACGTCTCTCCATTCTGCTGCAGACATGAAGCAAAAAAATGTTGATGCTATGAAGGTACAGGTCCACACGGCACCTGTTTTGTATGTGTAATTTAAAATTTCCTAATAGTTTACATGTAATTGCTTGTTTGTAGAGCATATGATGCTAACCTTTAGCACTCTGGCGTTCAAATTCCAAACCAGATATTCTGGATTTAATGATGTTTTCCCAAATTTAATGAAATATTATTAATGCATCTTGTGATTCTTGAGCCTGTCGAATATGCCTTTTGTGACAGATAATCCAAGCACATTCAGGTTTATCTCTTTACCATTCCTTTTTCCGTTATTTTAGTTAGTAGAGCTGGTCATTCGGACAAAGCTATCAATAAGGAGCCTGACGTTCGTGCTGTGTTCACGCGGGTCTCCATTTACCGGTTCTTTAGCGTAGTGCGCGGCCATGACGGAGTCTGACTCGTGGTGTGTGAGTTCAGCAAGTTAGTTGTAATCTTTTCTTTAAATAGTGAGTAAAGACAACAGAAAACGCTGCTCCGTTCTTCACAGCACAAACACAATGTGTCCTCTGTCGCGTGCGTTCATTGCTCACTGATCTGAGTGCGCCGGAATTCGCTGGCAGCTCTAACATTTTGTGCTTGGTGAGGATACCCTGTTAGTAGTTAAAATTGTTGAACCACATTCTTTGATATATTTATATTAGCAAATAGCAAATTTTTTTCGTATATCTGACTGTTTCAAAGCCATGGCATGATAAATTTAGTGCATGTTTATGGACAGGCTATAATATCAATTGCTATAGAAGATGGAAATTACTTGCAAGAAGCTTGGGAACATGTACTCACTTGCTTATCACGGTTTGAGCATTTACATCTGCTTGGAGAAGGGGTTCCCACTGATGCTTCGTTTCTCACAGTACCTATTATTGAATCAGAAGAAAAAACTCAGAAGTCTTCTGTCCTATCTTCAAAGAAAACAAATGCTCTTCAGAATCCTGCTGTGATGGCTGCTGTTAGAGGGGGCTCATATGACAGCACACTAAAAAAAACCAGTGCATCAGCACTGGTAACTCCTGAACAGATCAATAATTTCCTATCAAACATAAATTTATTGGATCAGATTGGGATTGTTGAATTAAATCATATCTTTGCCCACAGCCAGAGATTAAACGGTGATGCTATTGTTGCTTTTGTGAAAGCTCTTTGCAAGGTGTCAATGACTGAGTTGCAGTCTCCCACAGATCCTCGTATCTTCTGCCTTACAAAAATAGTAGAAATTGCGTAAGAAAAGTCCCAATAGGATCTTTTACTAATGGTGACAGCAGCCACAATTCGATGCCTTTTGACTACTCTGATTCTGAACTTTGTCTGTGCAGGCATTACAATATGAACCGCATACGTTTGGTATGGTCACGTATCTGGAAAGTTTTATCTGACTTTTTTGTCTCTGTCGGACTGTTGGAAAATCTTTCTGTTGCTATATTTGTGATGGACTCTCTGAGGCAGCTAGCCATGAAGTTTCTGGAAAGAGAGGAACTGGCGAATTATAACTTTCAAAATGAGTTCCTGAGACCTTTTGTGATTGTTATGCAGAAAAGTAATGCTCCAGAGGTAAGGGAGCTGATTGTTAGGTGTGTCTCACAAATGGTTCTGAGTCGGGTTAATAACATAAAGTCTGGATGGAAGGGTGTTTTTATGGTATGTATCGCTTCTATGCTTGATTTTAGTTCATTCAGAGGGTTTTTGGCTTAGTCCTAGCTGCTAGCTAGTCTATTCTTTGCTATCCTGTAATTTTTGGCCGACTTGCAGGTTTTTACTTATGCCGCAGCTGACGATACAAAAAGTACCGTCCTCTTGGCATTTGAGACTGTGGAAAAAATTGTTCGAGATTATTTCCATCACATTACAGAGACAGAGACCACAACCTTCACTGATTGTGTTACTTGTCTTATTGCATTTACAAGTAGCCAGTTTAGCAGTGATGCCAATCTTAATGCTATCGCATTTCTCCGATTCTGTGCTGTTAAACTTGCTGAGGAAGGATTTATTTGTCAAGATAGTGGTGCTGAACAGCTCAGGAATTCAGATATGTCAGATGGAAAGGCCAATTTGCACAAAGATAGCCATGTCTCCCTCTGGGTTCCTCTTCTTGCAGGTCAGCATTTATGTTCGGCACCTCACCCCTGAAAAAAATTATATTTGGTTTACTTTATCAGCAATTTGTTTTGTTGCATGATATCTGAAGCTCATGGATATTTTATAGATTGTTATTTGTTTTTGAAATTTCAGGTTTAGCAAAATTGACCACTGATCCAAGACTGACTATCAAGAAAGGTGCTGTAGGAGTACTTTTTGATATCTTGAAGGATCACGGACACATGTTCTCACAGAACTTTTGGACCCACATCTTTGAACATGTTGTATACCCTCTATTTAGTAGTGAAAGGTCGATACCTAAAGATCAGGTTTCAACATCAAATGATGTCGAGTACAATTTGCCTGATCTTGAAACGCAAACATTGGCAGTGAAATGTTTGGTGGGTTTATTTATTAATTTCTTTGACGTCATACGGCCAGAATTTGCTAGAACTGCATCTGTTGTCACATATTTTGTCAGGAGTCCCTACAAGCATTGTGCTGCCACTGGTGTATCTGCAGTTATACGTTTAACTGAGGGAGTTGGTAACAAACTTTCTGTGGAGGAATGGAAAGAGATATTGGCCCGTTTCAAAGAATCGGTGACACATACCTTTGTTGTATTCTCCAAAATTGTGAAGATGATGCAAGATATTGAAGTTCCAGATAGAATTGATTCTTATTCAGAGGCTGAGCAATATTCAGATCATGAAATTTATAACAATGATGAAGAGGAAGCTAATATGGAGACAACTTCTTATGCTATTGTCAAATTGAAGAATCACATGGCCCTACTGCTCATGGTTATTCAGGTACTGGAAGCTCTTTTGCTTAATTCTATATATGGTCCATTTTGTAGGTAGATGCAAAATTTAGAGAATGCCTAGACACCCAAGTCCAGTAGCTAGGTGTTGGTTCTCCACTACTATCTAAGCTAATGAAACAGTGGAGTGGGGGAATTGTTAGGAATGGTGTGGAAGTTAGTGAACTGTGGTAGCCAGCATGTCCCTGATATCTGGATTCTGGAACACAACTGAAAGCTGTCTCCTTTCCGTTACTCCCACGGTGGGTTTCACCTATGAACTTGAGATTCATATAGTACTAATTTCTTCAATCCCCAAAGAAATGTCCTCTGTTCCCTTAAGCAGGGTGAGGCTATTACCATAGCTGAAGTTTAGTTATAAACGAACCTAGAGGTAGACTTACTGAACTCCAACTTGAAGATAATGTGTTGATTGAAGTTTTCTTCTCGACACCATGTGCTATGTCCTTGCTGCCCCAGCTGTCAGCCATTACCCATTGGCACTGTACAGCAATGCATGCAGACTGTAACATTGATGATTCCTGATCGCATTGTTTAACCCAGCACTCCCCAACTGCCTCTTTGCCTCCTTGGGAACTTTCCAAGTCACAAATTCTTGTTTTGCTTACGATTCTAAATTATTTTATTTTCTTCTATACAGAATATTGTTACACTATATGAAGGGCACCGGACATACCTTTGTCCTGAGCATATCAGCATCCTTCTGGAGATGGTATCAGCTATTGCAACACATTCAAGTGAAGTTAGCTCTGAATCTTCCTTGCAGATGAAATTTCACAAAGCATGTTCCCTTTTGGAGGTATCTGAGCCAGCAATTGTTCATTTTGAGAACGAGTCTTATCAAAGCTACCTCAAATTTCTACAAGCTCTGCAACATGACAATCCATCGCTGTCAGAAGAAATGAACATAGAATCTCAAATACTTCATGCCTGTGAGAAAATACTGCGGTTGTATCTGAAGTGTGCGAGACATGAACCATCTGACCAATCTCCAAACAGAAAGCCTTCTCTGCATTGTGCAGTTCCACTGAGCGCTGCTAAGAAGGAGGAACTGGCTGCTAGGAATTCACTGGTCCTTGAAGTGATGAAATTACTGGGGGATTTGGAGAGGCATTCCTTTAGCAGAATATTGCCATGTTTTTTCCCATTGTTGATTGATCTGATTCGCTGTGAGCACAGCTCTGGAGAAGTTCAACACGCTCTGCAAAATATCTTCCGATCAATAATAGGCCCCATGATTAATGTATAATAGCACATTATCTAGCCGGGATTACAATTTTATGCCCCATTTTCACATCATACTCGATTAATCTACAGGAAATTGTAAAGTTGGTATCCCCCAAGTGTTAATTGTTCACGGCTCTCCGTTGATTTCTAAGGTGAAATCTCACTGATCTGGACGCCCTCTTATTGTGTACAGTAAAAGTTCGTGATAATTGATCTGACCTTTTCATGTTTTGCAGGATCACATTACTGATGCTGCCAGATTCTATAAAGGGTAGGCAATCTTCTTTGACTTTCATAGGCAGCGGATTGCTTTGAGGCCAGTGTGAACTGAGGGCTGTTTCTGTTCCCATTGCATGGTTACGTAGCCGCTGAGCTTATACTGTACATTAGTCTGGTGTGTTAACGGCCACTATAGGAAGAAAGGCTTGAAGGTGCTGCTTTGTAATCTGTTATGAAACCAAAATAGGTTTAGGTGCTGCTCATATTTCATTTGTGCTCAAGGGGCCGAGTGTGTAATTCTTTATCTGTATGATGGATGAATATGGTATAGCGATTACTTAAATCACTGGTCATGATAATGAGCTCCGAGATCTGCGGTTAGACCACAAGCACCGAGACGTGATGGCCGTATTTACCCTTATGGTGCTACAAGGGTGTCAGTTCAATGCAGCGAATAATGGTGCCCGCTGCTTTTATTCCATGCGTTGCACCGTGCAACAGGCAACATTTTTAAGGATTGGATTATTATTGTTTGATTACAAGTTGATATTGATGATATACAGTTTCACACTTTACGAGGTCACCCAAGAGATGCAATAATGTACAAGACGAACCTATGCCCTATACAGCATGAACACATGCAGAGAAGAAATGAGAGGACGAAGAAAATAGATATACACAACCAGATGCATCAGCACTTCGAAAGAATTGACCTGCTACTACGATTTGGACCTACATGAGCTATTATACACAGGTTGGAGTCCGGACTCCATTTCCGGCACCCACTTTGGTCCATGCATAGACCACCAGCTATCAGAATTTCTGGCAGGAGATGGGGAATGTACAGACACTGACAGAAGCTGAGCAAGAGTGGTTTCAAGATCCACCTTTGGCGCTTCCCTGCCCCATCCCATGGAGCAGCTCAACATTCACAGTATACGAATTGCGGGTAACCATGGACAAGGACAACCTGAAACAGGGTTTCAAACAGATAAATTAATTCAGCATACCCCTTCCTTTGATACATGTCATGCAATGCATTAATACTGGTGCAATAGCTAACCTTTAGAATACAAAAGATAACAGTTTGCAAGAAAAGAAGCATGCCGCCCAATTAGCAGTACTGCTGTTCTTAGTCCTGCTTGCAGTCTATAGGTACCTGCAGAGAGGGCAGCAAGATGTTATGACAGGTCAATGGAGCTAGCAATGGACCATTAATGAGGTAATCTTACCTCAAAGGCTTCCCTTCGTCAGCCCGAAGCTTGATCAGATATGTTCTGTTGAAATTGTGGAGCACGAGCAGGGATCAAGAACTGTTGCTGAGGGCGTGGAGCTCCTGTTTTCATAACAGAACCAGCTTATTTATTATATGACGCTTAGAACTGGGTAGTGCTGAGCATACTGTTGAAACAAAGGCCATTTTATTCAACATCAACAGTGAATTTATTACCTGGAGAAAACACAGCAGTCGCAGCACTAGCATTTTGATTTGATTGTGGCAGCGCATGACTTGGTACATAACCAGGTGAATATGCATGATCACTTGGCACAGGCTGGCCAAACTGCCCATATGGGTAAACTGCTGGGCCCACCGTCCTGGGTCCACCATATACAGGAACATACTGATGTCCAACATATGGACCGCCATATGCATTCTACAAAGATAAAAATAGAACATGAGCAACATTTATAAAAAAAATTGATGTGAAGGAATACACAGTATAGACAAAAGATTCTGGAGTTCACAACCTGCTGATATAAGTATTCAGGTCCATATGCTGATGGCCTGCATAAAAAAAAACAAGTTTGTTATTACTTAAGCAGCCAGGCTGTGCACATGTAAACAAGAAAATATTCATCACACCATGCAAAAAATACAGTTTTCCAGGCTAGCTACAACTTTAATCAAGCCAAACATAAATGAATATGAGAACATTCTTAGCTGTGTATGATAGTTGCCAACAATGCATTGAATGAACTGTCAACCTACCCATAAGAAGGGTATACAAAGGCCTGTGAGTAGTTGTAGGGTGGCTGCTGATATGTTGGGCTTTGCATATACATGCCCCCTGGAACCGCAACACCTCCATTGTAAGGGATGACCGGCCTTACAGGTGCTACTACCACATTAAGAAAGAAGGGGGAACAGTTGTCACAACAATTGAATATATATACAGCCTTAAAAAAGGTGAAGAAACATCAGATATAAACCAGAATGAAAGCTTTCTATGAAATTAGCATTGCTGTAGAGTCTTGCCGTTTAACAAATACAGGCGAGCTACAAATCTAATTTTATCGCATATTTGTCCTTTTACTGAACCAACATGGTTACCTACCACAATTTTCTGAAATAAACAAACTTGCTATTCTATTGATTATATCTAGCAAATACGACCATATTTTGCTTATAGAGGCAGTTAACCACCAGAGTCATTTCTCTTATAAAAGAAAATCTTAAAAAATGTACTACAAAGGCTTACATTCCATTCCAAACAAAGATGATTTGGTCTTGCGATGACTGTCATTGCAAATTGCAACTTATGAAATATGTGTCTGACATGTAACAAAAAATTGTCGAACAACAATTATGATTGTCTACCAACTGCCAACTCTTAGTACCATCATCATTCTTCCCTTCAATCCAACGCAACACCAACTCTCCACAAAACTACTAGACAGAGGTCTAATAGCTGTCAGGCTTGTTTTTGTATTGTTTATTTTCAACAGCTCATGCTACTTTTGATAAATGAGCCGTTGGAAGGTCCTATAGCCTTGTTTGGCACTATGTACAGTGAAGCAAGTAAGTACAAATCTACTACTCAAATGACAAGTTCTTTTTACTCTTTTCGAACTAGTGACGTGACTTAGTGATTGAAAACAAGAACCAAGGTAAAAGCCTAAGCATCTGAAAAGATAGAAAACGATTATGATGACTCCCAACATATTGGGAATGGGGCACCGTTTAAGAAACTAGTAGTGCATTACACTGAAAAGCAGGATAAAAGCATTCTATATACATTGACAGTTGTGCAATTATGATATAGCAGAACCAAGTTAGCAGACCTACCAAAAGGCACAGCTGGACCAGGTCGTCCCAGGATGGCAAGATTACAGTTAGCACGACGCCCATCGATTACTGGGTACGGGTCCATGCAGGCCATCCTAGCAGATTCGGGGTCTCGGAAGGTGACCTGTACACGCCTCCACAAAAAAATTTAAAACGCATTAAAACATGGGAAACGGATTACCACCTTTAATTGCAAACCAACAAAAGTAAACTGTTTCAGTAGTTTCCCTCCTCCACGTTCCCCAATCCAGAAAAGGGAAAAGGAATGCTGATTTGTATCGCAATTTGGAGCTGGAAACAGACTGGAAACGGTTGAACATCCTAATCGGCAAAACTTTTAGCCCAATCCGCGTTACTAAACCGAAACCTTTTTCCTAATTCTACTAAGTTGTCTAACAATTCTCGAAATTTCCTGCCCGAGGAACACAAAACTCCCCAATTTGCAAGACCTTCCCTGATACAGCAGCCGCCGGATGGTGATCACAAAAGCTCCCAATTCAACCCCAAAACATATCGTCCCACAGAAAATCATAAACTTTAGCTCCAGAACCAAGCCTTCTCCATGATCCCCAGGACAGAATCACCAACCAAATTTACGAACACGAAAGGGAACAAAAGAAGAAGAAAAAAAAAGGCAGGGGAAAAGCGTGCTCACGAAGCCATAGCCCTTGGAGCGCCCCGTGGTGCGATCAGTGATGACGACGGCCTCAAGGATGTCCCCGTAGACCTCAAAGTGCGCGCGCAGCCCCTCGCTGCGCGTCTCCCAGGCGAGCCCGCCCACGAACACCTTGGTGAAGGTGGTGTCCCCATACGGCCCGCTCAGGTAGTGCAGCACCGGCGTGCCTCCGCCGCCCCCAGCCGCCGGCGAACGCTGCGGCGTCATCCCGCCCTTCGCGCGCAGCAACAAACCCTAACCCTAGTGGCAGGGCACAGCTCTTGCTGGACACAAGCACGGCGAGCAGCGGAGAGGGAGCTGTGGGTAGCTAGCTAGGGCTAATAGGCTCGCGCGCGGGCGTAATTATACCGGTGGGTCTCGTGCTAATCCTTGGAGCGGTTATAATTAGCGGTCCGTTTGCTCGCGAGGCGAGCCGGAAATTGGTGTGCGCGCGCGGAGGCGGAAGTGCCTCGGCTCTGTAGGTACTAGTATTTTCTTTCAAAGTTCCGCGGAACTGCCACCCTCGCATCCCACGGATGTAATGTAACTCAGCAACGAAATTTTTATAAAAATTAGCTCAATTTTACAGAAAAAATATAAGAATAATTTTTTTTTTCAATTCAAAAGAGACCTAAGTCTACAACTTCAACTCTAGAGTTTCATACAAACTTTAGTGTACTGCATTTTAAGAGTCCTCTCTTTATAGAAAAAATTCCGTTGAATATAATTTGCAAACTGCTTCTTCTGCATTCCCATTCGGATGACCGACATGTGGATGCTGTTGAAGATCCGACTGAAGCACATTTTGGCTTGGAGGCTGAGCGGACTGGAGAGTGGCAAGCCAAACCGAGGTATTCATGAGGGCTGATATATCTATTCAGGGATAAAGAGAGCTTGCAAGTTTCTGTTATAAAGATATGAATTACGTTGTTAGCAGCTTTTTATATGGTGATGGCTTAGTTGCCTTTGACACAATATAAAGTTTTCTTATTTAATGTTTGACCCACAAAATAAATTTCAGCCAGTGTCCTACCCACAAGTTACTTAGTTAGAATTATTCTATTCCACATATAATGTTCAATAAGATTATATAAATGCTAGGAATCCAATTTCTTTAAAAAGCATGTATTTAAGGAAAAATCTCATGAGGTCCAGTGGCAGAACTTTATTATCCGCACGACTAGGGCCACTATCAGTGAGCCAACAATATATAGTCACTGAAATGATTGCGAACTATCAGATTTACATAAATCTCAGATGAATAAAATGATTTTTTTTACCTCCTAGGAAGTACAAACTCTCACATAAATATTAATTATTATAAAATTAATTTGGAAAGTAATTAGGGTGTTTTGAAAATTGATACACACGATAGTTTTAAAAATTCTAAAATTTGACGATTGAGATTGATTTCTAGTATTATCTTCTAAGAGATAAAAGAATATTATTTGGTCTACTTTAATTGGACTCATATATAAAAACAAAGTTAAAAATCAATATTTAAAGTGATTCATTACCATTTATTCACACTACTAATAAGGCTTAGTAAGAAATATAAAGTGAGAAAAAAATTAATTACCATGCTTTGCATCCTTATCAGATTTTCAATTGCATCACGACTAGACTGCTAATCACAATCAGTTGTATACGCACTGAACTTGCAACAATACAAAAGCATAAAAGACAATATCATAAAAGAACATGTTAATTGCTCACTTGCTAGGCTAAAAATTTAGAAAGAGTACTTAAGATGTTTGTGGCTACGACTAGGGCCAAGGCCATAGTGGCTCCTATAAGAGAGTTCCGCCACGGATGAGGTCACAACTTCGAGTTTCAAAAAACCCAAGTTTGATGTATTGTACTTTGAGGTCCCCTCTTTATGGGAAAAAACTGCAGAGTGCAGTTTGCAAACTACCTACTCTGCATCCGTGCTCAGATGACCGACCCGTGGACGTCGTTGTAAGATGTGACGGAAGCACATTTTGGCTTGGAAGCCGATCAGACGAGAGCATGGAAAGCCAAGCAGAGAGAGTATGTGAGAGCTGAGTTATTCCGAGTGAGACACAGAGTAACAGAGCACTGTTTCGTGTCCACTTGGTGGAGACGTCCACATGGTGTGCATCTAGACTTGGCTACAAAGCCGACGAACTATCTTCACAATTTTTTCCTCTTGATATAGCAAGTGACAAGAAGAAATTGAACCAATCAGAGAAAAGTGTGCCTGTGTTTTTTAGAACTGCTTTGAGCGAGACTATCTGCGCTGAAAGCAGATCTATTGTTTACTTTCGGCGAAAAGTGAACGAGGTGTTCTATCCTATAGCTGAAATATGGTGAAATTATCTAATATTTCATTTCAACGGCTTTCAAAGAGCCGCTGATATATCTATTAAGGGATAGAGAGAGCTTATTAGGTTCCGTACTGCCCTGTAATAATGCGATGGACCAAGAGAAAAACCCGGTAAGCGTACAGGGACTCGCCAGGCGCAGTGGTGCGCACCTGTTACTCCAACTATGGAGGGCAAAGGAGTTGGTTTGTAGAGTGTGTGGGTTTGAGCCCCCTGGAGCTGGAGAACGACGATGCGCGCTGGGAATTGAGTTTGCTCACTGTACCCTCCTACCAACTCCTTTTCAAATTATTGACGGGAAAAAAGATGAACTGTATTTGTTTTTAAATTATTGATATCGTTAACTTTAAAAATCAATTTTTTTGACTATTTGTCTTATTAAAAAAATTTGATAAATATTATATATTTTGTTATAATTTGTTTTATTATCAAAGTAGTTAGAACTATGAGTTATAATTTTACACATTTGAATTAATTTTTTGAATAAAATAAATAGTCAGAATTGATGTCTAAAGTCAATGTGTCAATAATTTGAAAACGGAGAAAGTATTTATTTTAACTCTCACCAAAACGTTTACAAAGCAATCAATTAAAAAAACGTTTGGAAAGTTTCAAACATTCAGCATGAAAAATTTAGAGTGAGTTGGTTGTTCTAGAGATCAATCAGTTCATACATATGACCGCGCGCGCCATGTCCGCCGGTCGTGCAACTGCAAAGAAAACAGTGAAGGCTGGTCTCCGTCTCCTCCTCCTCCTCCTCCGCAGGGGGAAGGAGTTGGCGCCATGCAGTTGAACTCGCCGAGAAGCTGGCTCGTACGTACTGGCATGGTCGACGTCGTGGATATCAATGGGGCGGTGGGCGGTTGAAAATGATTTCAATTCAGTAGATCCGAGGCAAAGTCCAAACAGTGATAACAACGGCCCAACAACACACGAATACTTAAGCTCCATTCGCCACATGTTCGCCAGTGACCGTGCCAGCGCCTGTTGTTCTCGATCAATCTGAATTCAAAACAACCCCTCCTATCCCATTTGAAAACGTGCATACACACCGCAGCTGTACAAACGACGGGGTGGATCCTTCCAAGTGTCCAACGAACAACGTCACGCAGTCCCGGCTATAATAAGCTGGTCTCGTCTCCACAGGGCTGCAGCTAGCACACTGAGACTGGCACCGGTCGAGTGAAACATCCGCCACCATGTGGAGGCTGAAGACCTCGGTGGGAGGGGGGCCACGGATGCAGACGGCGAGCGGCTTCCATGGCCGGCAGGTGTGGGAGTTCGACCCCGACTCCAGCACCGACGAGGAACGCGCGCATGTGGAGAGGCTGCGCCGGGAGTTCACGGAGAACCGCTTCCGGAGGAAGGAGTCGGAGGATCTCCTCATGCGCATACAGGTCGATCACATACGTACTCACGCAATCTTTTCTTTTTCAAAGAAGGCACGTTTCGCGTTGAGTCAGATATGCGTTCACTGAAACATGTGTACGTATCTAACTATATACGAACGCAGCTCACGGGGCTGAAACATCTGCACGCGGACATGCCCGCGGCCGTGAAGCTAGAGGACGACGACGAGGTGACGGAAGAGGTTCTGCTGGCCACGCTGAGGCGAGGCCTCGACTGGATGTCTGCTCTCCAAGCAGACGACGGGCACTGGCCTGGTGACTACAGCGGGATGATGTACATACTGCCGTTCTGGGTTCGTATGTCGTCCTTCGTCGCCATTGATCGCAAGCGCTTGCTTGCTCACATGCATGCACGTACCTGAATGGGGAGGAGATCGCTCGTGGTTTTGTTTGATTATTTTTATCCATTTTGCAGATTTTCGCGCTGCACGTCACTGGATCGATGGATGATGTCTTGTCAGCGGAGCACAAACGCGAGATATGCCGTTATATTTACAACCATCAGGCTGGGAATTATATTAACTTGACAGCATATATACCACGAGAGTTTAAGAAAATAATGTTTCAAATCAACTAAAAACTAAGACGGCTTGGTGAAACTGAGCTGATATTGTTTTTGCGTAGAACGAGGATGGAGGATGGGGTTTCAATATTTTGGACGAGAGTGCCATGTTCGGCTCTTGTTTGAACTATGTCACACTGAGGCTTCTTGGAGAGGCACCGCAAACGGAAGACTACGATGGACTAGCAAAAGGACGAGCTTGGATTTTATCCCATGGCACTGCAACTGCAGCGCCACAGTGGGCAAAGATATTACTCTCGGTAGGGCACTAATTTAACATTGCTAGTAGTATTTTACAAGCTACTAGCTCGTACGTGATTAGAAACATGTGCCACTGGTGGTATTACAGCTGTGCCTCACTTATCATTGTCGCACACTTTCTTTCTCACAACTTTAGAATGCTATTTAATATTTCAATTCATCTATAAGACGTATCAATATCCTTGTCTTCACATCTGAGCTATTATTTTATTTTAGTGAAAAAAGTTTTTGAACAATAATTTTTATGTTAGACGACACGTGTGTAGAAAACAATTTTAAAGTGGAGACAATGCAACTTTAAGTATTTTTCTAAACTGATGAAGGTTATTGGTGTCTACGATTGGTCTGGAAATAATCCAGTGTTACCAGAACTATGGTTAGTCCCACGGTTTCTCCCGATTCATCCAGGTACTTTTTCTTTCCAACGTTTTTTTTTTCAAATGTCAACTGAAGTATACGCATAACTGCTGGCATGAAGAATAAGTCAAACAATGTGGTCCGTGAATAACAAACCCACATGTGTCCCTGATAGCGGCATATATCCGGGATTATGGGTGTGTTTGCCCTGGCATGCAGAAAATCACTCCTTTTAACAGTTATGGATGCATAACAAGCAATGATATATATAGGAGTACATAACAAACAATTATGAGTACATAATTCAGTGATAGATTGCATATTTAGTATGTATAAAACTGATTTTTCAATACATACTCTCTTTGTTTGTTGTCGTCATTGACATTTAACACCATCTTTGACATTCATTTGTTTTCAAAAACAAATAGTTCCTATGTGTAAAATTATAAGTCGTATTTCAAATACCTTTAATAATAAAGCACTTTATAACAAAATATATGGTAGCTATCATACTTTTTTGAATAAGATGTACACTCAAAGATGATGTTAAAATAACAATTAAAAAATAGAGAAAGTACTAAATGTGAGCTTTAGAAGATGACCCCCAAATTCTTTCTGGGTTTAAAGCAAACGTCCATATTTTTTCAGGGAGATTTTGGTGCTTCACAAGGATTACTTACATGTCAATGGCTTTTCTTTATGCTAAGAGATTTGTTGGCCCAATTACGCCGACTATATTAGAACTGCGAAAGGAACTCTATAGTTCACCGTACGACCAAATCAACTGGAGCAAGGCTCGTAATACTTGTGCCAAGGTTTTTGTCCCTATAATTTATATATTCCCAAGCATGAATACTCGAATTAACATTTCTGTTAGATTCATAGGCATTATAAAAAATCCTAAGAAACTGGGGAACATGCAATATTTCATTTGAAATTAAATTTATATTTCAACAACAAATTTTTAAATATGTAAAATGATAAATAAAAATATGGATTAAAATAATTTTTTTTGATAATGTGAAATGATGATAATAAAGTTAGTATTTTTTTTTGAATTTTAATTGCTCTTGTTCACTTATCAAACATGATGTTTTGAGTCATAAAAAAATTTGGGGTAACCAAACATTCATTTATTGAACATAGTGCTTTGTTCCATATTTTCATAACTAAATTCCATATATATATTGTGATATTATTGATTGTGCTACATTAATAATATGAAAATCACATATTGATTAAATTGTTGTTAGGAGGACATACGTTATCATCCTTCGAGACCGTATAGAGTTATTTCAACTTATTTGAACATATTTGTGGAGCCTGGTTTGAACCGTTGGCCCATGAAGAAGCTAAGAGAGAAAGCTTTGAGCCACATCATGGAGCATGTCCACTATGAAGATGAAACTACTCAATACGTAGGATTATGTCCTGTTACAAAGGTATTGCCTCTACTATTTTGCTTATTCTTTCATAGTTAATTCCTTCTAGTGAAGAAAGTTTTGCTACTTTTTAATGATTCTAAGTAAAAAATTAGTTTGCCTAAATTCCACTTGTATTATTGCATACTTTATAACGGGACACATTGAAAAATTCTTATATGATTATGTGTAAATGTGTATATGAATGCCTCAAACTAAAACAAATAGTATAGTGCAACTTGTTTTGTAGTGCTCAAGCTGAATTGCCTGATTTTTTTCTAAAAATAAATGCTAAATTGTCCATAAAGGCATAATAGAACATCCCCCTTCCCTGCCCGCCACAATCATATAGCAAATTTTATTGCATATGCTAAAGTTTAATTATATATTTATAACCCATATCTCTCACGCAAACTTATTGATAATGACCAGGCATTGAATATGATTTGTTGTTGGGTAGAAAATCCTAACTCTGATGCATTCAAGAGACATCTTCCAAGGATACATGATTATTTTTGGATTGCTGAAGATGGCATGAAAACCAAAGTATTATGTTGTATCTCCTCATGATATTATATTTTTTAGTTACTTTATGCTAAAAGTTGCGTACTCATGCATAAGCATATATGATTGGTTTTGTCATGGAAAATTAATAATGTTATAAATGTCCGCTTTACATAGTATCTAGAGTGAGAATCAAATCCTACCTAGTTATTTGGGTGACATATAAGCCTATGTACCACATGTTTATTATCATTGTCTATTATTTAAATGAAAATTATAGACATAAGGTCTTACATGAGCCTCTTACCGACTCTAGAGAAATTATTCATGGACTCCCTTTTAATCCTCCCCCCCCCCCCCCCCCCCCCCCCAAGGACACAAAGAACATAGATTGCTACGGTAAACATAACTGAAATCCATTTTTTAAAATGTTAGGATGCAACGAGTGACTGATATAATATCTTGTTGGAACTGGTTTTGTTTTTAGATATATGATGGTGCCCAAAACTGGGAGATGGCTCATATAGTTCGGGCCTTCTTGTCCTCAGACCTTATCCATGAGTATGGTCCAACTATTGCAAGAGCACTCAAATACATAAAGAAGGCACAAGTATGATATTCTTCATTTCCAATTCATTTGAAACAATGTTTTAAAACTCGTATGATATGTTTGAATTTGGTAAATATCAGATTATAAGAGATCCTCCCGGTGATGAGAGTTACTGGTTTCGGCATAGATCAAAAGGTTCATGGGCACTTTCAACGGTAGACAATGGTTGGGCTTCAAGTGACACTTCAGCAGAAATAACTAAGGTGTCTTAACTAATTATTTTTTACGAGTCTTGATAAACTTTGATACTTTCCCACAATACATCTAAAAAATTCAAGAAAAATTATGCAACCAACTATTTCTTAATTGAGTGTATTTATTTTCTCCCTGAAGGCAATATTACTACTTTCAAAGATATATCCAAGCCTTCTGGCGGATCCGAAGGATGAAAAATGGCTATTCCATGCTATTGATTGCCTTCTTTCATTCATGGTATGAAGCTATTTCATTCATTTATTTACAGTATTTTTATAAAATAATTTCTTGTAAAAGATTCTGGTGTTTTTGTTTTCTAGATGAGCTTCTATGATACATTATATTTGCAAATGTCATAGTTTTGATATTGCACTTCAATACTAGATTTTAGCTGACATGTTCTTTTGTTTCATTTGAAGAACAAAGATGGTTCAGTTGGTACATTTGAGTGCCAAAGAACTTATTCATGGCTAGAGGTAAGTGTACATTAAAATCACAATCGCACCGACTCATAAAAATAAAGAATAGGATTTGATATGATCGTGATCCTGATACCATGTTTTGTAGAATTAAGTCTTGTAATGACACTGCATTTTCAAAATTAATGTTTCCAGTATTAATTAAAATTGTAATTCTACAAACCAAAGGAGAAGAATTTTAGCAAAAATATATTGATAAAAAATCAACAATTTTGGATATTTTTAGGTTCACAAAATTAGTGCCTATATTTTTACCTTGGGATATTAGGGACATTCATAGGGGAAAAAATTACTTTCATATATATAAGTACAATAGTATAGTAACAATAATAATAATAAATTTGTGCTTATTCTTAGCTCATAATTATTCCTTTTTGTAATTTCCCACCCCTTTTGCATTAAATCTATACGAAGTAAAAGGTACTCGCAAGCAAAGAACCAAAAACTATTATTAAGAAAACAATATATTTTTTTAACTACATACAGATCATATACCCTCTATATATAGACTGACATCCACTCTTTGACTACTAGATTCTAAATCCTTTGGAGAGTTTTCGAAATATTGTCGCTGATTATCCGTAAGAACTTTGACACTTCAAAAAAATAAAATAAAACTTTGTTTCCCTATCTCAACTGAGAACAAGTAATCACTGATCAAATGACAGGTACGTTGAATGCACATCCTCAGTGATCCAAGCCCTGGTTTTGTTTCGGGGGCTTTACCCGTGGTACCGAAGTGAAGAAATAATAGAATATATCAGTAAAGCCGCCACATTTATTGAGAATAATCAAAAGAAGGATGGATCCTGGTTTGTATGATATTTTTTTTAATTTTCACAAAATATTATGGTTGTTACAAACCTAAAAACTACATTGACTCTCATGTAAAAGGTACGGCACATGGGGCGTATGTTTTATCTATGGGACCCTCTTTGCAGTAAAAGGATTGGTTTCTGCTGGAAAAACATATGAGAATTGTATTTGCATCAAGAAAGCATGTAACTTTTTGCTGTCAACACAACTCAAATCAGGTGGCTGGGGAGAGAGCTATGTTTCCTGTGAAAGAGAGGTAAATGATTTTTCTTTCTGAGGGCTATTACCTTGTGATACTAATATAAAAAAATGTGATCTGTGCAGGTTTACGTAGAGGGCCGTAGCTCTCATGCTGTGAATACTTCTTGGGCGATGTTAGCTTTGATTTATGCTGGACAGGTTTGTTTTTCTTGAGTCATACATCATTTATTGAAAAATAAACTCCCTACAATCAACATAAGTAATGTTTTAAATATGTGGAAATTTGTTTTTGAATCGTTATGTATTAATAGTTGTATTAAATCAATTACTAAAACATGTATAATCATCCTAAAATAAAGATCCTAGCACTGTTTACTTTTTAATTTTTTTTTTAGGCTATTTGGTGTCTAAAACAATCACTTATCTATTATTGGAGGGTCTATAGTTTGCGAATATGTTTGTTATTTAACTTGCACTATTCATATAATATATGCAGATGGAACGAGACGAAACACCATTACGTCGAGCTGCAAAAGTATTAATCAATATGCAGATGGAGACAGGCGATTTTCCTCAACAAGTGAGTGCCAACCCCGCAACAATGATTCTATAGATTTGCTTCCTTTAATCTTTTGTATGCATCAGCAATCCCTTTCATTACTTGCACTACTTTGCAAAGAAAAATTACATCCTTTAAACTTCGGCTTGTACTTTCATGACAGGAACATGTTGGAAACACCAACTGCTCTGTTTACTTCAACTATCCCAACTATCGCATTTTGTACCCAATTTGGGCGCCCGGAGAGTACCGTCGCAGACTTCTTGCAAAGAAAACCTGAATTTTACTCCTGTGAAGCAAGTACTACTCAATTGAATGATGCTATAGAAGAAATAAAATAGATCATACAGCCATTTACATTTTCTATGTTGATGAGATTTATTGTATGGTTTCTTTTACTCTCGGTGAGTTCCATTTCAATGTTTTCAAATGTCTGAACGAAGTTGGCACTTGACAAATCAAGGAAGCAAGAAAATGTTTACAATACGAGCACTTGATTTCTCAATCCAGGACACCTTTTGCCCTGTAGGACTCAACGCTGTCCCTAAGGGTCTCCTCGAATGGCTTGAATTTCCATCCCAGCGCCTCCAACTTCATGGAGCTAAATACAGGCTCATCGCTCACTTGGATGAACCTGGAGTCGCGCACCATGACATTATATCAGATCAAAACCACCATGACATCGCCGGTTAGTCGCGCACTGATACGCAGAAGAACTGGCTTACCTGTCGGCGTGTTTGTAAGTCGGATACCCATTCTTCAGAAGCTCAATGACACCAGATACCTGCCATCGGTGTGAGCTGCAGATG
The DNA here is from genome assembly GCA_001602275.1 of Zoysia japonica. Lineage (NCBI taxonomy): Eukaryota > Viridiplantae > Streptophyta > Magnoliopsida > Poales > Poaceae > Zoysia > Zoysia japonica. The sequence continues at coordinate 623,592 of BCLF01000069.1, read as the reverse complement.
TAACGTCCAGACGCCTCCGGGGTCTCGTACACCAGGAGAAGAGCATCGGCGACGTCTCTAACATCCACAAAGTTCCTGAGTTTCATCTTCACCTCATGATCGCCTGCAGATAGATAATCACGCAACCAGATCATCAGGACTCATTCTTTTTTTCTTTATTTTCTTTCATATTTCTTTCTAAGAATGAAAAAGAGAGATCAGTTTAGAACAGAGTAGCATGTCGATGCAAGATTGACCATGACCTTTCAGGCAATCCACTATGACCGAGCTGCTTGCGTTCAACGTGGATTGTAGCAATGGCCCAATCACCAGGGACGGGCAGACTGTCACCACATCTAGCCCTGTTCTCTTGGCGTAGTTGAAGGCCTCTTGCTCTGCCAGTGTTTTGGAAAGGCAGTACCAGTTCTGTCAGAGTGAAGATGTGAAACAGATTAGAATACTAAGTAAAATTAACTCAAATGTGTAAAATTATAATTTATAGTTTTAACTACTTTAATAATAAAGCAAATTATAATAAAAATATATAATATTTATTAAACTTTTTTGAATAAAACAAATAGTTCTGAAGTCAACGGTGTCAATAATTTGAAAACAGAAAAAGTAAACAACAAAAATGCATTTTTATCGTGATTAGGTACCCTTAGGTAAAGTAATCAATACTGATGAAAGGGCAAATTGTGTTTGCAGGATCAGATTATCACCTCTGTTGCTCTGCACAACTCGACATCCGACCAGAAACTTTCGTCCATGACCGGGACCATGTCCCACTCACGATGCACCATCACGGCGGAGAGAGACGACACAACGACGACCCTCTTGACCCTGGCCTCCGAGCACGCCTTCAGGACATTCACCGTCCCCGTCACGGCGGGAGCGAGCATCTCAACCTGCGACACGGCATCTGGTGAATCGAAGCCGAGGAAATTAAGAAATGAGCGCGGCACAGAACGGCGAGGTGAGCTGCAAACCTCCGGGTTGGCGATGGCGCTGGCGGCGACGGGGCAGGCGACGTGGAAGACGCCGTCGCAGCCGGCGATGGCCGCCGCCATGCTGCCGTAGTCCAGCAGGTCGGCCTTGAACAGCCGGAGCCGCTCTGCGGCGCCGTCCAGCGCCGCCAGGTGCGCGTTCTTGGCGTCGCCTGCGCGCCACAGGTCGTCAGGTCAGGCTTAGCAGCACGCACACGTCGCCGGCGGCGAGCGAACGAAACAGAGACCGAGAACGGTGTCAAAGAAGTTACCGGGATCGCGGACGGTGCCGTGGACCGTGTAGCGGCCGCCGGCGAGGAGGCGCTCCACGAGCCAGGAGGCCACGAAGCCCCCCGCGCCGGTCACGCACACCGTCGTCGTCGTCGTCCTCTTCGCCTCCCCCGCGGCCTCCATTGTCTTCGGCTGTTTCGCGTCAGGCAAAAATCAGCAGGAAAACATCAAGCCATGGCCGGCCGCCCTTCGATTACTTATTCCTTTTTGGAAGGGAAGCGACTCTTAACATTACTTCGACTACTATATCTTCCGCGTGTTTAAAACGTCGATTAAGAGAGGTATTGACCTCGTGCGAATTGTGCGGGATAAGGATGGGCGTGACGGAAGTACGAAGATCTCGTGGACTTGTGCAGATCGCCTAGTTGTCGCCGTCGGATCTTATGCGCACCCTGTTTTGTGCGTGTCTGTGCATGCAGCAGCAGTCGTCTCCTTCCTTGCGGCGGCCGTCGTCTCGTCTCATCCGTTCAGAGATTGCCTTCGATGCTTTGATTACCCGTAGCACCAGGACAACTCATCTTGCACTTGTTCTCCATTATTGAGCGTTCTCGAGATCATTCCAACCAAATATTTTAATTATTACATGAATCAACTAGGGATAGGAAATTCGGTCCCCGTTTACAGAAATCAAGAAGACCCTGGTGAGAGTAACAACATACGAAATGGGCACAGCTGGATGCTCAGCTCAAGATGCCATGTCCTCGGCAGGATTCAGCGCTGTCCCGAAGAGTTTCCTCTGCAGAACTGAAGTCCACCCTAGCCTCTGAAGCTTCTCAGAAATGTAGGTTATCTCGTTTTCCACTTCCGTAAATATATAAATCATTAGAAAATGCAAGAATTAAGTTTCACCAAGTCAAGAGATTAAACTAAGGGAAGTATAGGATAAGCATTCTGCAGTTTGTTGAAGTTGAAAAAAAAAATCAGATAGATATATCACTCTTGTTAACCAGCTTTGTTCAGTTAATACCACTAGTTGAAAAAATTAAGGTCTGGACCTCTTTGAAAGTTTTATTTTGTTCAAAACAACCAGATTTTACCTGCTGAAAAAATAAGGTCTGAACCACTTAGAAAATTTTATTTTGTTCAAAACACCCAGATTGTATATGCTGAAAAAATATGGTCTGAAGTCTGAACCTCTTGTTCTCCAAGATTCCCTTATTATTGAATCTGGCAGTAACTACATGGTCTGTTTCAGGCCTCCTTTGGAACGCAGGAATTTCATAGAAATCCCACAAGAATTTCACAAAAATCAGTTCAATTTTATAGAAAAACGCAGGAAACAAAAAAAAAATTCTCGCATTCCAAAGGAGGCCTCACTGTTTATTACATTTGACGTCATGCTTCATTATTTACAGAAACCATAAAGGGTCTAGAAGTAACAATGGATGAAACGGTAGAAACTGTATGCTCAATTCAGGATGCCAAATGCTCTGTAGGATTCGACACTGTCGCGGAGGGTTTCCTCTATAGGCCTGAAGGTCCACCCAAGCTTCTGAAGTTTTCCTGAACTGTAGGAGATGATGTCTTCGACTTCCACAAAACTGCAAACCATCAAAAGACACTTGAATAAGTTTCAAGCTTGTCAAGAGAGTAAAATTTAATATGGAAAATGATTTTGAGAATTATTGGGATGTTGAGAGTTAGATCCAGAGTCCCCAAATTGTATGCTTGCATGATCCCAAAATGCTGCTCTTATCATGCTTTCAGTTAGACCCTACTACTTGTGGAACGGTGCTGAGACAAATAGAAGAATTACAGAGAAAAACCAGCTCCCACACATGGATCAAAGATGTATAAACAATGGTTGAATTATTTACATATTAGCAAGAAATAAAAATAATATATATGGGGAAGTGGCTTACTTTTTGGGATAAGGGTAATTTGGATACAAACTCTTCAATATGCTTATCATATCAGAAACTTTTATTGGAGGCAAAGTGCAAATATATCGTCCAGATGCCTCTCTCTTTTCGTACACCAAAAGCAGAGCATCAGCAACATCACGAACATCCACGAGACTACTGAGTCTATTTTCGACAGTGTCACGGTCTCCTGCAAAAGAAAAACAAAGTAAGATGTTACTTCCAAGGCAAAGCATTAACAACTATTACTTAAGTAAACTAAATACCTTGATACTGAATATACAAAACATTTTATCACTATTGATTAAAATGCTCACATGGAACCAAAAACAAGCAATAGAGAAAGATGAGTAAATTTCCATTTGAAATCAACAACCCAAGTAATAAAAGGGAAACTTAAACAACATTTAGTAACTGTACCTTTGAAATAATTAAGGAGGATTTTACTGCTTGCATTTACGGTAGATTGCATCAAGGGTCCAATAACAGTCGCTGGACAAATAGTTACAACATCCAGCCCTGTCTTTGCTGAATAAGCAAAAGCCTCACGTTCTGCCACGGTTTTGGAAAGGTAGTACCAATCCTGCACAATAACAACTCAATGATTTCCTTTAAGAAAATAATTCAGAACAGAAAGTAATAAATACCATGAGCAAGCACATAACTGGCGCTAGTTTCTGAGATTAGAGGAAGGCCATCACACATCTGTTAACTATGTTTAACTTTGGAAGTGCAGACAGAAATAAAGGAAGAGGACATGAAACTGAGTTGCTAAGATCTCTACTCATTCTGTAAAGGTGTTTTTTATTTCTTTAACACGCAGAAGAGTTACATATCTTTGTATTAAGGGGAAAAAAGGTCCTTATATGGACTCCTAATGCCAGGACCAAAGGAAGAGGTGTCAATTAAGATCAGTTGACAGTATTTACATGCTTAAAACCCAAATCCCCTGGACTTAAAAGCTCAAATAGTACCACCATCCCAGTGTAATAATCCAAATCCGACCAGCTGTGGAAATAGACCTCTTTTCTGTTGGATGTTGCTTTTGGCATATAAACATTAACAACAGATCAAGCATTGCTATTCTTAAAGTATCAACTAAATGTTACCTCATTCTTTCTGCATAGATCCTCATCTGACCAGCTGTTTTCATCAAAGACCTTACCCTTGGGCCAGTTAGGATTACTAAGCACAGCTGCAACTGAGGACACAACCACAACACGCCTAATTTTCGCCTCATAGCAAGCCTTTAACACATTGATCGTGCCTGTTACAGCAGGAGTTATGACCTCCACCTGTACATTATTTACACAACGGGATAAATTATCAAAGCACTTGGTCATTGTCTTCTTCCTACAGATTAACAAAACTTTGACATTTATATATATCATAGGACTAAACAAACAGATACAAGTAATATCTTCAGGTGTCATGAGCATAGGATCAGATAGAAAAACAACACTATGCTGTAAATAGCAGGATCACTATCTGTTGCCATTAACTAATTTACAGATACCCTCAAAGGATGATCAAAGTATTCCACCACATAATATATTTATAGCTAATTAGTGGATTCACCATGGTCCATGTCTGCTATAAATAAGAATTGGTAATTTGGGAGGATTCTGAAACTTTCTCTATTTATCAAACCAAATTTTCAGAAAATTCCATATGCCAATCTTGACTTTGTAGCATCAGTTGCTGTCATGAAACAACTGCATTCAACCAGTCATGTCCGCTTGTTTCTCAAAACTTCGGAACATTGAGAACCATACATCCTTAGAGAATTCACCTCAGGATTGGAGGACCTGACTGAGGGGACAGGGCTAGCAACATGAAAGACACCCTCACAGCCAGCAACTGCTGATGCAACACTGTTGTAGTTCAACAAATCGACCTTGTAAAGCTGCAACCTCTCCCCAGCACCTTCCAGCGCTTTGAGATGATCATTCTTGCTATCATCTAGAAGGTAAAAAAATTATCGCCACTATGTACAGAAAAACCTTGTTCATTAGTAACAAAATAAAATTTTGGTCCATCATAGAAAAGTTGGAAACTTGAACTGACATTTTTTTTCAGTAAAGAGTTTATTTTTTTCTTAATTTGCTTGTTTGCTTCAGGCACCTTATATGAACTTTATCTTCTTCTAAGTGCAAAGATGTACAGCTCATCTGTATATTCTCAAAAAATACATGCATAAATCATAATATCCTAGAAGTTTTTTGAACCTCTCTTCAGTAAGAATGTACTACGAAGTAAATTCAAACTAAGAATTGCTAGAGTATAAAAATCAGGATCTTATCTCAAGAAACACATATGGTCAGTTGGCCTGTTTCCCCTCTGAAACCTAGGAACTAGGACCCCGTATTCCCCCATCTCCCACTCCGCGTATCCGAACCTGACCCGACGGCACAGGGCACAACGGATCGAAGAGCCGGCAGCAGCGGCGACGTACGGTACGAAGATGCCTTACCTGGATTGCGCACGGTGCCGCGGACCGCGTAGTGGCCCTTGGACAGGAGGAGCTTGACAAGCCACGACGCGATGAAGCCTCCGGCGCCGGTCACGCACACGCTCCTCCTCGCCGTCTCCATGCTTCTTTCTGGTTTGGTTGCTCTCTGTGCTGCCACGCCTCCGCTGACGAATGAACTGCGAGTCGAGCGGTCTAGGAAGTAGGCCAGGTCTTGTTCTCTCCCTTTAAAAAAATCGTCACATTCTTTCTGTCGCTGGAGAGGCTCTACCTGCTTCTAGTTTAACCTAATCGAGCAGGATCTTCGACAGAAACTGTATGAAACAGGAGTATGTTCTCGACAATCTTACATCAGATTTTTTTTCTGGGAACCAATCTTACCTCAATATTGAGCACCTAACTAAGGGGACATGCTAGCAACATGGATGACACCCTCACAGCCGGGAACTGCCACGTCACTGGTTTAATTTTGACTTATAGAGACTTCAATCGAAATGGTACTCGATAGGTTTTTTTTTAAGAAAAAAAAAGAAATATGTTCGATATGCAGGAATGACGTAAGCCAAAAACAGGCGGGGTTAGTGCATCTCCAACAGCCCTCTTAAAAAATCACTTAAAAGATGATTTTTGGGACCAACCAAAAGATTTTGGGGACTAAAAGCATCTCTAACAATTCTCTTAAAAAATCATTTCAAAAAGTGGTTTTTTGGACCAACCAAAAAAAATTTAAGGGACTAATTTAATCACCTGCTACAATATCTCCTCTAACTATATTCTAATATAGTTTAAATGCAGATCAAGTCAACAACCGGCCTGATATGTTAGTTGCATGCAAAGATGGACTGAGGACTTAGAAAGTTCACCAGATGTACCTAGGTTTAGGAGAATTTTTAGTTTTAGAGGAACTATTGAAGGAGATTTTTTGAGCATATTCCGAATAACTTGATTTAAGGAAAACTATGAGAGAGTTGTTGGGGATACTCTACTTTAATCTCCCTCTCCTAAATATATTTTAATATAGTTTAAATTCAGATCAAGTTAACAATCAGTCTCACAGATTAGTTGCATGCAAGATAGATTGGGGACCCCAAAAAATCCCTTAGATGTACTTAGGTTTAGGGAATTTTGGGGGGACAAATAAGTTGAGGAGGTTTTAGAGGAGCTGTTAATGGAGATTTTTTTTTAGTATCTTTTCTATAACTCGATTTAAGAGGACTACGAGGAAGCTGTTGTAGATGTTCTAACCGAACGTTCGTCAAAATCTAGGATGGGCCTCTAGCAGGCCCATTCTTCACCTGGACCTTCCGGCAGGCCCATGGACCTCCTTACATCTGATGTCTCGCTAGCAGTTATACTTGGGCCGGAGACTGAAAATAAAAAAGAGGAGCGAAGAATGGAATTGGAAATGCAGTAGAGCTGATGAGAGTGTAAAACACGCGATCTTTGTTCGTTCTAGCTGCAATGCACCCCGAGCTCAATTTGATGGTTTCACCAGACGAACAAATCCAACGGGTGGGCGATGGTCTGGAGTCCAATCCAGACAGTAGACAGACACTTCCAACTCTATTTCAGCTCCGATCCAGGCGGCCATCAGCCCGAACGCGTCTGGCGCGCCCAGATCCTCATCGGCACCGGCGGCGGTGGCGCCTGCCGACTTCTGGGTGCGCATTAGCGACGAAGCAGCCGCTAACCCCGGCGCCAGCACGATAAGGATTAAGGACCCCGCTGATGATGAGCCTCGGGTGCGCTTTTAGTTTTAATTTCGCCGGGGGCAGCGGCGCACATGGGCTTCTCCCCGGTGCCACGGCACGGCGCCGCTCCGCGCCGATAAAATACGCCGGCTAACCGGGACACGTGGTAGTCGCCGGGGTATTAGCATCGCCCGGGCAAAGAAGGCCGTGTCGGCTTCGAAGCGGACGGACGACGGGCGGGCATGTTACTGCTCCGGCTGGGCCTTTGCGGCGCGTATCTGGAGCTTAAAAAATGGCTGGGCTCATGTGCTGGGATGGAGCATTCGGCGAAACCATGTTCCAACAGCTGAAGATTTTGATTGTGCTGTGCGCGTTCCGTCATCAGACCAATGAAACAGTAACACCACGCCCCGACTAGTCCCGATCGCCACCAAGTTTGCTTACCGCAAGTCGCTGATGCGGCCAACAGCTTAAAATAAAAACAGCGTCTGGATCAGCGAGTTGACGAGGCGCCACTTGCCTCGAGCATATAGTACTGAGCAAGATAACCCTATTCTACGACTCGGGATTTTGCAAATCAAGACACTTGTGCCGATCCTAATGGCCGCGGATTATATTATGCTACAACAAAGTCGGACCTGCCTGACATGTAATCGCATCATATCTCCATTCCTCGATAAAACCAAAAGCTTTGGCCGGAAGCACGATTCAAGCTCTGTGCCGATGTTCATGAGTCGTGCATTTCTCAAACTGTTCAAAATCCAAGCTACTACTAGAATGATTGATGACTCTGTGGAACATGCATCATGATGTACTATAAGAACCGGTTGTCTGTCACGAGTTCGAAATTTCAGCTGCTAAACTTCATCACGTTCGTTCACCGTCTGTGGTGTGGTCAACCGCGACCGGGTTTTAGGCCGGGGCGGGCGTCGGGTCTCCGCGGAACGTCTTCCGTCCCCGGCTGGCCGTAATGTCGTAGGAAACGGCCGAGGACCGCGGCGCAACGGGCTTGGCTGGCGACGAACGTTACTCCGCGCGGTGGGGGCCGAGGCGCGACGGGCTTGGCTGGCGACTGGGGGCCGAGGCGCGACACGTACTCCGCGCGGTGGACGGTGTCGCGCATCGGGGCAGCCCACGCGCCGCGGCTCCTCGCGGCGCTCCACCTGTCCGGCCGTCACGAGGCGCTCCATGATCCCATCCCATCCCATGCTGCTGTTCGCCTGCTTTGAATTGAAGAAAAAAAAAATTCTGCGTTTTTTTTTATTAAATTAAATTAATTTTTATAAAAATTTTAATTTCTGTAAAAATTATGCGTTTCAAAAGGGCTAAGCAGAGCAAAGTGCAAGAGGAACAGACGCACCAAAGCTGCAAAGCCGAGGTAGCTCCCTCCCACCCTTCTCTCTTCTCGTCTCTCTCCTCGCGCTGTCTCGCTTCCTTTCTCCAGTTCTTATAGTAGATCCGAGAAGAGGAGGGCAGGAAGGCACGAATTTGTAGGGACACTATAGAGCAAGTGGCGATCGAATCGGAGGGTACGTGCATGGCCAGCAACAAGTGGTGGCAGGCGGCACTGGACTTCCCGCCGCCGCAGCACCAGCACCAGCAGCAGCAGCCGGAGATGTCCGTGCCGGCGATGACCACAGCGCCAGCTCCCACCGCTCCAGCGGGATCCACCGCGTCGCAGGAGGGAAAGCAAAAGCAGCAGCAGCAACCCGGCGCCATCGTGCCGCTGCGGCGGCCGCGGGGCCGGCCGCTCGGGTCCAAGAACAAGCCCAAGCCGCCGGTGATCATCACGCGCGACAGCCCCGACGCGCTCCACTCGCACGTCCTCGAGGTGGCGCCGGGGGCCGACGTGGTGGCGTGCGTCGCCGAGTACGCACGCCGCCGGGGCCGCGGCGTCTGCGTCCTGGGCGCGTCGGGCGCGGTCGGGGACG
>BCLF01000069.1:418686-598916 GCA_001602275.1 Zoysia japonica | reverse complement strand
TAATTATTCAATGTAGTTATAACTATATTATATAATTACAATTATATAATATACTTATAATTATATAATTATAGTTATATTATATAATTATAATTACATAATGTAATTATAATAGATAATATAAGTATAGTTATATAATAATTATATATAATCATAATTATATTATATAATTATAAATATGTAACATAATTAAAATTACATTAATAATTATAACTATATTATAATTATATTAAATAATTATAATTATAATTATATATAACTATAGTTAGAATTATGTAATATATAATTTTATATAATTAAAATTATGTAATATAACTATAATTATAATACTATACATATATACATATATATATATATATATATATATATATATATATATATATATATATATATATATATATATACACATATATACATATATATACCTCACAGCTGCTTTAAACTAAATGACTTTTAGCTTTCTCACAGCTCATATTATACAGCAGCTTTTTTACAGTTCACAGCTCAACCAAACACACCCTCAAGCTGCTCTGAGGATACTCTGGGTGGTTGTGGACTAGAAAAATGCACGGCATTGCTGCGCTTGCACTTTTTCTTACTTAGAGAACCCGTACCAAAGTGTGTTTATTAAAATGTATCAAATTGAGAATGCAAGAAGATGTGCCTCACTTTATATTTGGTCTACCATAGTAATTTAATTGAGTGCTTCAAAGTATAATTAAATCATAGTAATTTATTTCATATATATTCAGACATTTTCAGCTTTGATGTCAATCACAGAACCAAGTTAAAGATGTTAAATGATAGATAAATATAGTAATTTAGTAGTAGTAGTAGTAGTCTCTACTAATGGAAGCTTAAAAAACAATAATCTCCAGCTCCGTCCAAGGCAGAGAACAAAATCAGTTAGCCTCCTCTTTAGACAAAAATGAAAAAACAACAGGGAAAATATAAAGTGAATTATTCTTATTAATATATTCAATCACAGGATAGTTCTTTCAACAATGCAGAGAGAGGCCGGCTCTGGTGGCAATCGTTTCTTTGGCGAAGTTATATGTATAAATTTTTCTACAAAATGTTCTAGTAATTTACCGTGTTTCTCAGTGTATTGAACTTTTAATTTTAGTTGGTGCCCTGGGTAAATGTTATATACAAATTGATTGTCTGTAAACTATGAAAGTAAACGGATAGTATGAGAGAGGAGTTATGACAATGTTTTTAAACGTCATGTAAAGAAACTTTTATGGTACCAAATGAATCTGAAATAGCATTTTTTTTCTAGTTGGCCTGACGAAATAGTTTGCTCTCTATAATTTTGGAAAACGGAAGACTTTTTGGCCAATGAATTATGTTATGGAAGAACTTCTGAAAGACTGAAACATATGTGTTTGCAGCACACTGACACCAAAATATTATCCAAATCATGTCAACGCTTCAAATGAAGATGTAATGCTGACCAGAGCTACCACAATGGTAGCAAATTAGTCACGCCTAAAGAAGGCTTATATTCAGAAAATCAAAACATTAATTATCCATATTTTGCCATTACTAGAAGAATGGTGTGTAGGTCATACGCAGCAGTTAAAGCTTTTGATCACAAGCAGAAGCGTATCAGACCTTGACTACCATATATCTTGTGCAGACTGATAATCCTGTACGCCTATGTAGACGTAGTATGGCTCCGCGGCCGCGTATCTCTGTTGCCGGCGTATCTCTGTTGCCGGTGATAGCCACTGCCGCTACCGAAGCTAGCCTGAGAGCTCCGCCTAGAACTCCAGGGCTGCCGTCGCATCAGCGTTCCATCCCTCTTGTCTCCGACCCCTTCCTCCTGGATTGGGTGCCGCGGATGGTGATAGAAGTGGTCCACATGCCGGAAAAGAAGAGGCGGCAAGGGGAGGGGGGTGGGGGTGGTGGCGTGGGCGTGAGCAGTTGGCGGCGTGGGGACACCAGGGGATACGCGGCGGCTAGGACGCGGGACGAAGAGTCGCCACTGCTCGGGAAGATGAGGCGGAAGTCTCTGGTAGCCTGCTTCTATCCGTGCGATGATGAATCGACGGTGAGCAAAAAACTTGATGACGCGGCTCGATAGGAGCGCGGGAACGGTCTGATTTCTTGTCCAGGACTAGTAGAGAAAAATAGAGATAAGCATGTCGCTCCGGCCGCCACCCCTGTGCTTCCTCGTAATACGGTAATAGCGTAACCCTCTTCCAAAAAAAAAAAAAAATCGGCAAGTCGGGGGAGGAGGACGGTGCGCGCGGACACGGAACCTTGCTCGGATCCTGGCCTCGCTTTTGTCCTTTCGATGGAAGCCTAGTTTTGCATGGTTCGTGTTCGTGTGTAACATTTGTTGATAATCACATATGGTCAATACTCAACAGTGGAGTGATTTATTCAGTTATTCATGACTTTCCCACGAAGACTCATATGTTGATTTCTGTTAGACACCAACATGAACCTACCAAGTGTATTGGCTGAGGCAGCATTGAATTCTCAGGTGTACGCCTCCGGCCCGCCCAGACGCCGCTCAGAGAGTCCTGCCGCCGTCCGGCCATCACCAGAGCCGTGCGAAATGAGAGGGATTGCAGAACAACCAACGCCCGGAGCAGGCGAGACATGCATGGGCTATTACCAGAATAGGCCCATCCAACTAATGTAGGTTTTGTAGCTGCACAGGAGCCCATCTACGGCCCACTAACTCTTCCGTCAACCTTTGTTCTTTCATCAGTTAAAGGGTTGGTTGTGCTTCGACAATTTAACACACTGACTTATTATCATACATTTAAATAGTCTTATGTATCATTCACACAGATGTGTCAAATTGTCAAAACCACCGTAAAAGTAGCTCTAAATTGTCAAAAAAAAAAATCCCTCGCCGCTCGGTAGCAACCACTGCCCACCCCGCGTCTCCTTTCCCAGACAATCTCCACGACTGTCGCATTGTCTTTCATCAATTCAACCCAAACCAAACGCTGCATTTGTCTGTAAATTGTACGGTTTCAATTTGAGCTTGGAATGGACCCTCTTAACACAACCCAAAAATTCTTCTTGCCAGACAAACCGTTGCGTTGTAAACCAACAAAGCTATCATGCACTGAAAAAGAGTGGAAAGAGCGAAAGGGACGGGAAAGAGCGTACGCACAGGCCGCTTGTGTTGTGAGTCTTGTGACCCGTGGATGCCGCGTGCCGGACGCCGGAAAAGTCGAGAGGAACCCGTTGTGCTTTGGCCGCTTGCTGTTCAGAACTCCGAAACATGGTTCGAGGTCCTCAGGAACTCATTTCAGTTGCCTGCCAAGCGACCTAGAGAGAAACCATGACAAGGTGATAGATGTATAGAGGATTGAATTAAAATCGATTATTCCTAACCAATCTGTTCAGTGGGTTCCCTGACGAGGCGTCTCCGTCTACGAACCTAGTGGAAACTGGTGATCTTTGGGCCAATCATGCCTAGACAAGTTCATGTGAAATCCAAATTGGTTTCGCCACATCCGGACCCCACGATAAGGTATTCTACTCCTAGCATGTTCCAGCGCTCCCAATACGATTGCGCTCCCAATACTCCCTTTCCAGACCTTCGTTTTTAACGACGAAAAGCCATCCTTCCCGTTACAGCAAATGACCTGGTATGTGCTTGTCGCCCAGCAAATGGGACAGTTCAGCACTAGGCTCTGCTGACGATCCGCACATATTTGTCCATCATGTCTGCACCCTTTGTTTATTTACGCTTAATTACAAGAAAATATAACGCATGCACACGCTGCACTCACATCATATACTTTCGGTATTGGTAACAAGAAACAGAAGCTGCTGTTTTCAGACAATTCACTCCGTCACCATCAGTGACAGATACATCAAGATTATTATACGCTCTAATTCAACTATGACGCGATTGGCGATAACCTCTACCAAAAAAATATCCCACTTTGTTTTTAAGCAGCTAGCTAGTATGACTCGTCCTTGGTAGGTCCATACCAGTTACCACCACATAGGCACAGATATATACATATAGGAAACATCGTTGTCATGTTGCCGGGCTACCACTTCCTTCCACGGATGGCGGCGTTGGCTTGCTGACTTGGATCAGAACGGCGACAGCGAAAGTCGTTTCTATTTGGATAACCATGAATCGATCGGTTTGGTCTCGCAGCTGTTTGTTCTTCTGTTGAATTCTGTGCTCTGTTTGGTTGACCTGATAAGTTTTTGTTCGATTGGTTGAAGCTTGCTGCTTAAGCTTGACAAGGCGCCAGGTTTAGAGTGATTTGCGGGAATTGTCGTGAATGTACTCAAAAGCTGGTCGATTCTAACTTTCTTCTCACTGTTACTGGGCTTGAGCTCGGGACTCAAATTCCTGGGCCTACAAACCATTTCCCATACTTTTGACCCAACAGTGGCCCATCTACCTCACACTGTTCGCAAGTTGACGCTAAATAACAATCTTCCTCTCCATCTTTTTCCCTTTTTTCTAGAACATATGACAACCATGCTCCCACGAATAAAAAGGGATTAATTTAATATAATATACATGCCATTACCAATAAATAGAGGAGAAAAAAAAGGACCCATCAGTCGTTGTCCGAGCCCTGCACGGCCATGGATGGTTTCATGGCCCCTCGGTTGGAAAGTAGAGACAGAGATTAACTTCACGGTCACGACTACTCCGCCGGCGGATAAGCGTTACTTTCTCGGAGTTAATCGTCCCCAATTGAAGGCGACTCGGATACGTTGATGCTACCGCATCGTCTCCGAGATGATGGGTCCTCTTCCTCCCCCGCCAGGTCTCCTATTAGCTGAGTACGGGCAAGAGCCAATAACTTGTCATGAACAGTTCTCAACAGGTGTGGTTCAACCGTTCAATTCGCTTCCTGCGATTCGATTTCTCGGCTGGTACTAGTACGAGCTGAGTACTGTTGTACTGGTGCCATGGAGCCTGTGCTGGCCACACTGTGTGCAACTCGTTTCCTGACGAGTCTGTTCTTGATTAGTGCAGGATTGACCTGACCAACACTAGACAAAGAAACTAAAATCCGGAGGGAATTAAAGTGGCGAATCTTTCGTTCATCAGAATTTCAGAAATGAAACTCGCAAAGTGGCTAATCTTTTTTTTTTTTTGAAAACTATTTTTTTTTTTGAGAACCGTAAAGTGGCTAATCTGTTCGGTTCCCTTTGTCAACACTTTGGAGGGGAGCCGAAGCAGCCTAGCTTCTTCTTTTTTCGAAATAATTTCCTGCATTTCATACCCAGAAAGAAAGGCAGGGAATGAAGAATACTTCCTGTTTTAGCGGAACACTGGATGTTTATGAAGCATATGCCTTACAAGAATCTTTACTTTCATCGCTTTAGCAACGTTGTGCCTTAGGAATAAATGCTACTAGTTGCACTGTGTCGATAAACTCAGCAAAACGATGGTACTTCCTCTGATTTTTTTGTATACCATTGGCATCATGTAAAATACTCTGAGGGCCAGGAGTGGCACTATTTTATCAACAACGAGAGTAAATAATTGCCCTTTATGAAAATGGCTGTTTACATTGCAAACAAGCTGCTCTGAAAATGCAACTGGTGACATGGTAGCTACACATCCAGTTGAGTTTACTGTAGAAATAGCTTAGGGCATGTTTTGTTTCAAATTATAATCCAGATTATATAATCTAGATAAAATAATCTCAATGAAAAACAAACAGTTAGATTATTCGTCTGAATTATATAATCTGAGATCTCAGATTATGATAATCTAATAATCTATCTCAAAGAGATTATTTCAAATTATTTGCTATAAAAAACCCAACACTCATGTCTCTTTTATCAAAATTACTCACCCTGTCATCCCACTGTTTCAACAACATACACTCCACTATTTATAGTACTTTATTAATATAAATAAAAAATAATCTGACTAATAATCTAAACTCTCAAACAAATAGACATAAATTATAATATTTAAAATATAATCTAGATTATATAATCTACTTAGGGAAACAAAGAGGGCCTTAGCAATGGTAACCACATACACATCCAGTTGACCATGACTTGGGGCCCAAGATGCCACCACTGCACAGAAAATCTCCTTATCGTGGTGATTAACAAATTGGAAGGGTTTATCCGAACGAACGAACCTCATAATGCAATAGAAGAAAGATAGGCAGAAAAGAACTCGCTCGTATTATTTTTTTTGGAAATAAAGGTTACTAGATCAAACAAGCACCATCGTCGTCATGAAGCACTACGGTCCTCATCACTCCCCGGGTGGCCATCTTCCACGAATTTGGCTTCCTTCCACAAACCACAGTTCTTATCGGACGGTCTGTATTGCTCTGCGTGGGAATCCCTTCCCCTCTTCTTTTTCCCTGCCTTCTTGGTTCATCATTTTTCTTTTTTCACCCGTGTCTCTGCTTAATTTTCATCTCACAAAATAAACCCTTTTATATTTTACACATCAATTGCACCCCACGGATAAAATAACAGACACAAATATCTACGACGAAATTTGCAGAATTCGCTAGTGTTAGCTAGGGCTTTGCAGTTAAACTACAGCAACCACATTGGCA
Source organism: Zoysia japonica (assembly GCA_001602275.1). Classification (NCBI taxonomy): domain Eukaryota; kingdom Viridiplantae; phylum Streptophyta; class Magnoliopsida; order Poales; family Poaceae; genus Zoysia; species Zoysia japonica. The sequence continues at coordinate 592,374 of BCLF01000069.1, read as the reverse complement.
CAATAAGTCAATCAATGGGTGGCCTTTGCTAGAACGATTTTAATTTCTCCCATTCATTCAATTAACGCGCTGCCTCTGTTCTAAAATATAAGCATTTTTAAGTTTAGATAAGATCAAAATCTTTTAACTTTTACCAATGATATTTTAAAAATTACATAATTTTTAATATAAAAATATATTTTTTATGAAAATTTATTTAATGATGAATCTAAAAAATATAATTTTATATGTTAAAATATTGTTAATTATATATTATTAGTGGTCAAAGTTATAAAAATTTGATACTTATAATTTTGGAAAGGGGGAGTACCTTTCTGGACGACGGAGAATATTTCACTTATAATTTTGGAAGGGGTATAATTTTGGAAGGGGGAGTACCTTTCTGGACGACGGAGAATATTTCATTTATGACGGAAAAAATCGGAGGACGAATATCGGAACGGGAGAATGGAGCAATTACGTCAAAGGATGGGCGTGGCGCGGGGAAAAGAGATTTCTTTTCGGGAGCTTTTGCTATCGGAGGAAAGAACCGTCGACACGTCTCCTATGCAAGCCAAACCGCCTCTATCGATCGATAGCATTTTTCTTTCTCCTCCTTCCTTTCTGCGTCATCGACAAAAAAGAAGCCACTATTACATATCGTCGATATTTATAGAAATGCATATTTATAATTTTTTTGGGATTTCCTTGGTGCGAGATATATACTCGACACGATACCGCCGAGCTAGAATTCTTCGATTTCCAGAAGCCCCGAATCGATCCCCTCCTCACCTCTCTCCGTCAAGCCGTCGTCCTCTCCTCCCTTATCGATCCGGCCACTGAATCCTTCCATCTTCTTCCTCCTCCTCCTGCCGTTGGAAGCAGGTAATAATCCGTTTCACACTGTTATTAACCGGCCGGGCCGGGGCCCCTTGTCCATCACATCGCACATACTTTATCACCTCTACCTGTCTCCTGCATTCGATCGTCTTCATCTTAGACCTTGATGAGTTGATTCTTGATTTTCCTTCTTTGCTGCTAGCTGTGGTAGCTTGCTGCAATCTCCAGGGAGGCGGTGTGATCAGTTGTGGCACCGAGCTAGTAGCATATAGCCGTCGTCTACCAGCTGTAGCTCTGGAAGACCCTATACCAATGGTAAATAAAACCAATCCTTCTATTCTTGCTTGGCAACGCGTGTGATCGATTGTGTAGTTATTGATTGATTTGCGCGTACATGGCAAATTCAGTTGATCAGTAGATAGACGTGTAGGTATAGACTTGCATTTGATGAGAAGGAGACGATGATAGTGGTGTAATTGGTATCTGTGCATGTGTGGAGATGCGCTGCAGGTGATGGTGAGCGTGGCGAGCCCGAGCCCGCTGGTGCGGTCGGAGGAGGACCTGGGTCCGCCGTGGCTGCGTCCGCTGCTGGGCACGAGCTTCTTCGTGCCGTGCCGGCACCACCCGGAGCTGAGCAAGAACGAGTGCAACCTCTTCTGCCTCAGCTGCACCGGCGACGCCCTCTGCGCCTACTGCGTCCCCGCCCACCGCGACCACCACGTCGTCCAGGTCAGTTCATAAATTGGACCTCATCTTCGTCCGCTGGTTCCGGCGGCGGCGCTGGCCGGCTCTGTTGGAGTATTGTTGATGGATGGAGTATATGCACCGGTGCAGATACGGCGGTCGTCGTACCACAACGTGATCCGGGTGTCGGAGGTGGGGAAGCTGATCGACATCTCGCACGTGCAGACGTACGTGATCAACAGCGCCAAGATCGTGTTCCTCAACGGCCGGCCTCAGGCCAGGCCGGGCAAGGGCGTCACCAACACCTGCGAGATCTGCTGCCGGAGCCTGCCGGACTCGTTCCGCTTCTGCTCGCTCGGATGCAAGGTGAGAGATCAATCCATAGCCCCACCACTTCGTTCCCTTCCTCTCTCTCTTTCTCTCTTACAGCAAGCAAGCAAGCCGCAGCCAGGTTAGTTCCCTTCTCGTTCTTCTTGCTTTGGTTCTTTCTTTTTTGTTCCTCTCTCTGTCATCTCTCTCTCTCTCTAGCTTTCTCTCTCTGAATTCGTCCAAATGCCTGCCAAGTACAAACAGCGGCGGTGTCCTTGTCTGGGGCGGGGGCCGCCAGGGCCACCCAGGGGGAGGCAATGCAGCCGCGCAGCCAAGCATAGTTTAGTTCGCGCGTAGGCGCGCACGAGGACGACACCGCACACCAGCAACGGCGCCGCCGCGTGCGCGCGCGCGCGCGCGGGGCGTCCACCTGGGAGGAAGCGTGCAGCCGCTCCTCGAATTCCAGGAACGATAGCTAGACACCGTTCCTGGAACTGGAAGAGAAGCCACACTGGCCAATTTGTGGCACGAATCCTTCGAAAATCAAGTACTGTACTGTGTTCACTCGCAAAGCAGTTAGGAATTTGGAGAAAAACACTCTCAACTCTCAAGCATCTCCGGTTCGATAGTACATCAATTTGTGCCGGAGTTTGGCAAGGTTCAGCACCATCTTTCACGTAGCTTGTCCCGCAGACCAACCAACCTTCGAATGGCTAGAAAGGAACTAATAAAGGCCCTTCGGAGGAGTAGCAGCGCGGTCCCTCACAAAAGCAAAATCGGTGCCGATGGCCCGATTGTGATCGCATCTCGCTTCTGTTTGGATTATTACCAATCAGTTGTGATTGATCAACAAGGCCTTCCTTAACCCCACCCCCCAAAACAAAGTCGTTGACATTGCACATAGGTTTTCCACTGTCCACATGGTCATAGATGTGTAGGGAAAGCTTGCACGGTAAGTTTGGATCTTTTCCATTCTATGACGACATTCTGATCCAGAATTGCCCCTTTGGACTTTGGACGCGTTGGTATTTGGTACGCAGCCGCCAAATGCACCGAAATTGGGTCCACATATCTCGCATTTTAGCCCATTTCTATCAAGGATGGTGCTCCAGAAAGATCGAGACCTCGGATAATTTGCCTGAATATAGGCTCTTCTTTGCTGGAATCGCTCATTCGATCGACGACATTTTATCGATGACATATTACCAAAAAAAAATGCAGCAAGTAGTAGTAGGAAATCGAACTTGTCTGAACAAATTAATCTATCCTTCATCTGATTGTTGCAAAGTGGCCACTAGCTCTGAGTTGAAGCTGGAGGCTATTCTGGTTTAGGATAAAGCTGCTTTCAGCGGAGCAGGTAGAAGAGAGCCATCAGCTGTGCAGGATCTTCATGGAGAATGCACTTCCTTTTCCTTCTGTTCTCTCTCCCCTTTTCAGAAGAAAGAATGGGCTGTCCAGTTGAACCCCAATCAGTTGGACGGAAAGAGTGTGCGCTATCCGGATAAAGTTGACCTCTCTTGAAGGGATGTTCTACCGAATCACCTTGTTTGATTGTTTGTTTGCTTGTCAGGCTTAGGTGTACATAGCTGGAATGTCGATTGTTGCGAAATTCTAGTGCTCTTGGGTAGTTTGAAAAGGGAGAAAATGACTAGAGATCAATGTCATCCATCCTTTCGGATCAGATATATATCGTCTGTTTTGTCTGAGAGAGCGTGATTTTGAAGAACACTATCCCTGACATCAAGCTACAATTATTAGGCCCCCTTGGAATAATGCCTGAATTTCCCACAGTTTCATGTAGTAGGGAGGAACTGCATTACATTCTGGAGAAGACATAAAACCCTTGATCGTCCTAAACAAACTGTTATTCTTAGTGTGAAGCCATGACTAAACAAACAACAGATGTGATGTAATGCTCCCTAGTAATATTATGAGACTGTCCTGTCTAAACTTAAGGAAGTCATTAGTTGCAGGTGGTTTGCTCAGCAAGCTCTAGAAAGGGCAGATAAGAAAGCTAATCGGCGTCATTTGTGACAACGAGGTGATGTGCTCTGTTTGTGCTTAGCGCTATGACGTACGACAGATGGATAATAATGATAATAATACGTGGCCTTCTTTTTTCTTTTCCACACGTCTTCGTCATCCCATTTCACCAATTCCTCTGACAGCTACTCTTGTGGCCATGAAAAAAAAATGTAGAACCAAATAGCATTCAACCTCCTAATGAGTCTCATTTCCAGCGCATTATCCCCACGTAAGGCTAATAAATCAGTTGCAATCAGCACTGGTCGATGGATGAATGACTTTGTGATTGTTCCGTGAATTTTCAGCTGGGCGGGATGCAGTGGGACCCGAGCCTGACCTTCGCCATCCGGCCGAAGCGCGCCGGCGAGGACGGGTACGGCTCCGACGACTCGTTCAGCCCCAAGAAGCCCCGGCGGCTGGACCTCGGCCGCTTCGACCGGCCGGGCGTCCGGTGGTCGGACGACGAGGGCAGCAAGTCCCACAACGGGCCTATGACGCCGGGGACGCCGCCGATCAACCGGTGCCGGCCGTCCAGGAGGAAGGGCATCCCGCACCGCGCCCCGTTCTACGGTTAGCCCCCATAAGACGCCGGTGCAACGCGTTCATCAGTTCATCACAACGCGTCATACAGGTCTGAGCCGTGAAGCGATCGGTTACTTGCTAGACAGTATAAATTAGCTAGCTTGATAAACATATACAGTTGTATACTTGCACACATAGGTGAATGTGTACATATAGATCTGAATATTATTGACAAAGTTTGTCAAGTCAAGTAGACATAATCTAAAAGGAGGTAGGAGAAACATAGGTAGAGTAGTTCTTGGGTATGCAGTCGAGATCGGTATGTGAAATTGAAGAACACAAGCTAAAGGTCATGTATTTTATCTCGGTTTGTAGTCAGTGTTTGGCTGTTGTTTGCCACCCCTCATGCACTCACCCAACGCGTTTGTTAGCGTTGCGGTGTGTAGTTTTTCTTTCCTGTAAGTTCTTTCTTTAGGAACATTGCCTGTATGTATATATGTTTTGTTACTGGAATAATAAAAAAAAGAAGAAAAAAGGGAAAGGAATATAATGTCACATGTCTTATGTTTATGCAGTATTAGTATGCGACTTGTTATGACTACTTGTGGCCTGGACGTTGCAGCTCTGAGAATACTTCTGATGAAATGCGAGTAATAGTTTCGTCCAGCTCTGTTTTCGGCAACAATCAAATCTATCATTGGTCTGACTCCTGCTAGAAGTTAGTACTCTGTACAGCTACAAGCTCTTTTTCTAAAATGCTGTATAGATGTGGTATTGCACATCGTCTGACTTTCACATCCATTGAATCATTCCTGAACAACAGCGAGGAAAACGATAGCCAAACACGAACAGCGCGAGTCTGCACCGGGGGGGGGGGGGGGGGGGTATCCGGCATGCGGGCTTCTCTTCTCTACAGCCATCTCCGCAACAGCATTGCCGATGCTGAGAGCCAGAGATGTAGCGTGAGTACAGTATAAGCTCTGTCCAAGGAAATCGCTGCTTTCTCGCGCAGACACGCAAGCCTCTGGTTTTAGGGAAAGCACCATGATCTCTATCAAAGCGGGGGTCAAGCGTGTCACAATAACAAGCCGAATAAGAATAAGAATAACCGAGTCATCACAGTGACGACAGGCGTTTCGCTCCCCGTCGTCCGCGGACTGGAATTGGGCCATTCGCTTCAGCTCGGTCACCGTGAACCCATCGTCCGCGGACTGGAATTGGGACCAGAGGAAACAGAACAAAACGTCGAGGCCATAGCGTAGGGTTCATCCAGAAGCCAAGAGTCAATCTGATGGGTCCGTCAGGTCGCAGTCCATGCAGTCCCTTTCTGTCCGTTTACAGACCCAGTTACCACGAAAATTCTCAGTGGAAACTTCACACGCTATTCTTAATAATCCATACTCGACGTGTGAGACAAGAAGTGTCAACGTCCTATGACAGAGTCGATCATGCTAGTTGACACTCGGCACGGAGGTACAAGGATAACGTCCAACGAACCCAAACCCCACGAAAAGCTAGCTGCGGGTCAGCACACTCCGCAGCAAGCAACAGGTCGCTGCCCGGAGGAGCAAGTCGCACTGGCACGCGCCCAGGAATGAGGAAACCGTGAGTGAAGCGAGGCCGGAGGGACGGACGGGGACGCCAGGGACGAAGTCGCACGCCAGGCATGAAAGGCGCGGTTGCAGGCCGGGGCCGTCACCCGCCGAGACCGTTCGCGTCGCTGTCCCACCCGCGGCGTGGATGGCTCTTTTCGGCAGCAGCCAGCAGATGAGTGGGTGGAAACGAGTGGATGAATCGGCGTCGGAACGATGCAGGCCACTGAGACGGGCGCGCGGTAGTCTACCGTAAGTAAAGATCTACTAGGAGTACGCTAAAATATGGTGCATTGTGCTAAAATATGGTGCATTGTGATGACTATTGAGCTAAAATCTAGTGTGGTAAAGATCTAGGAGTATCCTCGGTCTCCTCCGCCCGGCCATGCTTGCTCCCGTGAAGGATTTTGTAGCCATCTCCGTGAGAGGATAAAAAAAAAAGGAGCTCTTTTACAAGAAAAAAAAAAGACAAAAGGAGTTGGTAGGAGGGTGTAGTGAGCAAACCCAAATCCCAGCGACACCCTACAAACCAACTCCTTTGCCCTCCAGAGCTGGAGTAACAGGCGCGCACCACCGCACCCGGCGAATACCTGTACGCCGGCCAGGTTTTTTTGTTGGTCTATCGCATTGTTACCGGGCAGTTTGGTACTAATTAATCATCGGGGATTATGCTTAATCACGAACGATTTCTGTCTGCGGTACTCTTCTATGCAGGCAGGCCGACGAGTCGGCGCGCGGCACCTCGGCCCATCACGCGTGCGTCCCCGCCGGCGGGTTCCTTGTTTGCGGAAAAAACCGCAGCAACGCTCAGGTGCGCTCCTGTTCCCTTTTCACTTGCTGAGTGGTTACACAGCACCCAGCTTCGCAGGTTCCTGTCGAAAAAAAAGAAGAAAGCTTCGCGAGTGATTTTCAGCCGAACAAAATCGCACTAGGTCACTAAACCAGGCCTCGACGCAATAAAGTTTACCTAGGCTACCATGACTATGTACTCTATTGCCTACGAGACCGAACGAAATCACAAGAGCGCTCGTGATCTTCCCACTTCTGCAAAAGCACCCGCTTTCCTCCGATCCACCACGAGACAGGCGAAGAATCTTCGAAAACCGGAGCAGCGAAGCAGCGCGGCGGAGGAGAAAACAGCGTCAGACGCCAATGCGCGCTGCCGCGGACGCGCACCGGCCGGCGGCTACGGCGGGACGCGCGCACCCACCAGTCTCGAACGACGTCACGACGCGTTCCTTCTGCTGCCGCAAGCAAACCGGCAAGACCGTGTCGAGGCTGCCGAGGCGAACATGTAAAATAAAAGTGAACTCCCCACCCCCGGTTTTATATCGTAAGAAATGCATCTTCACAAATTACTTGGGCGAAAAGAAGAAGTTCGTCACGCTGAGGGGAAAAAATCATCAACTACGGCAGCAAGTTCATAATAAAGCAAGAACGCAATGAGAAATCAAACTGTTGAACGTTTTGTGTAGAAACAAAGACTGTTGACCGTTGACCTTTCCATTGGTGTCGGCCTTTCCCCCCTCCACTCTCTCCCTCTACATAAACGCGTTCGTTTCGGTCAACTCGTCTCCCATTCCAACCCTGCAAACCACCCCTTCGTGTCCACCAGACGTTTCATGGGATCAGGCCTCTCCACTAGTCACCGGAACAGGTCGACGCTTCACCAACCGCCGGCGCCGCCGCCTGCCTGGGTCGTCGGCGCCGACGGCTCGCTGAGTGAGTTCCCGCCGCCATTCTGCGTCTCCGACGTGCTCGCCGGCAACAACGCGGACCAGGAGCTCTTCGTGTGCAGCTCCGACGCGCTCTCCTTCGACGCGGCCGTGCCGACGCTCGGCGCGGGCGAGCCGCTCCGGCCCGGGCAGATATACTTCGTGCTGCCCGCGGCGATGCTCGGCCGGCCGCTCTCGGCCGCCGACATGGCCGCGCTGGCCGTGCGGGCGAGCGAGGCGATCGCGGCGAGAGCAACTCGCCCCGCGAAGGCGCGGGTGGCACCGGTGCGAGTGGACGGGGACGACGAGGTGAACGAGAAGCTGAACCAGAGGACTCTCGGCGACAATGTGGCTTTGCTGAATTCAGTGCGGAATGACAGGAAATTGACCGTGATGGCGAGGCCGCCGATCAGGAGGGCGCTGAGCGACATCGCAGAGGATGCTTGATTGACAACTGGCACGGTATCGTGCGCAATAGACGCCAAGTACATAGGGTTAGATGCAAAGCATAAGCTTGTTGGTGATCTTGATTGATGTAGTTTGTTTTTTGAATTGACCATTTTTTGACTAGAAAAGATTTCTAGATATAGAGATTACAAGAGTCTGTACTCGTTTATGCTTGTTTGGCGGCCACCACCTTCCACCAGAGCACGTAGGAGACTACAATACCGTGGTCTGGTTCTAGTTTCAGAAAGAATTATACAGCCAATCTAACTTGCTGTTTGCATATCAAAGACGAAGTCATCATATTATTCTGATTCTCAAACAGCTATATTTTCAGAAGATTTCGAATTTGGCAACTCATTACATGTCTTTTTTTATTTCATTTGGATACCTGCGGCCCTACTGAGATACTATTTTTGATACTCTAAATTTTGAGACAGGCAAAGGCCACGTTTTTAGAACATGTATCTGCGGAGAACTCATCAACCGTTCTTTGAAGTCTTTCATTTCGTTATGCGGAGTCCAAACTTGAACGCCATGCTCGCACGCGGAGACCGAGTCCCGCTCTACTAGACGCGCGCCGCAGTCACCGGACGCATGCACACACCGCGACTCTGTTTGTGTTTGATCTCTCCCTCATCCCACTACCGAAAAAGCGCCGCACCGGCGTTCGGCGTTCCGTCACGAAACAGGGGTAGTAGTAAGAATCTCCCAAAACCAGGAGCAGCTCGCGCGCGGAGGGAAGAAAACAGCGTCGCGTTTGCGTGCGCGCCCCGGGACGCGGTGACGGTGGCGTGGACGCGCACCGGCCGGCGCTGCCACTAGTGGTAAACAAAACGGCAAATAGCGAGCGGACTCAGAGGAGGGGACGAGGCGACCACGCAAAAAAGGGAAACCTCCCGTGTCGTGCGTGACGGGGGCGCGAGCCCGGTCGTAAGCCATTCCACCCCCAACACGGTTGTCATCGGCGTGCGGGGACGGGGTTCAGTTTTGGCTTCCGCGTCAGCGCCTACGCGCCGGTCCCAGCCAGACCCCTGGTATTGTTCAAATTGGTTTGTGGATTCTCACCGTAGTGGACTTTGCAGCGGCGTCCCTGTGGATGCGTTGTTTTGCCGTTTCTTGGAGCAGAGGTTAGGCTCGGTCAGGGTACTGTAGCTCTATAAAAAACTCGATTAGGGGTCCAACATCTCCTGCAATTAACATTATGCCTCTATCAAGCAGAGCCCTATCGAAACCTAGGTTATGATATGAACACAATGGACGCAAGGCAGAGAGTAAAGATCAATTGTATGGTAACTTAAGGAGATAGGCGCAAATTAATGGCAACTGGGTGTGGCCCGCGGGCATGCAGAGATCAAATCCTGGGTGGGAGCGCTCCAGTCAGTGTGGCCTTTGCCACTGCGCTTTGATTTTCATATATTGTACTTTATTGTTAACGTTGCTCAAAGTTGATCTTTCTTTTTTTAAAACAAATATCAAAATTACTAAGCCCTCCTTCATGACACAAAAATTTAATATAAATTATACATCAGCTTCATAAGAAATGGTTCAATTTCACATTAAATGTACGATATTCAGAAAAAAAATGCTCTACCTTCTCAGTTTGATTTTACAATGTCTTCTTTGTTTCCGTTTATAAGCGACTTAAAGGTGAAAACACTGTCCAAACGCTTTATTTATTTCTACCATTTATAAGTGGCTTAAAGATGAAAATAAGTGATAATACCATTCAAACATTTTATTTAATTCTACCAGAATATGTTTTAATGGTAAATGTCTTCACAGATTTGAGCTATGATATTCAAAAAGTGAGAATCAATAATATCTTTGTGGTGAAAATAATCAATTTTTTTTGTAAGCACTTCTCTTATGAGCAGAAAACAGGGCCAAGAAGTGCTCTGTCATGCTGAGAAGCGAGGACATCATCATATTCAGCTACAAGCTCATAATATGACAAGAACCGAAGGATAAAACTGAACCAACGAACGAGACCATCTTCATCCGTGTCGGCCTTTTTCCCTCCCCTGCATTCGGCGCCTGCTCTATATAAACGCGTCCTCTTGGTCAACTCGCCTCCATACCAAATTTCCAAACCATTCATTCGTGAAAACCAGACGTTTCATGGGATCAGGCCTTTCAAGCGATCACAGGACCAGGTCGTCGCTCCAACAGCCGGCTCGGGTCGTCGGCGCGGACGGGTCGCTGAGGGAGTTTCCGGCGTGCGTTCCCTCCTGCGTCTCCGTCCGCGACGTGCTCGGCGGCAACAATGCGGCCCGGTTCTTCGTGTGCAGCTCCGACGCGCTCTACTTCGACGTGGACGTGCCGGCGCTCGGCGCGGACGAGCTGCTCCGGCCGGGGCAGATATACTTCGTTCTCCCCGCGGCGATGCTCGGCCGGCCGCTCTCGGCCGCCGACATGGCCGCGCTCGCCGTGCGGGCCAGGGAGGCGCTCGCGGCGAGGGCGACGCGGCCATGGCGTGGGTTCGCGCGCGGCCTTGGGATGAGGAAGGCGCGCGTCGTGCCGGCGCGAGCGGCCAGTGGAACCGGCGACGGCGAGGTCAACGAGAAGCTCAACCAGAGAACACTTGGCGGGTTCGAGACGGCTGCTCCTCCGTTTCCGCCGAGAAATGCCAAGAAAGTGGCGCGGCCGACGATGAAAAGAGCGCTCAGCACCATCCAAGAGGGCGCCGACTGATAGAACGCCGCCGTGCAAAGCGCGCGCAGGGATGCCAGGGAAGAATCAAGCAATCAATTACTGCAGGGAAGAATAAGCTTCCTAGGTTCAGTTATTTTTTGGGATTGACCGTTGTTCTAGACAGAGTAACAAAAAAATTATTGATTGGAAGAATTGTTAAAACATTGTAAAAATTGTTATTTTTCTTGCTAAAAAAAGGAACGAAAATTGTTGTCTTTGGTTTGTCTGCCTTTTTTGTGTGCCCAAACAGGGGAGTCAAATAAAAAAAGTGTGTACAAATGTACCGTGTGACTTGTTTTGTCGATGCTCCTTGCTCTCTATTTTTTAGTCTGTTTCGGATAGTTTTTTAAGTATGTTATTATTTTTATATTGTAACTATAATAAAATATTGTTTATATAAGTTATTTTTAACCGACTCGAACAAGTATCACGGTTTTCAATTCGCGCACTTTGAACAAGTCTCTCGGAAAGCCTGCTTTCAGTTTTCATGAAGCCGCAACTACGCGGCCATGATCATTGAACATAGAAGCAGCACCTCCTTGTCGAAATACAGAGGTTGTCCGGACTCCGAGTCGGTCAAGACGCGCGGATGGGATGACCTGATAACCAGGTCAGTTGACCTTGTGTTAACATTGACTTGGAGTCTCCGGCCGAAGCCATAAACTGCCCACATAATCTCCTGTTATCTGAAGGTGCTATGTGCTGGCGGCAGCAGCCCGGAGTCGCCAACCATCTGCTAGAGTAGGTAGGAGTAACTATGGCGCCGACGCCTTTTTCATTCCGAGGCCCGGCAGAACGGCCATCCGCCAGGTTCTCCACCTTCCTTCACCTCCTGATCCCGGCGGCGTTGCTCCCTCTCGTTGCGGCGCAGCAGCAGTACGAGGCCAACGCGCAGACCGACTGCTACGGTACCAACGGCAGCTCCGTCCTGGGCTACACCTGCAGCAAGGCCTCGCCGCGTTCGTGCACCGCCTACCTCGCCTTCCGCTCCGCCGCACCCTACTCCTCGCCCGTCACCGTCTCCTACCTCCTCAACGCCACCGCTACCGCCGTCGCGGCCGCCAACGCCGTGCCCGCCGCCTACCCCGTCGCGGACTCCCGCCTCCTCCTCGTGCCGGTCCCCTGCGCGTGCACGGCGGCGGGGCGGTACCAGCACGACGCCTCCTACGTTATCCAGTTCGACGACGAGACCTACTTCACCATCGCCAACGAGACGTACCAGGGGCTGGCAACGTGCCAGGCGCTCATGGCGCAGAACGCCGACCACGACAGTGAAGATCTCTACCCCAACATCACACTCCACGTGCCGCTCCGGTGCGCGTGCCCGTCGGCGGCGCAGGCCGCGGCGGGCGTGAGGTACCTCGTGACGTACCTTCTCGGGTGGGACGATGATTCTAACACCGTCGCTGACCGGTTCCGCGCCGACTACCAGACCGTGCTCGACGCCAACAGCCTCTACGACAACTCCACCGTGTATCCGTTCACTACGATGTTGGTGCCGCTCAAGGGCCCGCCCAAGTCCGACGCAGTGGTCTTGCCGGAGGCACCAACTCCAGCTCCGGCTCCCGAAGTGTCGGATAAGCCTGCGACTTCCAAGTCAGGTAAGTCCAGTGGTGGTGCCAAGTGGCGGCTCATGTTCGGTGTCGGTACCGGGTGCGGTGTTCTTGTGTCGGTTGCCGTGCTTGCTCTGTTTTTGCTGTGTCGTTGTTGCCGACGGCGGCATGGGGACCGTGCCAGGAAGGCAGATCCTAACGTGTCACCTGCGGTGGAGCATGGTATGGATGCATGGAGGGAGGGAGGAAAGCCTATGGCAACGCCGCCATGGATGATGACTACGACGGTGGCGTCCGTCGACGTCCGCGACGCGTTGGCGTCGCTGACGATGTACGAATACGCTATGCTTGAGGGGGCTACCGCCGGGTTCGCGGAAGAGAACCGCATCGGGAACTCGTCGGTCTACCGCGCGGTGGTCCACGGCGACGCCGCGGCGGTGAAGCGCGTGGCGGGGGACGTGGGCGCCGAGGTGGCCATACTGGGGCGCGTGAACCACTCCTGCCTGGTCCGCCTGTCCGGCCTCTGCGTGCACCGCGGCGACACCCACCTCGTCTTCGAGTTCGCCGAGAACGGCGCGCTCAGTGACTGGCTCCACGGCGACAGCGGGCGCGTGCTCGGGTGGAGGCAGCGGGTGCAAGTGGCGCTGGACGTGGCGGACGGGCTGAACTACCTGCACAACTACACCAGCCCGCCGTACGTGCACAAGAACCTTAAGAGCAGCAACGTGCTGCTCGACTCCCGCCTCCGCGCCAAGGTCTCCAACTTTGGCCTGGCGCGCTCCGTGGCCGACGCCGCGCAGATGACGCGGCACGTCGTGGGCACGGAGGGGTACCTGGCGCCGGAGTACCTCGAGCACGGCCTGATCGGCCCTCACCTCGACGTGTTCGCCTTCGGCATCGTCGTGCTCGAGCTGCTGTCCGGGAAGGAGGCGGCGCCAGCACGGGTCATCAAAGACGAGAAGAACGGAGAGACGCTGTTGCTATGGCAGGAAGCGGAGCGGGTGGTCATCGACGGTGATGGCGTTCGGGACAAGGTGGCGGTGTTCGTGGATGCTCGGTTGCGCAATGACTACCCGTTGGACGTGGCGTTCGCGTTGCTCTCGCTGGCGCTGCGCTGCGTCGCGCGGGAGCCTCGGCTGCGGCCGATGATGGGCGAGGTCTTGCTCTCGCTTTCTGCCTTGCACGGATCGACGTTGCAGTGCAACTCCCCGTATGGTGGCGATTCCGGCTCCACTTTGTCAGGATGACGCATGAACTATAAGTGGCGCGTTGTGGAACTGTAATAAGTGGCGCGTAGTACAGTAAATAAACAGTTAGGCATAATTGCAGCATCATTAACAAAACTATGAATCCATTTATTATAATGAGAATTTTTTACATTATCTGGAAAAAGAATGAGACTGAAGTGACACCAATCCTACGTCGTTGTTGCATTACAGATGCCCTGTGCTCTGCCCAAACTCTCTGTGATCCGACTGTGAATCTATCTTTCGATGTGCCCTTTAACGACCTAGTTACAACAATTGAGAAATCTGCCAAACTCTACTGTACATGTAAAGAAGCTATATGACCTTTACCAAATACTTTCAAAGACCTTGCAGCAATCATCAACTTGATACTTCTCAGGTAAAATGCAACTACTAAGTTTTCTGTTGCAATGTAAGCTTTACATCGCAATGCTCATGAAATAATTGGCCTGACCCAGTTCAGCAATGTGAAAAACTCCAGTCAAAACATATCCGTCTCTGGGATCATATGACCTCTCGTGGAGTTTGGTTGATCCCTAAAATAAGCACCATAACCATAACAATCAGCAGACCGTACAGTAAATTTTGTTAAAAAGTGCATTCAATATGCTGTATCTTGGAAAGTCACTCGCCTGGAAATGTAGAGATTATGTGGTTGGTCTTGTCATTGTTGATAGACCTCGGCCTCCCATGGGAACCATACCATTAAGGTCCATATCAAGTTCGTCATCTGCAGTGTGAGTGTGCAACCACAGCATTACAATGGAAGGTACTAATAGATAAAGCCAATGCATTGATAAATTACACAATTCATGTATTACATACTGATATTAATAAAAGGTACTAATAGATAAAGCCAATGCTTTGATAAATTAACACAATTCATGTATTACATACTGCTATTAAATATCCATACAGCCATTTCCACTTTCTAGCGAAGTCCCAAAATCTCTTTTGATAGCCTCATTTAACTTGTATATCCAAAACTTATCTACTATTGAGTATTAATCTTGCTCTAGTTTGAAACTATTCAGGCTACTGGCGCAAACAAAGGTGGATTGGTATTGGTTCATTTTACTTCTTCACTACATTGTCCTAAATACTTTTTGATAGAAGGAATAATAAACTATGATGGAATAGAAGTATTATTAATAATCGTAACTGCATGTATTCTAGGATGACATTTATTTTGAACTAAAGGTAAAACTTAGCATCAGTATCTTAGTACCATTTGTATCTTCACTGGATTCAGCGCCGGCAATCCCGATGCAGGCAAACAAAGACGAGTCATCAACCTTCAGATGTTGGTATGCAAGATACAAGTCCTCAATCGTGGCACTTTCATACAATGTCGTCAATTCCTTGATACAGGACACATCCTGCATGTATTTGGAGAAGATGAACTCCATAAAGATCAACAGCGAAAGCAACCATAATATTGAAAAATGCACACGGAGCGTAAAATATATTGATGAAGGATAAGATGCAATAAACTCATTCCATCAGGAATATAATGGAAAAGTTAAATAACTTTCGCTCTTAAAATGCATGTATCTATAATTTGTAGGTATGTTCAAATGCCACCAGAGATTATCCACTAAAATCAACCAGTGTCTTTTTCCCTTTTCTCGTTTGGAATAGGCTTCACCACCATTCAAGGTTCTTTCATAGTTAAGCATTGAAAAATATAAGACCCAAAGTGAATTTTGCTAGAGTACATGGCCTAGGAATTCTCATTTCTTTTTGTTTATTTTCTGATAGCTGAAGGGAAATGGTGGAACATTTAAAAAACAACTGTCGATATATCTATCCTAAAGATGTAATAATTTGTCATAGCATTCCCCTGTGACAGTCTCAGGTCAGCAGGCCATGTTAAAACTTTTAAAAAATCAATTAATTACCAGAAATCTAGCCAGATTAGATAGAACACAGCCTAAATAATCATAATTTTGGTGACATGATCAAACATCAAAGCAGTGCTGTTGCAGCTAAATCCCAAATAGAGAATTAGTTTATTTCTGTAGCCTTAGTTCTTGAGAATATGCAAATAATAAACAAGCAATGAATTTACCTTTCTTGGAACAGATGAGGACTGTAAATGAGCTAGCAAGCCAAGCCAGTAGGCATTTGTCTTTGTCTCAGCCTCATGTTTCATCAATAGTGTTCTCTTCGCCTGCAAATTAAGCAATTGTTTTACATTATGGTTCAGAAATATCATACAAAAAATACTGCACCTTATCAATGATACATTTAACTCATCCATACGGTATGTAAGTATGCATCATAAGTCATGGTTAGGATTAATAATATCATGCTGCCTGTACTGGCTGCTGTGCTTCGAACCACAAAATCATAAAAGGCTAGACTAACCCGGTCCAGTTCCCTTTCCACAATTCGGTTACTATGTAATCCTCTCAGAACACCTTTGCATGCATCAACAGCTTTATGAACCTGGCATTAAAGATCACAAAATGTTGAATGTAATCAACAGAAGCACATGGAACATATGAACTCAATAGAGAGTACAATACCTTGCTTGGTGTCGATGTGACCGCAATCACATACCAACCAAGATCCAATTTGTCGAAAAGGTTTAATTCAAACGAAACATCATACGTTAATCCCATGGAATCTCGAACTGTTGTAAATAACCTGACAACAAAACAGCACAGTACATTTAGACCTGTCAGCTTGAACCCAACAAAATTATCCATCACCATATAAACCATCCACAAGGTGCTTCATGATAATGAGGCCGAGTATAGCATATTGATCAGTATGTGAACTTGATTTACTGGACAAACTACAGCAATAAGAACCACTACCAATGCAACTATTACTTCAGATTCAAGGTGCATATGCCATATCCGAAGCAGTTTCGTGATAATCCATTAAAGAATTGGGTGCAAATGCTTTTACCTAGAATTGATAATTTCAGCTAGCAGACTCAAAGTGATGCCAAAGAAAAGAGGGTGGTTGCGAACATCAATACGTCTCTTTCCTGTAGGATCTGACATTACTTTTTCAGATGTTTCTGCATAGATACATCATAAACATCAGCCAAAAAGTTAATAACACCGCTACACAAGTCACTAGACTTAAATACTTTTAGTGTAGCTCTAGCAGAATTATAAATAGTTTCATTCCACAAGAAAGAAATATATCTAACCCCTACCGTTAATTATGTCAGCAAGGAAACTAAGTACAAGTCAAAGGTTAACATATATCATATTATACTTACCATCAGCACCAGAACTCTGAATCTCATTGAAGAGGTCCTTTCCTTCAGAAGCATAACCCCATCGATTTGGAGCTGGGCCTGCAATGTATGCACAGGCTCTCTCATCTGTATCCTTTATGTATACCTGGAAAAGAACCAAATATATTCAAACACTTTCTGGAAACACAGCATACAAATAGAAATTGATTTGAGAGCTGGAATACAAAACATAATCCCACAAAAGTAAAAAAAAGAAGAAGAAAGAATATAAACATTTGCTTTCTTGTAGAAACAAAAAACATATATATGCTTTCTGTGCCCCAGGAATACTGTTAATCTCAGTATCTCAATGACACCGTAATGATCCCCCATTTTGTTGGACCATAAAAATAATGATAATAGAAAAAAAAGGATAATAGAAGATGCAGGGTGGTTCATACTTGCTGAAAATGCAGATCTGATGGGAATGGTCTGAAGGAAATCGTTTCAATGTGCTCCTCCCTGGTTGGAGAACTCGTACCTCTCACAGTCCCAAGATAATCAAGAACACAAGATTCTACTTCTTCCTCAGTGAAGTCACCAACAATGCTAACCTGGAGAGTCATTCAAAATGATAAAAAGGAAGGAGGGGGCGATAGAGGCAGGGGAGCATATTGGAAGGTAAAGTGCATAAGGAAAAGGATTCCACGAACCTCCATGTTGCCACCCACAAACTGGTTCATAACAGCATCTTTGACTGACTGAAGAGTTAACTTCTGCAATGAATGTGGCGATGGCTCAACAAACCTCTCATCATGGTTTAGCATGGCTAACATGAGCTTGTGAGCTGTAGAACGTTCCAGACTTTTGTTGATAGAACGGTAATAAGATAGATATAACTGAGTTGCTCTGTCAAATGCATCTTCCAGCCACACATTATGCTGTAATAAAGAAGGGAGGGTTTTACAAGTGTTAGTCCAGGTGCTTGGAGAAAATTAGTTAACTAGGCAGGTGACTTTTATGTGTAGAAAACTATACCTCAAGAACCATGTGAAGGAGTTGGAAAGCAGCTCGCATTCCATTATCCCTTAAAGCAAATCTAAATTCCATAAAGATGAATTCCTCATTGGATTCCAGTGAACAGTTAATAAGATTATTCACACAGAAAAGTTCGACCTGAAATCAGTATCCATGGACATCACTACATTGTACATAGATAACAGAAGCACTTAAGAAGAAATATTTAGCTTTCTAAAGATGAACAGCAACCAATAGCCAAAAAACACTAAATACAAGTACTTGATTATGGTTATTGAGCCTAGTGTGTTTATATAACATAACTACAACCCCATACATATCATTATAAACAGAATCAGTAAAAACATGGAATGTACCAGTAAAATTAAAGCAACAGATCTTTTTTCTGCCTTTTAGTTGAGAACTAAAAGTCAGAGGTAGACACATATACAAGTAATCGAAAGTAAGAGAAGCGGTGAATTAGACTCCAGGAGTAGTACTAAAGCTATAATTTCTCCTTATTTTAAGATACTAAAAAGATTAGGAGCAAGGTACAAACGGAAAAGTTTAGGAGCTAGGTACAAATAAAAGCATTAGAACTTAGAAGTTCTGTTGAAGTCTAGCACATATTTGTTATGACTCCTTTTCAGAATAGAAGAAGCATACGGAGATACTGAAAGTAAAAGACTAGTGATGATACCTGTTCCCTTGAAAAGTTACCAACACAACCACCTTCACTCAAGGTACGAACACCAACAATAACAGACCCTTTCGATTCAGAATCTTCTGTGGCTCTGCCACCACCTACGATCAATCGCATGACACCAACCCTTGCTTCATTTTGTGTGATCTGCCATTATAATGAGCCAACTTTCAGTATCAAACATGGCATAAATCTGAGCACCAGCAGAATTGGCACAGAAATGTGGACATAACTAGAAAAATAGTTACAAATTCCCAATTGACTGAGTACCTTGTAGTTGACAGAAATTCCATTAGAAAGACAGCGCTGTGCTATACCAGTTTCACTGTCAAATACTTTCACCGCCTCCTGATCTGTAGTCAAAGGAACAAATGATGGTTTGTGTTGCAGTTTCAGTTCATCAAGCTGCAACTGAGTAATCAATTCCTTTGGCACCTCAAGCTAAAACAAGAATCAAAATAAGCATCAGGTGTCCAGCGCCCCAAAAAGAAAATGCAATGCCTCAGTTTTCAGTTTACAGAGGTACAAGAAAGAAACATAAAAAACAACTAAGGTAATGCAATTGACGGAAAATAACAAGCAAAAGATTCGAACATCACAAGCATACCTCAGGTTCCGGATAAATAGGTTCCTCAAGACCCGCCTTGATGGCATCTGTGATTTCTTTGGGGTATATCTCAAAATCAGTCTCACCTAATCCATCAATATGAACCTTTTTGGGTACACAGGCCACAATAGCAGCAGGAAGGGGAGCATTGGGCTTTCCAAAGTCTGAAATGAATTCCAGTACTTCTGCACCAACAGTATTGACCTGCAAATGAAAATTTTATTATGGCACCATACATACCTGGTGGAAAGGTGATATCGATTTCCACCATCAATTTCTATTGAAACTTGTACCAAAAAAATGTTAGTACCTCTTCAAGGGTGACAGTTTCAGCAACTGCAAGCAAACTTTCATGTCCCTGCAACTGATCCATAACAGTATGGCCAAGTGCATCACTCTCCATGATGAAGTCCAAGTTGTCAACTGAGGGAACACTGTCAATCATCATAGCCAGCTGCTCACTATCTTTTATTAGTGCGTCCATGTAACGGGTCAATTCTCCCATTGTGACACCAAATTCTTTCAGCCTCCGGACCTGAAACAGCATGAACACATGTTGTAAAAAGAATCAGAATACTCAAGAATCAGAATACTCATGAAGTGGTTTTCTCCTGCATATTAGCAAAGATAGCTAAAATTGCTAGTGCAGCACATCTCTTTCTTTCGTGTGAAATTGAATGCAAGCCAAGGTCAACCCGCTGTGCCATGCCTGTATTAGACTCGGCTCAATATGTGTCTGAATACAGGCTAATGTACAAAGGCTATCCTAGGTTCAGGCAGATCTCATGAGGGAAGTCTTGCTTAACATCCTCCACTATTTTTCATGGCATCTGTTCTCAAATCTCAACCAATAACTGTATTTTCTAAATCATTTTTCCCTTGTGTGAAGAGAAGTGGAATATAAAAACAAGCACTATATCAGAGCAAAGCATAGAAGTTCCTGAAACTTCCATTAAATAATCAAGCAACCATAAGAGCATTGAATTAATTTGAAGATCAAATTAAGGATCTTTCGTTGCCAGAGAACTTTTTATAATAAGCCACAGCACGATATGGATACAATTACAGATAAAAAAAACCTCATGAACGGCAACTTTGATGGCACTCCTCCAATTTTGGGGTTCTGCTGTTACTGTAAGAGTAGTAACCGTGCATCCTTCCCTTCCCGAGTCACTGTGATCCAGCTCGACAGACGTGAAAGGAGGGTTTGAACTCTGTATAAGGTACCGGCATCAATAAAAAGGGAAACAATTCATCAGTCACAACTTAAAGGTCAAGGATAACAGGATGTAATTCATGGCCACAAACCTTGTATCTTGTATTGATTCGAAAATGCAAAGCAGATAAAAATATCCTTTTCATCAGAACACTGCGCAGGTCCTTATACGTCTGAACTTGGTTAACGGGTATCTGTCCAAACGAAAAATAAAATATATAAATATTTACTAAATATGCAAAAGTTACAAAACCTTGGGACAACTGTGAAGGGAACATTTGGAATCACATAAATATGTGAAAAGCATCAATACAACTAACAGATATGAAACTTGAGCTTACCTTACAGAACATGTTGATAGAGAAACTCTGTATCAACTCATGCTGAAAAATTGCTGGTGGCTTAGCATCCTGAGCAACTCCAGGAAGAGACCACTTATGCTCCACAGGGGGCCTAACTGCTTGTCTTTCCCTTTTGATGGGCTTTATTTTATCCGGGGGTGGTGATTTTTCACCTGTTAGGTTTGCAGCAAAACCACCTGGGAGCTTAGGTGCAAAAAGGCTTGCCATAGCACCAAATGGACTAGCATTTGATGCGGGGGATGTTTCATTTTCAGAAAGTGTATGTTCGAATACAGCCTGCATTTGCAATAGGCCATCTGATTAACCTCCCAAGGAATCCATACAGATAGCTAAAATTCCATCAACACTTAGGATGTAATTTCTGGTTACCTCTATTTCTCGCACCGCTCTGGGAATATTATCAATTTCTCCCACAAGATACAAAGTGGCATTTGCAGGGTAATACCAGCGCTCATGGAATCTACGAATCGTATCAGGATCCCATTTCTGTATTTGTTCTTCAAGTCCAATAGGGAATCTGTTGCTCAGTTTGTTTTCTGAGTGCAGATGTTGCAACAACTGCACAAATCAGACAAATTGTTAACTGATAAGCTAAGGATCTAGGAATCGATAACATGTGAGGCATAATAAATTTTCTCTTGCCTGGCAGTCAACTCGATACTCGATTGTGTTCATCATCTGGAGTTCAGAAAGAATTGCCCTTCTCTCTTTCTCAACACGAGATGAAGAAAATTTTGGATGAAAAGCTATCTGGAAAAAAGGAGAAATTGGTATGAAGTGTGAGTAACCGAAAGAATTTCTTTGTTGACATTATCTAGAAAATTTCAAGCGCAAATTAAACATGGTTCTGGTGACAAATATTCTTAAAAACAAAAAATAATTCTCAAAGGTGACACTTAGCAAAGCATAGAATTGCTCTTAAGAAGGAATGCCATTGACAAACAACGTACCTCATTCAATGCATCGAGCACAGAAGGAAGTAAGTCTTCACCATATTCCTGAAACACAAGACATATGATTTGTAAACCTTAACTATATGAGGAAAAAAATCAAACCTACATGTACACATTTTCCCTATCTTTTCTGTTTCTGTTTTTGTCACAGGACACATGCAAACATAAAAAAGTAAGTGGCCTTCCAAAAACCACCATAAGCTTATTTCCAAACTTAAAATGGACACTGAGATTTGTTTTCAACAAAAAATAATTATGCTAAGGAAAGCAATAAAACCAAATACCTTAGTTTTAGTAGGTGAATGGATATGGAACACAGTATGATGGAAGTCTGTGTATGCATTAGACCTTGCGCCAGTCCCTAATAGTTTCTCACGCTTTTTACTGCCAAGAAATGCGACATGTTCAATCATATGCGCAATTCCCTGCTCATCCTCCTCCTCGTCAATTGACCCCACATGAACTTCCATGTGAGCCTCAAACCTGCAAAATAAATAGTAAAAGACTTAATGCACCTACCCTCCAGACCTCTACAATACCAAATGATGCCCACTAAGACCAACTTCAGAAAAAATTTAGCTCTAATTATGCAGTGACACTAGATGTTGCTGGATCCATATGCATTACACGATTCAAGACATCAGATTAATGACACCGCCCATTCTTCTTGTCTAGTTCAGTTGCTCATAGCTCCATCAATTATCAACTTTCAAATATTTCTCCATAAAAAATTCAAAAAAAAAGTTCGAAACACTACGGAAATCAAATATGAGTGCACAAAGGACCCTATGTAGATTCATTTTCATGAAAATTGAAAGAGCACAACATTAACATGATCAAAATGGCATGACACATACCAAGAAACTAAGCTAATAACAGATAACCATGAAAATGAATTGTGCTATTGCAGCAGAAAATTATGGTACCATTAATCAGAACTCAATAGATCGAAGTGAAAAGAATGTCTAGCCACCTGTTTGCTGGAACCTTATTCGGTAAAATAAGGTACCGAAGGCCATTCTTCAACTGACCACGAACTAGCTTCGGATGAGACGGTAGCGGAGTGTTGAGAAATCCTTCAAGTTCCTCCTGACTAATTGTCTGATCCAGGTAAGGTTTATCGAGAGAAGTTTCAGACAATGTTGGACTTGCAGCATGTGGTTCATCAGGTCTAGCGGCATGTAGTATATGGCTAGGCCTGACCTGGACATTACGAAATAAATTAGTCAACAAATGGCATTCCACATTGTACAGGACCTTGGACACAAATATGATGTGGACAAGCGACAACAAATGGCACTCCACATATAAGACTAAGAACACAAAAAATGACAGGGATATGAGATCATAAAAAAATGATAAGGACCAAGAACAAATGTGGAAATGCTCCTTAAATGGACTTGAGAGTTGAAGAATCCTAAGTTAATATAAAACATGCAGGCAATACTTCCTAATTTTCTACTGATGCGGACAGCACACTAGGCTGGAGTTTTTGGACCTCCCAAACACTTACTGTACCCAACTTAACATACACCCCTCGCATCTCAGACAGACTTGTTTAGGAATGGAACATAATAAAACCTTAGGTGGAAGCAAGGTAATAATCACTTTTTGCAGCGCACTCATCTCGATCGACGAACCCAACGTCTCAATTCCTAATCTGACAATCACTCGAACAGCTGTAGAATTGTAACCAACCTTAGCACCGCTCAACCGGCTGCGAAAGGAGAATCCCGACGCGTGCGGGAGTGCACACGGCGTGAACCTGGCGAGCCCCGACCTGCCCCGTCTCCTGCCCTTTGGGAAGCAGGAGAGGCACCCATCCCTCTCCGCGTCGAATCTCCCAAACGACGCCGCGGACGCCGCAGGGCCAAGTCCTCGCAATTGCTTCCTGGACACATGAACGAACCGAACCGAATCAGCGAGGCAGTGGAACTCGCATGAAGCCGTAACAGCTGGTATGTTCAGATAGGCAATACTGACCTGGGCGAGACGGCGCGTCGGCGGGTGCAGCGGAGCGCGCCCGCGGGGGCCGTGAAGGCCGGGGAGCCGAGCGGCAGCGCGGACGGGCGGAAAGAGGCTGAGGACCTTCGCAGAGCGTCCGCGGCGGCGAACGGGTGGCGCAGGGCCAGGCGGGGCGGGGCGGCGGCCGCCGCCGCCGCGACGGGCGGGCATGGGGCGGACGCCATGGGGAGGGGACGGCCGTGGCCCGAGGAGGATAGGAGAGCGAGGAAGAGAGGCGCTCTCTCTTATTTTTCTCGGGTTTTTTAATGCTTTGATTTGTGGTGTGATGAAGGTAAAATAGTCGAGAGGGAGAGAGGCTGGGGTGGGGCAAGGACGCCCCGGCGGCTGGCGGAGACAAGGCGGAACGCAAATATCGTGGCGCCGGATGGCGGTGCGGGATGGTTGTGGCCTGGGTTTGGGCTGAGGTTTTGTGCACCTGGGCCTCCTGGGTTAAGGACTGGGTCCAGCCTAACCTGGAAGATATTTCTGATTTTTTTGTGTGTTTTTCATTGTTTTTCTTTCTTTCGTTGCAATTGATTTTCTTGAGGTGGAAGTGGAACTGCATGCTCTCGTGTGTTCTACTGTCAGTTTCCTTATGGCTTGTTACTCCATAACATGTTCTCTCTCCCGTGTCTAAAAGAGATTTCCGTTGTTGTCTGGAAAGGTATCTAAAACAACTTCTAAGCACAATACCTTAGCATTTAGTTAAGTTATCACAAAATGTTAGGTTTGATGCCATATTAGAGCTTTTTTTGGATTGCAAGAAAATTCTTAAATCCTCTTTTTCCTGTAAAATTACTACGTTCCAAAGAAGGCTTAGAACTTCAGCACTACAACATGTTCTTTATGCAAATTTTTGGAGACCACATTTAAAATTGCGAGGAAACTTATGGCAACATGTTTCATATGTAACTTGTTTGATAAATCACATTATTATGTCCAACATGGCCAATTACATATCAAAAGTTTTCTAGTTTAAAAAGAAAAGAATAGACAGTACAAAGTTTATATCGAGTAAGCATAATGCTGGATACTTGTAAAAAATCTTGATTAGTGGGTACCAACATTTCCAGCCCAACACCTCCAAGAACGAACGATGGGCTTTTGTCGGCCCAGGCCAACACCGAGAATACCCGTCCCCAGCACGGCGGTTGCACGCGCCACCTCACCAACCTCGCCACGCATCATCGGCCAATCCCCGCCGCTTTCGGCCGATCGCCCTCCAACAAACCAGCCCACGACCAAATCCCCAGCTTCAAGGGCTCACAAGTTAAGCAACAGAAAACCTCGCACCGAGGCACTTCCTCGAGCACATCGCCGCCTCCATGGCCACCTCCGCCTTCTCCGCCACCGCCGCCGTGGCGGCCGTCGGTAAGCGCCTCTTCCCCTCTCGCGCATCTTCCTCCTCCCTCTCCTTCGCCTCCCGCCGCCTCGCCGCTGCGGGTCCCCTCCGGGCCGGGCTCCTCGGCGCGGCTCAGAGGCGGGCCGCATCCTCCGCCACGGCGCCTCCCGCCGCCGCGGCCACCATCGCGGTCGGGGACCGCCTCCCGGACGCGACGCTCTCCTACTTCGACGCGCCCGACGGCGAGCTGAAGACCGTGACAGTCCGCGACCTCACCGCGGGGAAGAAGGTGGTGCTGTTCGCGGTCCCTGGCGCGTTCACGCCCACCTGCACCCAGAAGCACCTCCCAGGGTTCGTGGCCAAGGCCGGGGAGCTCCGCGCCAAGGGGGTCGACACCGTCGCCTGCGTCTCCGTCAACGACGCCTTCGTGATGCGCGCGTGGAAGGAGAGCCTCGGCGTCGGGGACGAGGTGCTGCTGCTGTCCGACGGAAACGGGGAGCTCACCCGCGCCATGGGCGTCGAGCTCGACCTCTCTGACAAGCCTGTGGGTCTTGGCGTGCGCTCTCGCCGCTACGCGCTGCTCGCAGACGACGGCGTCGTCAAGGTGCTCAACCTCGAGGAGGGTGGCGCCTTCACCAACAGCAGCGCCGAGGACATGCTCAAGGCGCTCTGAATTGCGACTCCACGACCTCCTACATAGCTAGCGTGTCGCCGCTCTATCCCCGTTGGTTTGTCTCCTTTCCTTCAGAAGTTAGTTTCCTTTGCTGAATAATCCTCGCGGCAATGGTTGGTGGCTTGTGTTGCTGCCGCCAATGTTATGGAGACTCGTGAATACTCTAGTGCACGGCAACGCACGGTTGAGATGTCGTTGTGATGCCAAGTTTGTAGCTAATGGCAGTATATGCATAGCTTTTCTATAATTCTGAATGTGCTCTGTTTCGCAACTTGTCATAGCACGAGGATTTCTCTTCTGCGTCCTCTGTCGTTCAGTGTCTCGACTACTATCCAAACAAACTGACGGCGTACCACGGTTCCATTTTTATTGGAAACTTCAGGCTGTGAATCTGTGATGCACTTGCTCTGTGGTTACCTAGTCTAATTTGGGATCTGGCTATGTTGACATGTTGTAGTACCTTTTAAATTTTCTTATTAGCTCGCAGTTCGATTGGATCCACATTAGCTGTTTTCTTAATGGATGCATAGGGCTCTTGTTAAAATGTTGGTGCTGAATCAGGTTTCAGCGAGCCAAGGGCCACATATGCACATGCCTCTTGGGTCGATCAAAGGCTCTTCGTTTGCTAGTTCCACAACATTTCACTACCTCTTCCTGCTAGTTTTAATCAATCTGTGCTGGCAATCAGAACTTTTTTAAACTTTTTGGTGTGATCGTCTTATAACACTGATAACAATACAGAGCTGAAGAGCTTGTGAAAGTACTATCTGTGGAAATAATCCTAGCTTTCATGGACTTGTAAATTACTTATTTCCCCCTGTTTTAGTAAGCTATCCCCTATTTGTCCCTAAAAGTTTTTACTTTTCTTATTTTCATTATTTACCCGAATTTTAAAACTCTATCTCTTTTATTTTTTTTCATTTTTTTAAAAATGCGTACAATTTTACCTTCAACAAGCTATCGCTTTTTGTCTTCAAATTGAATAAATGAACAAAAAAATTCATTTACGTTTCTTTTCTGATTACTAATTAATCAAGAAACAATATATTATGAATAATATAAGAACACAAGTTCTGTCTCATAAAAAAATTATTTTTTTGATTTTCAAAAACCACATTTGACCACTTGTTTTATTTAAAATTTTTTGCAAATATAAAAACAAACAAATCATGTTATAGTATTTTTACTGATAAAACAATTCACAATAAAATAAATTATATT
The DNA here is from genome assembly GCA_001602275.1 of Zoysia japonica. NCBI lineage: Eukaryota > Viridiplantae > Streptophyta > Magnoliopsida > Poales > Poaceae > Zoysia > Zoysia japonica. The sequence continues at coordinate 565,473 of BCLF01000069.1, read as the reverse complement.
TTCACAAATTTTTTGAATAAAACGAGTGGTCAAAGTCGAAGTCTAAAAATCAAAAAATAATATTTTTATGAGACAGAGGGAGTACGTAACAATACTAATTTTATATATTATAAAAAATAATTTAAGGCATTCATAATATTATTCAAAATAATATAATCATGTATACAGTTAGTGTTGTTGCATACTTGTTTTATTATATTATATTATTCATAATATCTAGCTCCTGATTAATTAGTAATTTGAAAAGAAAAAATAAATGACCCTTTTATTTATTTATTTAATTTAAAGATAAATAAAGGATAGTTTTTTGAGGATAAAATTGTCAACATACTTAAAAAAAAATGACAAAAAGAGATAAAAATAATAGAGTTGTAGAATTTGGGTAAAATTTTTTAGCGATAAATAAGGGATATCTTTTCAAAACAAGGGGAAATAAGTAATTTGCTATATAAGTTCTTAGCCCAGAGTAGCAAAAATCTTGCTCGCCCCTAAAACCTTGCTTTAGGGACATTAGAATGAACATTAGCTGCTCAAATAGGTGTTGCCGTCATTTTCTTCTTAAGAGAGATCCGAAGAGCCTGCGTCCTACAGAGAAAAATGAGCTGTTTTTTTTTCTCAGAATTTGGTGAATCTATCCGTAACCGTTGTACGACTGGAGGATCCTATCCGTCCTGGGAGTGAGCATTTGAAAGCTGACGAAGGACGTGTTAGGACCAAACGAGAGAAATAATGTCGCGTCTTTTCACCAGATTATAATCTTTCGCAGCGAAACTTCAGCAGCACATGAATGCGCAAAATTCCGGATTTGCAGCACATAGGTTCAAGAAAAACGAGATGGGAAGCGGGAGGGAAAAATTGGATTGCCCTGTGCATGATTCAGTTGATCCTTCGTCTCTATCCATCGACGGCCAGGGCAGCTCAAGGCCGTGACGGAGCGCGCGTGGAGAAGAGAGTCGGCATGCCGTCCCTGCCAGCCGACGTCGTCAGTCAGGAGGCCAGTTCAGACGGCTGTACCATGTACGTGCTGGTTCGTCGACACGCCCTCGTCGGAGGTCCTAGAGCTCTTCGCCGTCTCACTCCGGCACCTTCCGGTCCACATTCTCCCTCGACGCGGAGACCACGAAGCCGAAGCGCGCGTAGAGAAGGGGTGCACTGCATGCACCCACCAAGCTTGGCAAAGAGGGCGGGTACGCGAGCGAAAGCGCTGTCTCGTGGCTGTGATTTTGATTTCTCCATGTGAGCCTATGCGCGCAAATCAGGCGGTCGCCATCCCTCCGCGGAGCCGCCGCGCGGCTCGACGACGAACGCGTCCGTCCTCGTCGACCCTAGTACCAGCACGCGAGCGCTGGTCACGCGTCCAGTGGTCGGTTGCATGCGGCTTGTCGGTCGATCACGAACGGATCGTGCACCGCGATTCAAGGATCGAACGGGAGCGCGACGTCTCCCAAGGACGATCGGCCGCCCAGTCTCGGCCGGAGGCCATGTCCTCGAACCCCAACTCATGATGCGCAGTGAGTAGTAGTAGGAGTTGATAGCAACCATGTCTGAGTTATCGACCTCTTTTTTAGGTGACCAAGGTGAGCACTGAGCACACTGCTGATCCAATAATGGCAATGTCTCTTCCTCCCGTCGATCGTCTAACTGTAGTATCAGCACATGGTTCTTCTTACCTGCAGCCTCTGCTCCGGCCGACAACGAAAACGACGTTCATCCGTGATCTATGATGAGTTGATGACTTCATGTTCATTAGCAGTACAATCAGCATACTCACCCAAGAATCATCAAGGTGTAATTGTGTAAATTTTATGTAGAGGGTAAATGAACATGGTTATATATGATGAGCATGATACGCTTAGTAGATCCTCCCTCCATACTCATAATTTAAGTCGTTTTAGGTTTTGCTTTAGTCAAACATTGGGAATATAAATTATAAATAATTTTTAAGTTGTTAAGTTTAAAAATATGAAAATCATATGAATAGATTTGTCTTAAAAAGTACTTTCATAAAAGTATATATATGTCACTTTTTGATAAATATTTTTATAAAAAATCAAAGTCAAAGTTATGATTTGGAGACTGTATCGATGTCCAAAACGATCTGAATTGTGAGTATGGATGGAGTATTGTTCATGGTTACTATATTTACTGCACCCTCCGTCTCGATTTATAAGTCATTTTGAAGTTGGGTACGGGAATTAAAAAAAGTGAAAAAAGTGAGATGTGCTGAAAACGAAGAGAAAAGATAGAAATAGAAAAGTATTGAGAAGAGAGAAAGTGCATCGGAAAGCGAGAAAGACATATTTTGAGAAAACTGGAAAAGCTCCAGAATAACTTATAATTTGAGACGGAGGGAGTAAATTATAATACTACTCCTATACTTTTATACTTTTAGTGGATATACAAGTCTATTTTAAGAGAGATGATATAATCTTAGAGTTAACTACAGCCGTCCGTTTGATCAGATCTAACGGTTAAAAATAGAGAGTTACCTAATCAAAAGTAGTAAAATGGTGGATCCGGTACTAAAAATAGTGGGTCCGGTATCAAAAATGATGGACTTTTAAAAATAACGGCTAAAATTAATTATAGAGGTGGAGGTATCTAAGTACCTCTTAAGCACTGTAACATCACTTCTATTTAATATATTTATTGATATTGTACCAGTACGGAATATGCATTGCAGCATGAATGAGATGAATCACGAGATGTGTTATTGAGTACTGTTGAAACTTGAAAAGCAACAGATCTCTTCAAAAAAAAAGCAACAGAAGTTAGGATGAATGATCAATAATTACTTTTTCTAAGAGGAACCATTGAGCCTCCTTTGAACAATCGGCACAGCTATTACTAGCACATTAAAAACCTTGATTCTCCTAAAGATATCCTATGAACATGGAAATGTTTTCAGCCATCAATGTTCACCAAATAAGCCACTAAACATATGAATTTAGCCATCTGAGTTGGATGTATACACACAGCTCAATCGAGAAACAAACTGGAAATGTTAATACGGAATACGCGTGCACATTAAAAATGTAAAAGCATCACAACGCATACTCCATGCACGTCACCATGGCTTGGCACTAGCACGTTAAAACTGGCAAGAAGAAAACCACCCACCGCCGACACATCCCCGACCCCGCCGTCAAATCCCCTTCGCTTCTTCTGCAGCCTGCTGTTGTAGAACCGCCCTCCCCTCGTCCCTTTTTATCCTCCGCGAGCAGCCAGCCCCATTCTGGCGGCGCTGCATTCCTGTCGATCCTGCGCCTGCATTGCGAGCCTTCCCCGCCGACGGCTGAGCTGCCTGTCTCTTTCTCCTCCTCTGCTGCGTGGTCGATCGCGGAGAACAGAAACGTGCGCACAATGGCCGGGGCGACGCTGCCGGAGTGGGGGCCGGTGCCGGACGCTCGCGTCGACGCGGTGGAACAGCTCGCCGCGGTGTGGCGGCAGGTGAGGGCGCCGGTGGTGGTGCCGCTGCTGCGCGTGTCGGTGGCGCTCTGCCTCGTCATGTCCGTGATGCTGTTCGCGGAGAAGGTGTACCTGGCGCTCGTGGTCCTGGCCGTGCGTCTGCTGGGCCGCCGCCCCGAGCGGCGGTACCGGTGGGAGCCCATGCGCGACGACGACGACCTCGAGTGCGGTGCCGCGTCGACGTACCCCCTGGTGCTCGTCCAGATCCCCATGTACAACGAGCGCGAGGTGAGCTCGCGAGCGCTGAATCGTTGTGTTGTACCCCAGGATTTCTGTTTTCGTTGCCTTCGCACAGCCTGATGGCGGTCGGTCGACGTACGTGCAGGTGTACCAGCTGTCGATCGGGGCGGCGTGCGCGCTGTCCTGGCCGTCGGATCGGATCATCGTGCAGGTCCTGGACGACTCCACGGACCCCGCCACCAAGGTACTACTGCACCAAGTATATGTTCACCATCATTTCTAGTAGCCAAGTTCTAACTACGTACAATACGTGCGAGCGCAGGAGCTGGTGCAGCTGGAGTGCCAGCGGTGGGCGAGCAAGGGCGCGAACGTTAAGTACGAGGTCCGCGACAGCCGGCGCGGGTACAAGGCCGGCGCGCTGCGGGAGGGCATGAAGCGCGCGTACGTCCGCGGCTGCGACCTCGTGGCCGTCTTCGACGCCGACTTCCAGCCGGAGCCGGACTTCCTCCGCCGCGCCGTGCCGTTCCTCGTCCACAACCCCGACGTCGCGCTCGTCCAGGCGCGGTGGCAGTTCGGTGCGTCGCCCTCCTCCTCTGCTCTAGCTACTCGCCTTATTAGATCGACCGATACACGTGCATGATCGCTGGTGAAGTGTTATCTGCGAGGGTGAAAAATCGAAGACTGTTTCGAGAGTGTCGGTGCTGGACCTCCTCAGCTACGTCCTCCGTCTCGCCGGTGCCTGTCCACTTGAGAGTTCCGGGTCCGGGCGCCTCGTGGTCCAGTGCTCGATCGAGTAGGACGGAAACATAGCCGCGCGGCTCTTTCCCCTGTGCTCTCTAGCACCGCGTCTTCGGCATTCACTGTCTTCCCCATCTCGTTCAATTTGGGGACTGTTTCAATGTCCATCGCTTTCATCCTACCACTATGTTGCAACGTGGTCGTCTCCATCAACCATGTGGGGGCGCTGTTGGTCTGCAACGCCATTTTTATACCGTGCAACGAGGAACACGACAGGCACCACGAAGAAGTGAGCGACAGTAGCACAATGCTCCACCTAGAAACACAAGCAAACCCAATCACATCTAATACCTACCATAACCGCCAGCTACCCTGCTGTTCTTCATTGGCTCTCTGCAGGTGGGGTGCCACCACGTCTGTGATTTGCTAGTGTAACCCTGTGGTTCAGCGCAAGCCCTAGTCTCTCGCTATCAGCAACAAATCCACCGGCACATCTTAAATAAACACCGATCATCTCGATCTTAGTCTCCAGTGGATGGATAAGTGATATAAAATGCTTTAGTATGGTTTTTTACGTTGTGTGAAAATGTTTCAGAGATTCTTAAGCCTTGTGAAATCATGATGGTATATTTGCTCTTCTCATGTCTGGTAATCTGTGAGCAGTGAACTCGGATGAATGCCTGATGACGAGGATGCAGGAGATGTCCCTGGATTACCACTTTGCAGTGGAGCAAGAAGCGGGCTCATCCACTTATGCCTTCTTTGGTTTCAATGGTAAGCTACATGACGTCATTATTAGCTCAGATCTAAGCTACATGACGCCAACAATCAAAGAATGGAGATAGCATTTGTTTTGTTTGTGGGTCATTAACTCATTATACCTTTTTACATTTTCCTGAATTTGTCCGTCTCTCTTTTCCTCTTCTACTATTCCTTCTCACTTCCAAAAGTAACGAGACAACATGTCCTACTCTTTGGAAAGAAAAGGACATAGTCCACATCCCAGTCATATTAATTCGGGATTCATTCCATATAACCATTTTGTGTCAAACAAAGTAAAACTGCATGCATACTACGCACATCAATACATAACCAGATCAGAGCTACCATTCATTACTACCAAACATTGCAGAAAAATGTAAAAAAGGCTGAATTTCATTGACAAATGACAATTTTTGAAGGATCAAGCATCTTTTTAAAAATATGAACTCAAGTTACTATGGCAGATATAAGTACCAGTGTAAGATGTTACACGATATTACAAGAATTTTTTTATTATCAGAAGTCATATACCCCCTTTCTATTTGTTCATATTATTCAAAAAAAATCTTTGAGCAGGAACCGCTGGTGTATGGCGCATATCTACTCTGAATGAGTCAGGAGGCTGGAAGGACCGAACCACAGTTGAAGACATGGATTTGGCGGTCCGAGCAAGCCTTAAAGGATGGAAGTTCGTTTTCCTTGGTGATCTCATGGTGAATACATCCACCACCTATTAACACATTAAACATCCAATGAATTAATGTTTCTCTGGTCCTGTGTTGCATTGCTGTTAAGTATTCCAAGAAACGAAAGTACATAGCTGACACAAAACGTATGTTCAGGTGAAAAATGAACTCCCAAGCACACTCAAGGCCTATAGATATCAGCAACACAGATGGTCATGTGGACCGGCGAACTTATTCAGGAAAATGTTGATGGAGATCGTCAGAAATAAGGTCCTCACTCCTAACACAAAGCAACTTGGAAAAAAATCTAGCACATGCAACATATGGCTGTAATAAGCTATCTATTAATCTTGATGCAGAAAGTGACGCTGTGGAAGAAAATCCATGTTCTCTACAACTTCTTCCTTGTGCGCAAGATCATTGCACACATTGTGACTTTTGTGTTTTACTGCATTGTTATCCCTGCCACAGTCTTAGTTCCTGAGGTTGAAATTCCAAAGTGGGGTTCTGTCTACATTCCAACTATCATCACACTCCTTAACGCTATTGGGACTCCAAGGTAAATATATTTTCAACTGCTTTGTGATCTAAGTGCGATTATAGAAATCAACGTGTGCCTTTCTACCTTCTGTCATATGAAAAATTAAAGAGTTGCCTAAATTTAACATCAATACAATTGATTTATGCAGGTCGGTTCACTTAGTTATCTTCTGGATCCTCTTCGAGAATGTCATGTCACTGCATAGAACAAAAGCCACTCTCATCGGTTTGTTAGAGGCAGGAAAGGTAAACGAATGGGTGGTGACAGAAAAGCTAGGCGCTGCTCTGAAGATGAAAATGACAGGCAAAGCGTCCAAGAAAATGCGTATGAAAATAGGAGCGCAGTAAGTAACTGAAATTTCTTTATTTTCAGTTAATTTTTGTTAACTTTTGTAGCTGAACATTTCTTACGGAACTAGGATGCATATTCTGGAGCTTGGTGTTGGAGCTTACCTCTTCTTCTGTGGATGCTATGATCTTTCCTTTGGGAACAACAACTATTTCCTCTTCCTTTTCCTTCAATCCATCGCTTTCTTCACTGTTGGTATGGGCTATGTCGGGACATTCGTCCCCCAATCATAAGGCCATCCATCTTGGTTTTGATTCTCTTCATTCTGTGTCTCAAGGAATCTTCTGTTTTGTGCAATGTTGTCATGAAAAATGCAGACAAACCGTAGATATATAGAGTCGTTAGAAACGTGCCATGATGTGCATGATATTGGTGATGACCAAGAAGATTGTTTTGAGTCTCAGTATCGCTATAGCAGAGTCAACACAGAATATAGCAAATAATTAAAAGTTTCACCATTTGTGTTAATAGAAACAGTAAGTATTCAATTATTCGTCTTTGGCAAGCAAGTTTTGTTGTAAGAAGGGGAAATGAAATTGTGTTATCTCCTTTACCCATCTTTCTCCCCTTAGCAGTGTTAAACAATACTCCCTCCATCTCCAATTACTTGTCATTCTAATTCTAGAGTTCACAAGTTTTTCCCCTTTACTTCTCATTCTCACTTCTCAATACACTTTTTTCTATTTCTAATACATCCCTATCTCTATCTCTTTCCTCCGCGACCATCTTTAATCTCTGTGCGTACACGTAAGACGACAACTAAATGCGGACAGAGAGAGTAATAAACAGGATGTATTTGGGAAGGTTCCATTTGAGATCGTCATGGTACAAACAGAGATTAATATCTGGGAAACTGACCTCTTTTGGTTACTTTCTGACAGATCAACTGCGATAGAACCCCACTTTGGATCTGTGCTCTTTAGCTTGGCCTCTCAGGAGTTCAACAGACGATTCACACTAGCGTTTAATCTCATTCCTTAAGAATTTTCTCCAGATCATATTGCTAGAGTTGCCTGCAAAGCCGGTGATGAGGAATCTGTCTGTTGTTTCAACTGATGAACACATAGCACTAGTTGTCCAACAGCGACAGTTTGACTGCTCTGCGAGATTCCAATTCACACCTCGATGTGATGATCTGGCAGCCTCTATGATTGGGAGACATGATCAGGTGATGCGATCTTGTAGTACATGCTTCTTTAGAACAAGGCAGATTCCTAGCGACTGACAGGCGCAGCGCTGAAACACAGAGCATCATGGCATTCTTCGCGACGACGCTCCTTTCAGGTATTTCGTCGAACACCTTCTCCGCGTTGCTAACCTCCGCAATCATGGCGCGAAAGATGAGCAGCTTGATGGTGATGTACTCAGTGCATCTGAACCCGGTGGCAACCATGCGTGCATCGGTGCATGGATCCTCTTGCTGATCTTCGCCTCCCTCCCGTTCACGTGGGGCACAACCGCACAAGGGACTCTAGCACAGAAGACGCACGGCCGTCGACAGGTCTCCGGTTGATACACATGGACCTCAATGGTCGTGCCAGGCCAGTGGAGCTTCTCATGCTCGACGGACATGGCAGTTTTCGACGTGTGAGATGTTTTCGGTGAAGACCAGGGAGGAAGACCAGCGGATCATCCCCAGCCTCGGCGGCATAAGGAATTTGCTCCTCCAATGAGGAAAAAAATTGAACAATTGCTGAAAATTATGAACACCTAAGAAAATCAGGCTGCATTTACAACATGCTCAAAACCAGTTACAAAATCTAGCATATACATCTGAAAACTTCGTTTCACTTGCTTTCCTTTTTTTCTCTCTCTCTTCCTATGTTCTTCACAAGAGCGAAGAGTTTAGACATAGTACATCATGCCGACCTCCAGCGTGGAGGCATGGGGGATGGTGACGGCGTAGCTGGGACCCCGGCTGTTCCTCCTCAGGAAGTCGTAGCAGACGTTGATCACCAGCCGCCGGATGAAGCTGGACCCGCTCTTCGCCTTCACGTGCGAGTGGCCGAGGATGAACGCCATGCCGGCCTCCCGCGCGTCCGACAGCTCCTGCAGCTCCTCCTGCACGCCGGCGTTCAGCTTCGGGCTCGCCGCGGGCAGAACGAACCGCACCCTCTTCTTGACGCCCGCCGCCGCCGGCGGGGTCGGCGACGGCGACTGTATCTCCCTGGCGTGCGACGGGCCGACAGTGTTCTCGACAGTGCCGTCCTCCTCCAGCATGCGGATGCTGCCCGATCGGACGACTGACATCCGCTCCTCTTCCTTCTCGTACTCCTCGGACATGCCGTTGGCCTTGGAGGACCCTGAACGGATGAACTCCGCGACGCTGCAGACCAGCTCCTTCTCGAACTCCTGGTCGTCCTTGTGGAAGTCATGGTACCCGTACCGAACAATGCACCGGTAAATTCTGTACTCCTTCGGTCCGATCCTTCCGACGAGGAACCGCTCTTCAGGCGGGACTCTTGGTACTGGAACGTTCTTAACGCACAGGAAGATGAGCACCTGATTACAACAGAGAAGATGAAAATGGGACGAGAGTCAGAAACACTCGAATACCTGAACTGAGATTAAGATTGCTGAAACCAACGACTTCATCCAAAGCAAAAAACACACCCACCTGGTGAAAGGCAGGTAGATTGGTGACAAAATGTGAAAAGATCGCTGGGATGCCGGTCTCAAGCTCAGTGTGTATGAGGCCAATGCCACGGACACGAACAATGCCGAGGTTCGGGCTGAGACCAAGGAGCCAGTTGATGGAGACCTTACTCTGGACATCAAACTCATACTTCTTGATGGTGCCGTAGTGCCAGACGCACATTATGAACATGAAGATGAATGCAAGAACAATAGGGACCCAAGCCCCCTCCCTGAACTTGATGAGCGCGGCCGAAAAGTACAGAGCCTCAATGGTTCCGAAGAACACAATGAAGCCTATTGCAAGAAATATGCTCCTGTGCCAGCACAAGACTATCACCAGGGACATCAGGCATGTCGTCACCAGCATGACGGTTATAATAGCCAATCCTGCGAAAAGAGTAGCCATATGCATATGAGGAAGATTGCCCTTGTTTCTGCTGTCCAACCCAAGAAAAGCAGGTGGTTTCAAGTGCCAAATATACATTTCCATACCTGATGCATTTCCTAAGTGTTTCGTATCTCTGAAACCAATAGTAACAGCTAGGCACAGTATCATCAGGATCCAATTGATCTCGGGGATATATATTTGCCCATGTACTTTGGCTGAGGTATGGACTATCTTCACACGAGGAAAGCATCCCAAAGAAGTGCACTGCTTAATCATTGAAAATGTGCCGGTGATGACTGCTTGGCTCCCCACCACTGCTGCAAGAATGGCAATTGCCAGAACAGGCCACCTAATAGTCTCTGAAATGATAAGTTGTACACATTAACAAACAACACTAAGAGCACAATATCAGTGTCCTTACTCTTGATGAAGTATCTGAAGGGCATAACTTGCCTGGAACAGAAACATAGAATCCAATCCTATAATTGCTTTCCATGATATGATGCCTACACAGATAAGCAGCTTGGCCCATGTACGCAAGGATCAACGCCGGATAAACCATACAGGTAAAGGCAATCTGTTCAAGAATATTATCAGAGATAAGTATAATCAGCCACTATATATATTTTTTTTGTGAAAAATCACTATTGCTTCAAGGATAGGAGAAAACAATAGAGTTTGTAATAACCGTTTCTTCACCTGTATGGACAGCTGACTGAAATGCCCCAGATCAGCAAACATTGCTTCAGAACCTGAAAAAAGAGTAAATTATCGCATTGTGATAAGAAACAATCCAAAGATCAAAGTAAAGGTTCAGAAAGGGTTACTAAGCACAGTACCAGTAACACACAACAATATTCCTCCCAAGGACATCCAACCTCCTCTCTGTGTCTTCCTCAAGAACTTGTACATGTAATAGGGAGATAATGCTCGATATACAGTGGGCTCCCAGTGTATAATGTTGTAGATACCAATCATGCTTATACATAGAAGCCATGTGATCACAATTGGAGCAAAGAGGAAACCCAGCCGGTGTGTACCATAATGTTGCAGTGCGAACAGGCAGATCAGAATGAAACAAGCAACAGGTACTTCCACATCTGCAGATTCATATAAGAAGAACATCAGAGCTAGTACTAGAAAGGAATAGAGAATAAGACAGCAAAGTAAGGAACTCTAAGAACATCAAACTATAAACACCAGAAAGAATCAGAATAAAGCATTGGCATAATAATGAACTTAACAAAGGAAAAACTATTAAGGGAAAAGTCAAGAATATGGTCCTTTGCTTTACATTCCGGACCGCAGCAAATGTGAACTCCTTTCATCACAGATTCACAGGTGGCGTTTGACAGATCCCTGAATCTTTATCACTTGATTCCATATTTCTCCATTCTTTTTTTTTAATAGAGATGAATTAAACAATTAAACTATTATTCCTCTTCCACGTAGAAGAATCAAACTTTCATTCCTCTTTGACCGGTAGTTGCATTCAAGACCTCCACCAGCTATTCCTTGTAACATCAGAGTATACTGGACATCAATGACAGTGAAAACTGACGCATTTTCCAACTCACGGGTCCGAATTCTATCCTGTGGAGGCAAAAAATGCAGGCAACTATAGCAGGAACAGTGAGAGAGTGAATAGGGAACTGCATCAGCACTGTACCGATTTTACTGTAGAGAAAATAATGTATCATCGATTCACTGTTCATAGTTTACTGTAGCATGTCTCTTGTCCATTGATTTTGGATCTGATGGTTGAAAACTGATCTAATGTTAGCTACAGTAAACTCGATATGAATGCCCAACTCGTGGGCAACCGGTGTCCATGCCTCCCTGTTCAAGGTGTTGCTCTGTCAGCTGGACTGTACTCTCGTCCACAACTTCAGACAAAATAAATCATCTCAACCGATTGTGTTCATCCACACCCTGTGTTCAATTTCCACACTTCCACTCTATGTAAACCTAACTGATCAGATCCATCGCACCTTGTTTGACCACTTTTTCGGAGAACAATCCTCATATTGCCACGTAATCAACTCCCATATTTACATTTTACAGGTAAAAAAAATCGTTGAAATATTAACGACGTCTTAGTATTAGAGCAATTCTATGACTATATCTGAAACTTGGATGTCGATTTACCTTGGAACATGAATCGATATACAATACGTACCTAGAAGGAATATCTACACGGCTATGATGAGTTGAAGACAAAGCAATGGAAGAACGATGATTAGATTCTTACATTTATGCTGCTCCTTCTCCATGGACAGCTCCAGCCCGGACACCGCTGAGAACACTGCAACAGCAGACCACCACCAATTATCAGCATTCCAAAGCACACCAACATGGCAACATAGGACAACTAACCCAAATTCTAGACATCAATCAAGAGTAGCCCATCGGGAGATCGCGGACCCACCGGAGATGGCCGGCGTGAGCACGCCGTCGCCGATCACCATGCAGGTGCCCACTAGAGCCAGCACGAGCAGCACGCGCTGCAGCACCTTGTGCCGCTCCAGCAGCCTCCTGACTCGGTAGGCTGCGCCCCCGCCGCGCCCGCCCAGCGTGACGGCATTGCCGTTCTCCGACGCCTTCTTGGCGTCGCCTTCGAAGAACGGGTCGTCGTCCCCGGCGGCGCGGCGGCCGGGAGGGAGGAGCGCGGCGCGCGCGTGGCGGCAGAGGAGGGAGTAGAGCGCGAAGGTGCCGCCCTCGCCGTTGTCGTCGGCGCGGAGGACGATGCAGACGTACTTGAGGAGCGGGATGAGCGTGAGCGTCCAGAAGACGAAGGAGAGCACGCCGAGGATCTCCTCGTTGGACTCCGTGTGCTGGATGTCCTCCGCGAACGCCGCCTTGTACACGTACAACGGCGACGTGCTCAGGTCGCCGTACACGACGCCGAGGCTCTGGTACGCCAGGCTCAGCGTCATCCGCCATGGCATCCGCTTGCGCCCTCCCTGCTTGTCCTCCTGCGGACACAGCACATCCACACAAACCAAAAGGACATCAGCGCATTTCAGAACCCACAGATCGCAAGGAAAAAAAAAACCGACGGATACCGGCATTCCGAGATTCAACAACCACGATCAGGAACAGGACAACAAGCGCCCGGAAAGACTGGGCCTTTATCTTGTCAGGGGGACTCCGGCCGCGTACCTTGTCATCCGGAGGAGTGCCCGGCGGCTCCGGCGCCTCGGGATCCATGACAGGGGGGCTCTTCATCGTCTCCTCTACTGCCTGGCGACTCTGGCCTGCTCAGTGCGACGAGGCAAGGAGGTCACTTGGGGGCACGTACAAGTGGGGGAGTTGGGATTAGGTGACGGCGTAGCCCGCCTCTCACCGGGGTTCTTGTTGGTTCTTGGGCGTTAGGAATTTAGCAGGAGGCGTGAAGGCGATGGGATTCAGTGGGATATTTGGAGGCCCTGAGGTATTCAAGGTGGTCAAAGCAGCGAAACAGGGGGAGGCAGCATTGGCGTGAGACCGGCAGAGCAGGGCCGCAGGGACCAGGGAAGAAGGGGGAGGCGGAAGGAAGGAGACGTGGAGAAAGCGAACAGAGCTGGAACAGAATATTGGGGGAGTGGGACACGGAAGAGGGAGGGGGCAAAAAAGCAGGGGAGAAAGCAACGGTTTCCCTTTTTGTGAAAGGGCGTTGCTCCTTGTTTTGGTGTGGCCGGCTGACTCCTGTGGAGTGCAATTGCGAGGCTGACTGTACAGGATATCCGATTCAAATAATACAATTAAGTAGACACATCCATTAGGAGTGCTAAAGATATCATTTGGATATCATCTTTCAAACTATTATAGGAGTATCTTTTAGATGCAGAGGGCATGAGGCAATTCAGGACAGCAACCATTTGCAAAGACAAGATGATGATATTCAAGTGGCTATAAACGATGCAAGATCTGAACTAGAGTATATATATATTTTTTGTTTCAAATAGCAACTTCATTGACCCTAAATTGAATGCTAATTAGATGAGTTCGTTACGAAAATATCGGTTTCATTGTTGCTCTAAATGTTGAGGTTTCGTGAGGGCTATCATGCACGTTATATGCCACTTTTACGACACAAATTAAGGTATCCTTTGGAACAAAAAAAAAATCTTGTTTTCTAAATTTTTTTCTGTGGAATTAAATTATTACTATGAAACACACGATTGACATGTTTGTGGACATATATCTACATGCAGTCAATTTTCTATTAGTAGATCAAAGTAAGGTTCAAACGTACACCATTTTTATGGTAATATTGACGTACTGACTCTGAGACACATGATGGCATCCGATAGTTCTGGTTGTACCGTGTGGCCTGAGTTGTTAGAATTTTGAGATGAATATTTATTCTTTTAAAAATGAATCTGATCTTTTTGGGGCTGAAAATTGCTTCAAGCAAAGGAAAGCAAGCATCCATTTATTCATCAGTTGGAGAGGCTAGCATAAGTATTACTGAACCTAAATAGGAGTAATACTACTACCATGACTTCAAAACAAAAAATCTTGTAATTAGATTTTCACAATTTATTGATATACTTTTTGGTAGTTTAAAACGCTTATCATACACAAAAGTTTGAGTAGATTTGCGGTGACTGGTTATCGTTAGCCATGCATGCTTTACCTCTCTTCCACGGGAAAAAGGAAAAAGAAAAGAAAAGAAAAAGTGCCCAGACCCCCGCCCTAGCGATACCCCTCCACAGAAAATCCACTGCCTAATTCTGTAGGAACCGTACTCCACTTCTGTTACAGACAACTCCGTTTACCCTCCAGAGCAACAGCCTCTCGCATGCCCCTAATGGACCCATGGGTCAGGCTAGAGGAGTGCGGCTAGATTCTCCATCGGTAGAGGAAGCCCCGAGAAACTCGGTGACGCGACCAGCGTGCGACGCGCGGGCCTCGAGGCTGATCTGCGCGTGCGCTTCTAACCTCGCATGAAGCTGCCCGACTGGCGCCGGCGCAGGCGCGCAGCGCCCCACCAAGTGTCCCGCGGACCCACCTGCACAGTCACCTGCAACGCACTCTCCGGGGCCCACAGACGAGCCGTCCCGCGCGCGCCGATGTCGCGCCGCGCCATCTGGACGGCGGTGCGCCACACGACGAGCTCGCCGCCGCGTGCAACCCGAGTTTTCGTTCACCTCCGGCTAGAAACTCACGCCCGTTGTCCTCTCCTGCGCCGCCGTCCGGCGACGTCGACGTGCGGACCTCGAGGTTTTTGACGGCCCCTGCATGGCGTCTGCTCGTCGGAGTTATTCCGCCGGCAGAGCCGGACGGGGCGGCAACACGAACGACTTGGCGGCCCCGAACGACTTGGACATCTTGTTGCCATGCCATCATTCATATCCCAAGCATATGTGACCGCTTCTTTGAGATTTCGCCATATTCCAGACATATTTTAACCTTGTTTTTTTTTTCTAGAGATAGTATTTTCTGACTTGACAATAGTAAGTAGGAGTACTCACTAGTACTTAGAAGAATAAGTATTCTCTGACTTGATAAAAGTAGTAAGAGTACTCCTACTGCTCCGTACTTAGAAGTCTCTGAAATCTCAGCCGCGCATTTTTATGGACGGCACCGACGCGTTGATGCACGAAACATGACGTGCAACGTTTTTCTTGCGCTCGTTCTCCATTTTCTACCACGAGAAAGAAATTCTACGACCGTACACACACACGCTGACACGCTTGTGACCATCCTTCAAATGCACAAATGAAAATTAGCATTGGTTAGTGCATCGATGTCATGACGAACCATCCTGACCTATTTTAGTGCCACAGATTAATTAGTTTTGGCTCCAATGCGAGGACGACAATTTCTTTTCCTTAGCAATCATAGACACCTTTCTTCTCCAACATATCAAACAATTTATTCATATCACCACACTATTATAAATAGTATGTGCATGTTTTGTTTGTTTTTATATTTACATATTTTTTTATAAGACGTGATATTTAAAAAGTAAAAAAAAGGCACTTATTTTAAGGCTGAGTGAGTAGTACATTTTAGTGCCATTGATTATAATAAGCTTTGGCTCCATTACGAGGACGGTTTCTTCTACAACGGAAACAACCTGTACTTTCTTCACTCTCATAATTTTTTATGTTTTAAAAACAACACGGTATTTAAAATACAACTTTGATTTCTATTTTTTTTATAAACTTTTATTTAAAGTAGCATATTATATTTTTATGAAAGAGTTTTTGAGACATATCTATTCATATAGTTTTCACATTTTCAAACTTAACCAATTTAAAGTTATTTGTATTTTATATTTTTAATATTTGACTCAAGAGTTTTTTAAAACGTCAAGAATTATAGGAGTAAAGAATTATAGGACTAAAGGAGTAAATGATGATATTGTCATTGGCACTCGATCTTTCTGGACCTAAAAGCATTGATGCATGCTCGACTCAACAAAGGTGTCCTCATTAGAATACAGTACTGCTTTTGTATTAATAAGTCGATTGATCAGGATTGCCTACGTACCTTCTGGAAGAATTAGTTATGCATTGAACTAGGCTAAAATTTCCTAGCAGAGTACATTGTGTCCCACTGATAGGGATAGATTTAGGTTCAATTGAGACGCGCGGTCAAGAATTATGCGTGTGCACTTCTGTTGTTGGTGGCCCTGCTAATCCCATATTCTGCTCGTGCCTCCTGTTGCTGCCCTGGTCACCTCACCATCATGCAACAATGCAACTTACTCCATAAAATACTAGTAGATTTATGGGTCAATTTCTTATTAGTCATCCAAAAAAGTTTTGATTCTTTATTAGCCACTTAGAATTTTGAATTTTCCTATTAATCATTAATATTAACTTTCTTTCTTTATTCACCATTTTGGTATATTTAGAGGCTTGAAAAAGACTTGTTTGCCTCTCAATCATTTTTTTAATAAGTTTTCTCATTAACTATTTTAGTGAATGTTATATAAATCAATCCTATCACACAAATTCACATTTTGACCCACGAGCTTAAATGGAAATAAATTGATTCAAAATAAATTTAAAATTTTGAATTTAACTTTGAATTGTTAGTAAACTTTTTCCTTATGAAATTTTAGATGCCCAAAACTAAACAACATCCACTAAAATGAGTAATAATAAAATTTAAGAAAATGAAAAGAAGGGCAAAAAAATCTTTTTCAAGTCCCAAATATGTAGGAGTGATGAATAAAGAAAGAAAGTTAATAGTAATGGTTAATAAGGAAATTTAAAATTTTAAGTGACTAATAAGAAAATACAAGTTTTTTGATGGCTAATAAGGAATTTACACTAGATTTATTAATTGGAGCAACCTTTTGGATGCTCGTGATCAATTGTAGATGCTGCCTTGTAGGGTAGGTGGCTTCTGGCCTCGCTTGCATCTGGGGAGGGGAAACAGCAGTCTTCTTTGTAGTGTAAGGTGGAACAGAATTTTTCAAAGGTTGAGGACAAAGGTACGAGTAATTTAAATTTATTCGCACTTCGATCATGCATGTACTCATAATAACAAAACAGATTCATAATCTAAAGATTCATTCTTCATTCACGCGCACTAGCTCCAATAACATACGTAAAGCTATGTGTACACTGCGGCCATGAACGAATTGGGAACATTTCTCATGCATGCGCGCCCGTATCCATTCGTCGGTCTAGAATTTGGTAGAGGTCTCTTTTGGCGCCTATGCTCACTGCCATTTTTCTAGCACTTGTATTTTGGGAAGAACATAAATGGATACTGCACGAGACACCTGAAGAATAAAAGTATAGAACCTAGGAGCACTCACCCCGGCTACGGAATATTTGGTGGTTGTGATTCGCATTTTTTTTTCTCATGTGTCCTCAAGCTACTGGATTCATGCGCAGACCACTCTCTGGCTTGCTGAAAGTTTTTTTTTTTTGTTTATTTGTTCAGCATCTCTGCAGCTGCAATCCCTGCTACCAATGCCGCCCCTTTGTTTTGACTTGTTAGAACTGGTCTAATTTTAACTTAGAATTTAGCAAATCTCAATCTTACAACAGCCGAGATCACCCATGACGACGATCACACCTAATCTCCAAATTTTCTAGAACACCATGTGCGAACGGTGTTTCAATCTGTCAACTAAACATTTCCTTCTCTTTGAGCTTCACAAACAAAGATCAGATTTATGCTTGGTCGGTGGATTACTACATTGCCCACAAGTTAAAAGCAACAGCAAATTGCAAGGCCCAGCTTGGCTGAAACGCTGAACCACCGCACCATTCGCATGACATAAGCCCCTGAACACTAATCAAAACAGGAGGCGGTCTCTGCATCAGCAAATTGGAACTGTTAAATAAATTCCTGGACTAGAAAACGCTATTGACGACACCATTTTGGTAGCTCGCGTCACGGTGAACATAACAAATCTGGGCGGCCACCGAATCTGGCAGCACTTGACAGGTAAACAAAGACAGTTTTGCAGACAAGGACGGTTGCATTTGACTTGGTGCTGCTAGAAAAAAGAGAAAAATGTTTTAATAGCGTTGATGCATGATGGATGCATAGTATACTCTGTAAATACCATTTCTTAGAAACGATCGGTGATGTCTACTGTCTTTTTTTCTTTTTAAATTACAACGCTCTGCTCCATGACGCGGCTCTGAAATAACCCTGACCTGGGCAGCTGGCCTTGGGCTTTTGTTAGTAAATCGAAGGGCAAGCTACAGTGTTACGCGAACACTGCATCGGTCTGCGGCGTCTGTGATTAAGCGCCATGCCAGCCCTCGCAAGTGGATGGAGCGCATGAGCTCAACTTATCCGCTTACTGATGCTGGTGGGGGTTTGAAGGATCGGATCACGCTAATTGCTCAGGGATGCGCTGGAACCATTTTTTAGTGGATCCAGATGCGCGCGCTTTAACAATGGGAATTATTGAGGAGCAAGTAAGCACCCAACGATAATAAATAAGATTTATTATCTCTCTGCTGACTAAATCTTTTTGCTCAGGCAATTCCTATCGGATATCACCGACAGACCTGCGGTTTTGAGGTGTTGCAACGGTCAGTGCTGTGCGGAGTCGACGTATGCAGGGGATAGTTAACTTACATGACCACAAGTTGACGCTTGCTCCAAGTTGGCTACCTACGGTTGCATTCCTTGCTCGGTCACGCGCCAGCAGGAGGCGGTCGATCGCGTCGCGTCTCCCGGACGGGACCTCGCCGCTCACAGAGCCTAGGAGTACGGTTCCGACGGTGCTAGCGTTCCTGCTAGCTCCATGTCGCCGTCGACCACGCGCGCGGACAGACGCCACGCGTGCACTGCCCCTCGCCGACGCATGCCGACACGGCGCTAGAGAACAGCAGCGCGGGATGGGAGCGGAGCCGTCCGACGCCGTCTAGGGGCGGACACGCGGGACACGCAGTTGAATCACCCGTCCGTCTGCAGGAAGCAGCTCGATCGCGCCACGGCACGGTCGTTTCCTGCACTACTCCTGCTCAAGCAAGAACGCGACACGAAAGCACACGCGAATGATACGTAGAACGCAGCTGCAATTTTTCTTTCCCAGCTGCCTCTACATGAACCCCGTCGGAACGGTGAGTCAGGTCAAGGGGGGCAGGATGACAGGAACAGGACAGTGTCCATGTCGTCCATCGATCTCAACCTCATCGTCGACGATCGCACACAAGCCAAGCCGGCACGTTACCGCCACCCATTAGTAGTTCCGTTCGAATCTCTAGACCCGCCTGACCACGCGGTCTTTTCCGGGCGAAGTAGGTTTCCCATGATTGCCCGGGAGGCCAAGGAAGAAGGACACACCAAACACCGCACTTTTCCGCTCGTCGCGTCCGCCACTTGCGCGCCGGGTGGCCGTCGACGGCGAGGCCGCGGGTCGCGTCGTGGTCGCGCGAGTCACCGCGCACCTAGGCGCTTTAGTTGGACGGATGGATAACCTTAGTTGGGTCTAAACGAAAGCAGAGAGGGAGAAGGTGGCAAGGCAAAAGTGCCAGGCGCGAGGATCGATCGATCGAGCATCTGCTTTGCTTATCTCGGTGGAGAAGTTGATCCGGCTCGGACTTTGGGGGGTGAGATTCGACTTTTTTCCCCGTCAAGTCGAGCGTGATAAGCGATAAATTAGTCCGGATTTAGGTATGTCGGAGCGCAGCTAGCTTTCGATGAGCCAGGGAACGAAACACAGCACTCATCTCGCCTTTCTGGAAGTGTGTTTACCTAGCGGATGACTAAGCGCTGATCACAACTTCCACCCAGGAAAAAGTGCTACATTCAGGTGCGTTTTTTTTTGTACGAGAACTCACCTGCTACACGTAATACGTTCCTTGGTTTCGCTGGTGAATCAGTGGTTCCGTTGATCACTTTTCTTTCGATTCCGAACCAAACCTGTTAATCAACGTCACATCAATCCTCCTTTGTGACGTCCCACTAACGTTCTCTGCTTTACTCGGCGCACATCGGCACTTCCTCTTGGGTTGGGTGAACTGGAGCACTCTGCCATTTGGGCCTCTTTGTCTCAGCCCCATGCGGTTTCGTCTTCACCGGGGCCGTGCTGCGCCTCTCTTAGATCAGATCTCAATCATTAATTTCAAGCAGGCAAACACAAACCAAAAGTCATGTATAGTACGAACGGAGCTCAACGGTCTCCAGTACTACTTCTTCAAATGTGGACACAACTAAGCGGTTCTGCGCTAACATCTGACCAAACATGAAACCCATACGTTACAGATGTGGACGCAGTGAACCCTAAAGCGTCACATACAACAGATGAGAGATAGGCCCGATCGTACCACGAAGAGAAGGCCAACCTACGGACGCTGCATTTGGAAAAGCTGCAGCTGAAGATAGCTTAGAGGCTGTGTTCGTCACGTCTCAACGCGCTGTTTCGGGCTGGCCGGCGTCTGGTCGATCGTTCGCGATCTTCGGCGGAGGAAGTGCCGATGGCATGGCTGTTTGCTTCGCTCCAACGTCTCATGGTGGCGGTGTAGTAGTGGGCTTTGAGCACGCCGTACATTGGCAGGTCGCTAGCTCTAGACAAGGAACGGCGGCTTTGGGAGTAGCATCGATCGCTCCTTCAGCGTTCATCACTCCACTTATGTTTGGCAAATGGCTCTTGCGACTGGAGATATATACACACCAGCAAGCGGTTCATCCGGAGTTTTGCTTGTGACCAGAGCCAGACATACAAATCCGATGTGCTAACAGGTTTTGTTCATGCATGAACCTTCTGCCGGACAGTTGAGGAGGCGGCGGCACACCGTGTGCCTCTTCATGCCTTTGCAGTTTTCATATGTGCCGTTAGTGGGTACACCGATCTTCCTCCATGCAAGACACCCACAAAAAAAAAAAAACTATTTAGACGGGTAGCGGAATTTTGGCAAATCCAAATTAGTATACATCGTTGTTATTGCCCAGAACGACCAAACTAAGAACCTTTAGTCTTTAGGCAAAGATCAGGAGTATATAGGCATATCCTACGTCCAAACTGTTTTTCGACGTCCAGGGCCACCAACCCAAAAGGCACCTTACTGGCGACAATACAGAAGCCAATGCACAGAAACACAAAGAGATCTAACAAGTACTCGAGTACTAACAACCAACACACATTTGGCAGTTTATAGGTGTCACTGCATTTCACTCTCAAGTATCAAAGCCAGAATAGACGCCACTCCCCCTCAGGAGCCGCTTCTCCTCCTCGACGTAGTTCTTCCCCCTGCTAGCCTGCCCCCGGTCTCTCTTCCGCTTCTCCTTCTGGGCGAAGGATTCATTCTTCTTGTCTTTCTCCAATAATAACGGGTTCGGCTGCGCATTCTGCACACCAATAAGCTTCCCTCCTTCCGTTACTGCAGCCCTAGTGCGCTCACGTTCTTCATAGGACTCAGGAGCATCTTCTTTGTCATCGCGGTCTTTCCCAGTAGACCACGACCAGTTGGACTCCTCCTGTGGACGAATCGTCATGACGGATGGGCCACCACGGTATCCATGCCGGCTCAAAGCATTGAAGTCCAAACCACCAGATTTCTTCTTCTTGGACATGGCTGCCATTCACAGAGCTAAAACCATAGTTAAAATAAACACTGATAACATACTCGGAACGAGGATGATTCAGAGTTCATATTACTACATTAATGTGGCTGATTTTGGAACTCAAACTGCAGAACGCCTTATATCAGCGGAGAGAGATGTAAATAGACAGATTGAGAAGGCCCAAGCTGTAACTTTTGCTATTCCAACTTTATGGAATGGAACATTGGATCAATGTAAACATGATACATGGATACGTGTACAAGAGCCTAGCTAAATGGGGACCAGAGGTGGCCAATATATGGACTTCTTCAGTGCCCCAGAATAGGGGGAGTCAGCTCTCACAGGGTAGATGATAGCTTCGAGTTGACGGTGCTCATCATCACTCCTGATCCTTTGCTGATCCCACCTATCGAAGACAACATTTGTGAACTGGAATGGGCGTCAGTCATGTAATGCTGATACATTTCAGCACTCCTTATCAGCGCAACTGCATGATCCCACAACTACATTAGAACCACTGTGGGGATCAACCTTAAGTCGGTGCAGGTCTCAGATATGTCTGGTTTAAATGCTGCTAGTGACCACCCCCCCCCCCCCCCCGGGGCCCCCACTAAAAGATGAACATGACTACATTAGACACTCCCACACAATAATTGCAAGAAATGAACTGAAAGTAGATAATTGTCTATTTGCAAATAAAATGTTAACGAAAATTGGCTAAAACTATCATACAACATAATCTCTTATCTGCACAATTCATATAAGAAAGGAGAAACAGGAACACAATGCCTGAATCAACCTGGTACGAATCTTAGCCAGTAAACA
Organism: Zoysia japonica; assembly: GCA_001602275.1. Taxonomy (NCBI): domain Eukaryota; kingdom Viridiplantae; phylum Streptophyta; class Magnoliopsida; order Poales; family Poaceae; genus Zoysia; species Zoysia japonica. The sequence continues at coordinate 542,921 of BCLF01000069.1, read as the reverse complement.
AGCAGCTAAAGTGGGTATATGGTCTGGAGCCAGGTAGCAGGAGCCTGTTTAGTTCCGTCACAATCTGTTAAAGAAAGAAGACACAAACCTAGTGTTTCCCAGAAACCCGAGCTGTACTTTTTTTTTATTAAAAACAAAAAGGGTAACAACTCGACAGCTAAAAGGTTTAGAAACTCCAACTATTCAAACAACTCGTGTAAGGCAAGTCAGCTTGGGCGTGGGTCACCATTGGAGCGAACCGCTCCAGACCCATCGATCCAACAGTCTCTTGCGGGTCACCGTAGAGAACCATCCTTTATTTTCTGGATGCCCTATAGCTCCATTGGATATCACGGATCAACCCAGTTACTTGCTGAACTTCTGTTGGCTGACTGCTTACTGGTTTGCCTGGGGCCCCAGATTGCTGTCTCATCCGCTGCCGCCGGCGACTCATGCTTGCCCGGAATAGAGCGAACCACCACGTAGACTTGCCTTCGCTCCTGACCATGCCAGCACTTCTCCTCCAATTACTTGAGAATTCATTCTCGGCGATGGTTGGGCGCGTCAGTGAGAAGCCTCTGTGAACCTTTTCCTGTGCTTGTCGGCGGTGCATCGGACTCGTGCGGCTTGTCTTCATCTAGCGCATGCTCATCGTCCTGCTTGTGCTCCATGCCACTGAGCAATTGATCCGCTGCTGGCGCACTGGCAACGACTGAGTAGCGTCAAGGTCAATGGAGGTGGCTGGATCGATCCACTCGACCTTTGGGATCGAAGGAACCTGAACCAGCTGCCCCTCGACTGTATCCATGGTGAACCATCGGAATCAGTTTTGTGGGTCGGTTCGGAGAACCTCTAGGCCGAACCACCCCACGCCCGTTCTGAAAGGCAAGTAAAACAATTCTTCGATGGAAATGGCAATAGCTCAAGCTTGATATCATAATTCATAAACACATAAAGTTGAAAGCTCACTCAATCATATTTTGAAGAAATACAATCTGTACATATAATATTTTCAAAGAAATATCGGACGATGGTTACTATATGTTCTGCACTGAAAGCATATATGAAGAGAGAGACCGCAGATGCTTATACACACTTCAGCAATCAGACAATTAAAGGAGAAATACTATAGCGAGTAAAATATGCAGATGCAGAGTGATTCCTAAATTGCGAGTCAACAAATCAACAGAACAGCTCGCTTACCTTCTTTAGCCGGAGCAGCTTTGGAGGAGTTGGGCAGCCCAAAAACGTTCCCAGCGCCATCATCCGAATCCGAGCTCAGGGATTCGTCGGAAGAGTCGTCCAGAGGCTCTTCCGATGGCGCCGCCCTCTTCATGTCTGAGCAGATATCACCAGACGGGGTCAGCGCCACAACATCTGGGGACCGCGGAATACCAGTACGATTTTGATCTCACCTGGTTCACAGCAAGGACTCAACGCTCGAGGACGGAGCGGCCGGCGAGTGGACGACGGATGAGGTCGCCGGCGCCGGGGATGGCGAGACTCGAGAGATGCGGAGGGGAAACCCTCTTGGGCTTTGGATGAGAACAGAGATGTATATGTTCTCTTCCTGGGCTGGCCTTTGCTGGCCCAGCAAGGCCTTGTTTTTTTTTAAAAAAAAAGCAGAAGCGCTGCCATTAAAGTACAACGCAGGCAAAACACAACACAAACACTACCCCACGAAAGATGGGGCAACAAATAAACAGCAAACTAAGGAAAAGATTAGATAGAAAGAATGCCGTAGATCGGCTGAGTCAAACAAGCCGTTCATGGTGGACGTGTTTGTGTCAATGTGAATGGCGAGATGAGGGTTTTTTTCGAGACATATCAAGGTCTCTGTCAAAGGAACTCTTTTTCACCTTTCTTGTTTAATTTGGTTGCAAATGTTCTTGGATCTCTTCTTCATAAAGCGAGGGAAAAGGGCGTATAAAAGGGCTGTTGACGCATCTTATCCTGGAAGGAATTACTCATATTCAATATGCGGATGACATGGTGGTCATGGTAGAATCCACAATAGAAAATGTGAGGAACCTAAAACTATCTTTTATTTCTTTGAATTCCTATCAGGTTTGAAAATCAACTTTCACAAATGTGAAGTGTTTATGGCGGGAGACACTTCAAATGAGGTGATTAATTGGGCTAACAAGCTCAACTGCAAGCTTGGAAAGTTTTCTTCAAGTATCTTAGGATTCCAATCGCTGATCGAGCACTTAGAGTGTCAGATTTCATAGAAGTGGTGGATAAGATGAGAAAAAGGCTTGACCCTTGGAAAGGGAAGCATATCTCCTCGGGAGGTAGGTTAGTGTTAACTAATACTTGTTTGAGTAGTTTGCCGATCTATATCATGGGATTCTATCATTTGCATAAAACTACTCATAAGTTAATGGACACTATATGGGCCAACTTTTTCTGGCAAAGAGCCGATTCTAAGTCCAAAGTATCATATCGTAAATTGAGAAGCATTAACCAGACTCCACCATGGAGGTTTGGGTATTCTTAGCACAAAAATGATGAATGAATGTTTGTTGACTAAATGGATTTAGAAATTATATGCTAATAGTGATGAGCTGTGGTGTCGCCTACTTCACAAAAAATATATGAGAGAAGGGAGTTTTTTTAATTTTCGGACTCAAGGGACTTCTCAATTCTGGCAGGGCCTTCATAGGATTAAACAGTTGTTTTCATGGGGTGCGACTTCTAGAGTGCATAATGGGAAACGTACTTAGATTTTGGTTGGATGTTGGGTGGGCACGGTGCCCTTAAGGTTGCTCTTTCCTAACCTTTTTCAAATCTGCGATGAGATTAATACCTCAGTTGCGGAGTGTTTTAGGAATGGGCGATGGAATATTGGTTTTAGGCGCAATTTTGGGGATGTGGAATGGGAAGAATGGGATAGGTTGGCTCAGTTGGTGGCTGAGTTGACTCTTGACGATCAGGAAGATGAAGTGAGTTGGGAACTAGTACATAAAAGCCATGTCTTCACCGCGAATTCTCTGTATCACTTTCTCTCTTTTCAAGGGGTGTCTAACAGAACTCTAAATGCGATCTGGGCCGCTAAAATTTCCCAAAAAGTGGCAAATGTACCATGGAAGATTACAGAGTGGCACTTAAGTCGAAGGGTTGGAAAGGGAGCGATAGATGTATTTTGTGTGGCAAATTAGAAACAGTTGACCGTATCTTTTTTACATGTTCTCTATCCCGATATAACTGGTGTATTGTGCGTGACACCTTCGGCTGGAACCGGAACCCCAGATCGGTCATGGACTTCTGGTTTGAAATGAATTCCTTCGATTTCGACTCACCTAAAGGTGTACTCCCTCCGTTCTTTAATTGATATTGTCGTTGACTTTTAAATTTAACTTTGACAATTTTTCTTATTCAAAATATTTTGATAAATTTTATATATTTTGATATAATTTGATTTATTAGTAACGTTATTTGAATTACAACTTAAAATTTTATATATTTGAACAATTTTTTGAATAAAACAAATGGTAAATATTGAATTTTAAAGTCAACAGCGACATCAATTAAAAAACGGAGGGAGCAAGTATTATGGTTTTTGCATGACTGACATGGGCTATGTGGCAGTGCCGTAACAAAATGTGCATTGAGAAGAAATTTCCTCTCCCTACTGATGATATATTCAATGGCCTATCATTCTTACATAAATGGAAGGTGCTTCTGAAGGACAATGAGAAGCCAAAGTTGGAGCAGGTTGTCAGTTAGCTACTGCCAGTTGTGAAGCATTTGCCCGCGTCGGAGTTCAGTTCGGATGTGATGGAGCTCTGAAGTTTGGGGGTTCTGTGAGGCCTGAGTTGTTCATCCGCTTGCTTAAAAGTGTTGTGATCTCGTGGTGCTTTGACAGTGTTTCTGTTATGCTTACGCTTGTCTCGCCTGTTGGTGCGAGTGGCTTTTAGTAGTCTTTCGCAGGGGCGAAGCTAGAAGGAAAAAGGCCCTGGTGAATAGCTTAAAAGTACATTATAAATATAAATAATTTTATGTATTGCTCCACAAATTAGCTTTACAAACTGTTTTGGACCCTGGTGCCGGTGCACCAGGGTAGCTCCATGTGGCTTCGCCACTGGTCTTTCGCGAGTTCCCTGAGTAGAGGTGTTTTGGCTCTGGCTGTAGGTCTGTTTGGTTGGCCAACATTTTGTGAATCTTGTAAGCTGGTAACCCCAGCTGTTGGAACCGTTATTTGACTTTCTATAAAAGTCGAGTTATTTCTCCTTTAAAAAAAAAGAAGCATCTTGAGAAGCCAAGCTGCAAAGCTGAGTACTCTCCAGGGAGGCCTTGTCTTTTGGGCTAAATCATTTGGTCCATCTATGTGGACGAGGGGTTCGGCCCAATAAAAAAGCCTCGTCCACGAAGGGCCTCCTAAATTATCAAGGTCATGCCAAATTTCAGAGGAAGGAAAAAAAATTCATTTATTTATACTTTTTTTAGTCCATTCATTTATTTGTACTTTATTCGTGCAATTTGTTCATTTCAGACGCATCACAAATATTCCAGCTCCCAACATTAAGCCTCACATACCCAACATTGCCAGAATCAAGAACTCAACACCACATGGCACATGGTTTATTCATTCCAATCCAGGTCGAAGCATCTCTTCTCCCTCCCGCATCAGAATCAGACCTTGGGCACGGCAGCCAGGGACGCCTCGAGCTTGTCTGCAGGATGCGAGAGGTCAACCATGTCGCCCCTGAGGTACTTCTCGTACGCGGCGAGGTCGAAGTGACCATGGCCGCACATGGCCATCAGGATCACCTTCTCCTCCCCGGTTCGCTTGCACTCCGTCGCCTCCCTGATCGCCGCCGCGATCGCGTGGGTCGGCTCCGGCGCCGGGATGATGCCCTCCGTCCGTGCAAATTGCAATGCAGCTGCACCACAGTTCATCACACAAGACCATGTCCTTCAGTTCATTTAGCTGTAGAAACGTTGCTGGCTGCTGCGTTTAATTCATCGGAGCAGGAGCGAGTGGCGTATAGTACCTTGGAAGCATTCAGTCTGCTGTATGGAGACAGCATCCATGAACCCGAGCTCATAGACGTGTGAGATCAGGGGCGCCATTCCATGGTAGCGAAGTCCACCTACAGTGTGAAATTACAAGCATGGGTGAATGCTCTGCAAGAACGTGCAGATGGGCTTCGTCAAGAAGCTTGTAGCAGAACGATCGGTCACCTGCGTGGATTGGGTCAGGGATGAAGCCGTGGCCGAGGGTGTGCATCTTCATCAACGGCGTCAGACCGGCCGTGTCGCCGAAGTCGTAGGCGTAGACGCCCTTGGTGAGCGTCGGGCACGCCGCGGGCTCGACGGCCCTGAACTCGGGGCTCATGCTGCCGCGCAGCTTCTCGCGCATGAACGGGAACGCGAGCCCGCCGAAGTTGGACCCGCCGCCGGTGCACCCGATAACGACATCCGGCGTCTCGCCGATCGCCGCCAGCTGCTCGAGGCACTCCTCCCCGATGACGGTCTGGTGGAGTAGAACGTGGTTCAACACACTACCCAGGCAGTACTTGGTGCCCTCGTCGGTGGCCGCCACCTCCACCGCCTCGGAGATGGCGATCCCGAGGCTGCCGGGGCTGGCCGGGTCCGCCGCCAGGATCTTCCTGCCGGCCTCCGTCGCCTCCGACGGCGACGGGTGCACCTTGGCGCCCCACGTCTCCATCATCAGCCGCCGGTACGGCTTCTGGTCGAACGACGCGCGCACCTGCCACACCTCGCAGTTGAGGCCGAAGAGGCTGCTGGCGAAGGAGAGCGCGCTGCCCCACTGGCCGGCGCCGGTCTCGGTGACCACGTTCTTCACCCCGGCCGCGGCGTTGTACCACGCCTGCGGCACGGCCGTGTTGGGCTTGTGCGACCCCGCGGGGCTCGTCCCCTCGTACTTGTAGTAGATCTTCGCCGGCGTGCCGAGCAGCTTCTCCAGTCTCCGAGCCCTGTTTCGAGAACTCATGTCACACATTCCTGAATCCCGATGGCAACAAGCATTCACGATTCACAAAAAACAAAAAAAAAAAGGTTACTTGAGACTTGAGAGACCTGATCAGTGGCGTCGGGCGCCAGAGCGCGTACACGTCGATGACCTCCTGAGGTATGTCGACGAACCGCTCGCCGGTGACCTCTTGCCTGATCAGCTCGTCCGGGAACAGAGGAGCCAGGTCGCTGGGGTTCAGCGGCTGGTGCGTCTGCGGGTGCAGCGGCGGCGGCGGCTTCACCGGCAAGTCGGCGACGAGGTTGTACCATTGTTTCGGGATGCTCACCTTGGCGCCCGCGCTGGCCCTCACGGTGAAGCTCAACCCTCTACCCTTCTTCCCACCGGCGGCAGCAAGCCTCTGCTTTGGCGCGCAAAGCGGGGCATCTCTCTGCCCTGCACCAGCTGCAACGTAGGGAACTTCCATCAGGTTGATTTGAACAGCTACAAAATCTTCCGGGATGGGGAGATGAGCACAAATGCGGTCTAATCTTCATTCGTTGACAGAAACTTCTGAATTGCCGCCCATCAGGGGAGCCATTAAAATTGAAAGGCACGGGTACCAACAAGATTATTAGCAATCTACTGTATCCAGATTTGACAGCTACTGCTCATATAACAACGATTCTGACCAGAATGGTGCCTACTCCCAGTTACAATAATGTTTATGATCTTCAATTTGGATAACGATTAACGATTCTATTTTTTTAGATAATGGATAACGTTTCTATTTGGACCGCAAAAACGATTACTATAGAAAATTATTCATAATAAGGAAATAAAATGCGACAAAGTACGGGCCTCTATTCTCTGATATGGCATTTTCCAACTAAAAATACTGAGTACTCCTACTTCTTGGACATGCTGCAGTCAGGTGTGTAGCAGGGTAAGGTTAGGACTGGAATTAGTTCCGAGTGGTGGTAACAATTAGCATCATCAAATAATAGCAGCAAATTAACTCCTAGAGATCTGCGCTGGCAGGAACTACTAATAATTAATAAGGTAAAGAATCAACCATGCTCGCTCCACACAGACCTCAACCGATCCAAGCAGAGAAGAGCACAAGTTCTTACGCCGAATCAGCCGGATACAGCTGAAACCGATCTATCCAAAGAACCATGAACCACTAACAAACTAGATGTAACAGTAACACGCGAGGAGTAAACGACCGGAGAGGAGGTTGAGGTAACCAGGCAGGCGTCCATGGCCGCACCTTGGGGCAGGGGAGCGCGGAGGGGCGAGCTGCTGCTGCTGGCGGCGGCGGCGGCCATTCTCTTCCGCTGGTGATCTTCGCCGGCCGCTGGTCTCGCCGGACGTACTGCTGCCGGTCAGCAGGGGAGCAGGGTGTTGTGTTACTCAGCTGGAGAAAAGCTCCAACGCCGGCGGCTAAGTGCTCAGTGTTTTGCTAAGTACCCCCTCCGATTTAAAACTATTTGATGCTATTAACTTTTAACATTAACTTTGACTATTCGTCTTATTAAAAAATATATTTTAATATATAAAATTATTAGTCATAATTTAAATTCCACCGACGATAAATTAAATAATAACAAAATATTATACATTTGAGCAAATTTTTTAAATAAAAAGAATGATCAAAAATCGATGTGTATCAATATTTTAAAATTAGAGAGAGTAGTTTACGTACTAAAGCTCCTGAGCTGAGCAAAACAATGGCTGCCTAAGTTACGTGGTTGACTGGTGGCGTTGGACTCTACCCATCTGGGGAGAAGAAGAGACCATTTCGCTGTCTGCTGTTGGGCATCGTCGCCTTCAAATTTCAATGGCTGAATGCGACCGCAGGTCCTCAACGACCGCAAGCTTTACCCTACCTCTACTGTAACACCGTCGAGCGCACGGCGTCCACCTGCCCCCAGCTCTTCACCGTTCGACCGGACAACACCTGCCCCGGCGGCGGAGGATTTTGTTAATAAAAGTGAAGTAACAACAACGTGCTCGTCAAAAGGGTGGGGCGGTTCTCCGTTGAATTGTTGCCAACTTGATGGACCACAAGTCATCAGTGGATGGTGTCCCCGTGCTCCGTGCACAACTTCAGCACAAAGGGCTCGAGGACCAACAAATTTTTCTTGCTTCACCTTCGTTTGTCTCGTCGCACAGATCAAGATTCATGGAGTGGGCTAAAATGAGCCCAATGGTGTAGAGCAGACATCAGCCCATCATCCTGTACGCTCGGCTCATCACCACTCATCACTGTCAACCCACCGGGCCCGAGGATCCAACGGCCACTGTCAAAGCCCAACGAACAACCCCATTTTAAGGGCATGTTTTTCACTTCACTTGGGGTTCTAAAAATCTGCTGGATTGTAAAAGGCTATGAAAATCTAGATTGTAAAAATACTGTGGTTTAAAATTGAAACAGACAGCTGGATTGCGAGTTTATAGAATCTGAACTACATCCAGCATAATCTAAGGTCGTTGAAGCGGATGGCAGCTAGACATGGAGGAAGGATACAAACCACAATGCCGTTAATAAGGGGGGAGCAGAAACTGTACAAAACGTGAGCAAGCTTCTCCCAGGATAGATATTATCAAGTCGCAAAAAAAAAAAAGGATAGATATTATCAAACAAACGGCAAAATATCTCTAGAAAAGGAACTTTCAACAAGAGGGAAGTACGTACTATAGATAAGATTTCCAATACGAAAAAGGGAGAATATGCCTGAAATCGTTCAAGGTTCAAATTCTACACCTAGGGAGAACATATAATAATTTTTAGAAAATAATAATATATTGCATTTTAGGCCTTTCAATCAGCATCAACATGACTTTATTAACATTAAACCTACCAGCATACTCCCTCCGTTCGTCATCAACTTTGAACATTCGTCTTATTAAAAAATTTGTTTAAATATGTAAAATTTTAATTTATGGTTCAAATAATTCTAATGATAAATCAAATTATATTAAAATATATAAAATTTATCAAATTTTTTTGAATAAGACGAATGGTCAAAATTAAATTTAAAAGTGGAGGGAGTATAAGCATAAAAAAGAGCGATAATCAATAAGGGAAGCGACGATGATGCGTTATCTTTATTGAGTGGCATGGTTAAGTGCTAAAAGGAAAGTAACCATCCTTTTGGGAAAGTAGCTTCGAATGAAGCTGATTGATCAGGTTATTGGGAGCTACTTCTAGAAAAGATCACTGGCCTAGACTCCTTTTTTGTCCTGAGCACTGCTTTATATATTTATAGATGGGAATTAGTAGGTCCTCCTTCCTTTATTCGTCGATGTCTGGTTTGCAAAATACTCCAATTTCAGTATGCCATCTTTTCATTTTGAAATTCTGCTCAAAAGTGCATAAAAACATTTGTGTGTATGCTAGTATGCCACGAGCAATGGAAATGTGGAGTTAGGCGCTAGCTATTTGGACGAGCTAAAACTAATTGTTAACAATTAGCTGGTTAAAAGTTACTGCATAACAATTAGCTTGGGTTTGTTTACCCATGTTTGAATCATATGCACCTGCTTCCTTCATTCTAAAATATAAGCATTTATAGGTTTAAGTCAAAGTCAAACTTTTGTCATTTTGACCACTAATAATACATAATTAATAATGTTTAATCATATCAAAATTATTTTTGGATTCATCATAAAATAAGTTTTAATAAAAATTATATTTTTATATTAGAAATTATATAATATTTTAGATATTATTAAAAAAGTTGAAATAGTTTAACTTTATCCAAACTTAAAAATGCTTATATTTTAGAACGGACGTACAGTAGTAATATATTCATATCGCCATTATTTGCAATATGAGGTAGCTTTCGAGTTGTTCTTCTATCATCAGTAAGAGTTTACTTTGCTGTCGATGCAGGCAATAATAGGGCTACATGCACCAAGCCATAGAGGAGTCCTTTCGCGTGCAAGTAAAAAGAGAAGATCAGCCACAGCTAGTGTTTCGACCATAGATTATCAGCCAAAGAGAATCTAAAGAAAAGGGAAGCGTCTAGCTACGCGTTAATTACTACGCATTAGTTTTCAAGCAAAGGGTTAAAAGGAAAGCATCCTTTTGGCAAGCACCCAGCTGGGACCCTCCTCAGGTAACTGGAACCTTGAAAAGATTACTGCCTAAACCCTGTTTTGTCCTAAGCAAACTGTACTATTTCATTAGAAACGGACAACCAGGAAAAATATTGCGAATTTGATCGGAATGCATGCAAGTAGTGAAAGCTTGAGCTAGCTATAGGGTGGCATTCATCATGCAACTTGCAGTTCACAATGAGGATTAGTGGCAGCTTTATCTGGGAAGATTTGTTCTTATTTTCGATTTACTCGAACCTGGCAGCTGCTAGCTTGTTGCTTGGTGCGGAATGAAACCGCGCATGTGCAATGAATCAATGGTGCAAGCTGTTTGTCAAGGTAGGAAGAACAAGAACAGTTTTCTGAAAACTCTATCAGTTTACATGTATGGTAGTAAAGAATATAGGAGTTACGCGAATGCCGTTCTTTGTTTTCTTTGGGCATTTACTTAATTTGTCCGGATTCTGCAAGCTGTAGTCATCGAGTTAGGTGTCAAGGAAATATCGATCTATGGGCACTTCTTCTTTTTTTGAAAGGGGGATTTTACCCCGGCGCAAGTACCCGGTCGGCCTCGAACGCGGGTCGGTAGCCGCTCACCGAGCTACACGCTCGCCTGCTCTATGGGCACTTCTGCTTCTGCACACATTGCTTTACCAGTAATAGACTCGTATGATCGCAGTTGCTTACTGCTATATACTGCACGAGGCTGAGGTAGAACAGTGATTAACTACGTAGCTAGACCAAATCTTGATGAATATTAGAAAATCATGACCCTGAAATGACCCAACGTACAAGTGACTCTCTGATCAGATGCCGGCTTATCTCCATTTAACTTTTTCTTATGTTAACAGATCGAGCTCCACCTTATCTGAATTACATGCATCATGTCAGAAAATATTAAAAAACAGCTCTACCTTAAACGCACGATCACTAGCTGCTATATATAGTAGGTTCATGTGAACAGAAGCCCTCAAAAAATGCCATTTGCCCTCCATTATCACCGTAATATATTCAAGTCATTTCACATCGGATTATCTCATCCATGCATCAGTAAGACAGTAAGCAAAGTGCTGCCAGTTCACAGAGCCGAGTAAGTCATCCACGGTTCAGACTTTAGAGAAGCAGCTGATGGCTGGAGACGTCTGAAGAGAGAATCAACAATAATCGGTCAGGTTTTTTCACCGTGCACCGTAAAGAATCTACCAGGATTTTTCGCTGTCGCCTGATGAAGACGAACCTTTTAGGCACCTCGATCGTCCGCAAGCCTATGTGCACACAGCACGACGTTCGCTCGTCGCTCTGATCGACCACCGCCATCAGATGGGCGCCGCAGAAACGATTCGGGGAATATTGGCCGAACGTCTGCCGCGAGCCCAAGGGGTGCGTTCGATCCTCTCCCTATAAATTGAGCAGGCCAAGCTGGCCAATGAACCTCAGCAAACCAGCAGCTTCGTCCTGGCTAGTGAGCAACTGGTAGTGGTCACCAAAGAGAAGCAGTAGACTACGTCTTAGCAAGCAATGGGAGCCAGCCTGTCTTGCTTCGGGTCGGGAGGGTACCGGGACGCCGACGAGCCGGTTTACGAGCAGCCGCGGCGGTCGTCGAGGAAGGTGCGGCCGAGCGACGAGGATGGGCTGTGGTACGTCGGCGAGCGGGACGTCGACAGGAAGGCGACGGACTTCATCGCCAGGTTCCATGCCTCCATGCTTCCTCCGGTCGTGGCGGAGGCCCAAGCTGCGTGACCATGCACTCTGTCTCTGGTCTGAGAGAGCTGGCCACTCTCTGATATGCGTCTTCTCTGATGGTCCGATTGGTTCCTCTGCCATTTGTTCTTCGTCGATCGATAAAGTCCCATGAATGGCTATGTAATTAAGGATGTGTACATATGTGTCCCGGAAATAAAAGTCACACATGCATGCATGAATTAGGATGGAATGTATATGGGCGCTGTTAGCAAGCTAATTGGTCCTGTTTGATTATATGCAAATCTTAGTTATGTAATTTTGTCATCTTCTCCTGACGTTCTGGTATGTGAGATTTTGCAAGTACTATAAAGTTCGAGTGAAAGAGTGGGATTGATGAGCTAATTCAGCGATCTCGTTCATCGTAAAAGATTAAATATATAAACAGGATACGCGACTCGTGTTTATAAATGAATTGCAGATTCAGACGCCCAAATCAGGCATGTTTTTGTTTTCACTTGGACAATTTATCCAGTGCAATCCTGTTTACTTGAACAGAAGATTTCATTGTTACCCACTGTCAACAAAAATACCACAGCTTTCGTCGTTTAACATTGCAAGTGGTGACAACCTTTGGACAAATATGTTAACTTCAGTTTTGCTTATGACGTCGAGACTATAAGTTGGTCACTGAAACCAATTTGGATTTGCATGTTGATATGATCTTTAATTAAGTGACGAAACAAAACTACAAAACATGATACTAAAATCCCATTACACTTGAGCTTGTCGATTATTTTCTGCCACCAGGTTGGCTATTGCAACTCATGATAAATAGGAATCAGCAAGGCCGTGCAAACAGTTCTTTGAGATGACTTGAGTTGATCTCTCGTCTTTCCTCCCCAAAAAAATGCCGAGGCCGTATTGATAATCCAGAATAGAGACAGAGTGAGTACCATAGCGATTAAGAACATGATTGTGCTGTTAAACTTGCTAAAGAACTTTAATATCCTTCAAGTGTGATCACTGAAATAATTATCAATTTTTATTAGTTTTTAAGAGACATTGTTGATACGGATGGGAAATCAGTTTCCTTTTTGTTGATTTAATTTTAATTGCATTTGAATTCGCAAAAAAAAACATCTTGTTTTTAAAACTTCCAAAATTTTAATATATTATATGAAAAACTTGCATTTTTTATTAAGGAAAGATGATCAGATGATTAATTCTCCAGACGATACTCATTTGACTTGACGTTTCCTAGAAGAGACTAGCTACCTAGCAAGAGAATAAGCAGAAATGAAATATTTTTACAGTATATATTGGAAATTTCACTAACTAGAAAATAGGAAAATGATTTTCGCGCACAAAGAGAGTGAGAAGTATGGTCTTTTCAGTGCAATGAACATATTCTGGGCTACATGTAGAGCAATCGCGGTTTAAGCACTCAGCCACAAATGAACCATCAAAAAATAATAAAATGAGGAGAGAATGATGATCCTCTCCTACAGAAGTTCAATCTCAAACATACTTGTTTCGTAACATGTTCCATTTCATGTATAGTCGTATCTCGTAGGCCAGAACCATGTTCCAGCCTATCAATGTAACCATGTCGATCGTCCCCACCGGTCATTGTGTCACATTTGTTGCAACCTTCGTGTTCTCGCTGTCACGCCATCTCAAGTTGGCAATCTGATTCTGAATTTGTGCGGATATGTGTGAAGCTCTGCCTGCAATTTGTTTCCTTCTGCATACGTTCGAATACAATCAACTCCATCTCCTTGAAAAAATCAGAGGTGACATGGTTTTTTTATTTCACAAAATTTGCAAATTTTACATTGGAATCGGCACAGAAACATGGTCGACAAGGATCAGCAGCATCAAAGGTCCTAAGAACACATGATGCAGACTTTCCCGGCAATAGGGTCCATCCAACTTTGAGGGATCACATGAACTTGTCTCTGAGCTCTCATCCTTTCTTTCCCTTAACGTTCGAGATTCCCCTCTAGAATTCATCACTTAGGGGCATCAAGGGTTCTCGAGAACAAACGGTTTAGGGGTATCCAATCCTTCCATGCCAAATGTCCCCTTTGTTAGATAAGAACGAGCCAATGATTTGTGACAATTCATTGGACCTTGCGTTGGGGAAAGATCTTTGCTTTACACCAATGGCGCCGACTCATCGGCGCTTCGGTTGCTTTGTACCGCTATGATTCGCCAGAGGGCCGGGCGCAGTTACCAATTACTCGGTCTTTGACTGTCAATCAACAGATTTTTGTGAACGAGGCTGGTGAATCTGAATATGCTCAAGAGATGGTGGAGATATCATTCTGGGAAAGTGGATGATTCCCGTGGCATATTGTCCAACACTTTCAACTGTGCCAAACTGTGTGACACCAGAGAAAGCTTCCAATATATTTGTCTCCAGGAACTAGCATTTGTATGCGCCTTTGCACTTGCAAGAGTTGTGACCAAGCTGAATTCATGATCAAATATGTTCAATTCATAATCAAACCATGTTTGCTCACACGGATAAAAAATATATTTTTAGGACAATTTTGTGTAGTTCTGAAAACCTAAATGATCACATCTTCCAGGAAAAATCATAATGTCTCCAATGCTGATATTTAAGGATGGACACTTTTTGCAAGTATTTGGTTAAAACAGTGTCTGCAACGTTCTTTTATGAGTTCTTTTGTTGGAGGAACAAAAACGGAGAATTTAGACCACTTTAGACAACATTGGACGGAAGAGAGCAATCTTCAGACTCTGTTTTACAGCTGTGAGAGATCGCAGAGGCCTTTCTGTACTTGGGACTTGCTACCAGTTTTCCTCTGAAAACAAGGACGCCATGTTTCTGGAAAAAAAAGAAATAGTTGTGACTGCTAGTCGTATTGGAACAATATTTAAGCTTTTACAAGCCAAGTTGTTATGGAACTTGAAGTGCGATTAGGTGAACCTTTTCACCTAATAAAGCTTTCCCTTTTGAATGATTCTTTAAGCACTCTGAAGCTAATAAACTACGCGTCCTGAATTTTATCATTCATCGGCGTTACGCGGTATTCAGTGAACCAAATCTGAGAACCTAATTCGCGTCTAGCTTGGGCAGCTCCTCAGAGGCACAAACTCAAAGCTTAGACTTTATAACGACATGCCACGACCAAGATTTCCTTTTAACACCCCGTACGCTGCCACGAACTCCGGACAGCCGATGCGGCGATACCGAGGGGCGTGCGCGGCCACGAACTCCGGCCAGCCGATGCGGCGATGCCGAGCTGCCACGCCCATCGGTCGCCTCAGATCATGCCGAGCGGGCTCACAAGGAGGACCACCCCTCCCTTCTCGCCGGTAAGACTAGCCGCGAACTCCTCCGCGACGCGCTGCACGGATGACTGGATGGATCAGGCAGACGAGTCGTACAAGCATTGTAGCATCGTGAGCGCGAGGACGCGGGAGCACGGCCTTGTGGAAAGAGGAGGCCATCCCTTGCAGGTTGTAGGCTTACCAGGTTGTGAAAGAAGACACATATCTGGCCGCTGGAACTCAAAGCTTCCAGGCATTGTAAAACAGCATATACACGTCCCAATGCGATTGTGAAGCGAGTATGCTCCAAATTCTAGATTCTGTTCAGTCAAAAATGACTCATGTGCATGAACATTGCCCTCCAGAAAATAGTGTACCAGTGGTGTTGCATATGAAATTGAGAAAATTCCTTTCTTTGACCCTAAATTAGTCACTAATTCTTTCCTTGTCCCTTTTGACTTTGAACTTCTCTTTAAGGACCAAAAATTTAGATTTGTTTTTTTTTTGCCTTTACATTAGTTTAGAGCACTAACGTTGTTAAGTGACCCCTTGTCTAACATAATTTTTTTTCGCATGTGTATTAATCTGATCTCTCCAACATAATTCCGTAATTATTGACCATCACATGATTAATAGTGTACGCTGAGATTAACTCAAATACAAATGAAAATTATGTTGGTTCATTTTAGATGAGGGATAAAATAGTCATTTCACCTCTCACTTAACATCACATCGTTAGTGCTCTAAACTAACAGAAGGGCCAGAAAAGAAAGCAAATCTAAATTTCATTTCAAAACCAAAAGGATCAAAGAAGAAACCAACGACTATTTTAGGGGCAAAAAAAAAATTCTCTCTATGAAATTGCTCCCAAAAGAACAAGCAGAGATAGAACAGATATGAACTGCAAACAAAACAATGTTAGAAATTTCAAGTGCTCCAACGATAATTGCAATTATTTTGTCTTCCCTGATATGGCAAGAAAAGGTACATATCAGATAGAACTCTCCAAGTCTTCCTCTACAATATCAGCCATAATGTTTCCTTTCCAAACCAAATATAGTTCAGAGCTAAAATCAACAACTAGAGCATATATTACAGGTTATCAAAAGAAACAGCAGCACTAGCTTGCTGAGAACAGCAAAACCACCTCTCCACCATAATGTACAAAGCAAAACTGAATCAATGAAGAGCAGAGACTATGGGCTGATAGGAACTTTGCAAGTTGCCTTGTTGTGACCATAACCTTTACACCTACTGCAGCGCACTGCCCTTTTGATCGCAATGCGAGGATCAGCTGGCTTTTCCTTTGGCCGACCCACCCCACGACGGGTACGCATTGGACATGGGATGCTTGCTGGACTCTGAGTTGGATCAACTAGTGTAGGAGGCACAATAACATCAGGTATTGGATTTATTGGCATGCCATAAGTCAAGCGGTAGCATTCCATTGTGAAATACTTAACACAGTAGCCATATGCGAATTGTCCAGTGTGCTCGAAAACAGCAATTGCATGCATGCATGGCAACCCGGAAATATGCCACCTTCGGCAAGTGCATTCCCATGTGTCAAGATTGACAACATTAACTGAGTCATCACAAACCTTAAACACATTGCCATTATTGTCAGCTTCTGTTGGGATGACATTCAGTGTGTGAGCTTTGCTCGCCTCTTCCTGTAATTTCTGATTGGCTGCAGGTGTCAGTATCCCGGTCCATGCATTAGAAGATTCCCTTCTTGTGTACATCATCTCCATGAGCTTGCATCTTATCGTATCAACCAACTGGACAACTGAAAGCTCATATCTTGTTGGCAGCCACTCAATTACAGTGCCAAAAATATTGCATGAATACTGGCCATGCCGTGACCCCTTAAAATGGGCATCTGCCCACCGCTCAGGTTTAGTCTCCAAAAGCCAATCAGCAAGCTTGTCAGATTCACTTTTGATGAGCTCCATGTACTGATTGAACTCATCAGCTGTGCATGAATATATGGCATTCTTAAGATGTTCAACCATGGAATCTTTTACTTCATCAGTCCATGCATCATCCAGTTGTGTCTTAAATTCTTCAATCAGAGCCTCCACACAGTATCCATGATGACTGTCCGGGAAAACTGAAGAAACATCATCCCAGAGCCCGTGTTCCCCATTCGATATGAATGTTATGGCGTCAGCTGTCGACAGTGAAGATTTTAGCTGCTCCAGAAACCAATGCCAATTTTCACGACTTACATCATCCACAACACCAAATGCAACTGGGAACACGTCACCTTCCCCATCAATCGAAGCAGCAGCCAGTAGCTTCCATTGCTTATTCGGTTTCGCAGTTATTGTCTCAAGAAAAAGGAGTGGCCTGCATCCATGCTCAAAACCATGGAGTGACGCATGGAAAGCAACAAAGAAGCGGAATTTTGAATCTTCCAAAGCCTCTACAGTCGCTACACTTCCAGGGTTTGTCTCTACTATCCTCTCACAAAACCAAGGTAGTTGATTGCATGCCTCTTCGTGTGTGCTATAAAGTTCTCTTTGAGCAATTGATCTTCCTCGCCAAGCCTGCGAGTAGTTCAGGCATAGCCCATACTCCTGTTGAAGATCATTTGCAATATCTCTAGGTCTGTAGTTTGGACTATCACGCAACTTTTCTTTTATAACACTAGCAACCCATCGTTGAGAAGCCAGCCGATGGCTTTTGACTGTTTCTGATTCACAGGTGTGACTTTCAGATATTTTCTTGATCATGAATTCTTTATTTGCAGGGGACTTGGACGCATGTATTCGCCATAGGCAACCCTCACTAGTACATTCCGCGGTCACACGAGATGCGTCATTCTTGATAAATCTGTAATGGAACTTATTTGCAATGGCATACTTATGTAAAGCATCACGGAAATCCTTAGGACCTTCAAACACTTGGCCCACACCAGTGATCACGTTCTTCCAGCTTGCACAAACCTTTTGCCTCTTAGACCCATCCTGAGCTGCTGTAACAACCGCAATGGGTTCTGTTGGAGTGCCTGAGTCAACAGCAACAATGCTCTTTGACCTGCAAACATTCCCCATGTAATTCTGCCATTTGTTAATGCGATTACAAGAAATTAACCAGAGTAGAAAATTTACCTGCTGTCAGCTTTCTTCATGACATAAATGTCTGTCATAGCTGACTCCGCATGGAATTCAACCATGCGGCACAGGTCCTTGTCATTGGATATAGAAATCAAGGTTTTATCATTCTTTGGAAGGAAATACTTGAATGCAAAGTGATCAACTTTCACATTATTAAGTGTCGACGATATCTCTTGCTTGAACTCGCTAAAAGTCCAGTCACTCTTGACAGGGATCGCGTGCGCCTCTCCACCAGAGTAAGACATGTGGCCATCTGCGTCAGCGGTGAATTCACCACCGATCCGAAGAAGAGCCACAATTTCTCCCTTCCCCATAAGTTTCTTCTTCCTACAAAGAGATAACAATGTCGACCATTAGGCTTATTGCAATAAGTTTTTAACAAAAAAAAAAAACTCCACGTGCGAGAAAGCATGTTTGAATTGCTGCCAGAAGGCGCCCTGCAAAATTTCTGGTCGTTGACCACTCTATGCTCACTCACACGTTTGGATAAACGCTAAATCCTTGACTGGCAAAAACGCTAGTCTTTTTTTCTAGTTCTTCGTTTGGACGGCTCCTCGCGCCCCCTTGTAGGATCGATAAAGCTGATTCCGACGAAACGGCCCGAACAGAAGCCGAACAGACGGTTCATCCCAAAGCCCAGGCGCCTGGATTACCTGGAACGTCGCTGGATCTGCGAGTCAAGGGGCTCGGTACTCCGGGCGGCGGCGCGCAGCGGGGGACGACGGGAGGGGACAGCGCACCTGACCCAGCGAGCGCCGGACCGGAGCCGAGGTCGGTGGAGACGGCGCTCCCGGTGCCGGCCGCCGGGGGGAAAAAACTTGTTTGGGGGCTCGGGTCTAGGGTTCGCGTGCCTGGCCCTGGCCCCGCACGTTAGGCGCAGCCCGGCTCGATCCGTGAGCGGTCATGTCTTGGGCTTGGGCTATTGGCTTTCAAGGCCCATCATCAGTGGCTCATTGTAGGCTGAGGCCCAATAATTAGTGGACCGACCGACGTTCGGGCCCACTTCATACGGTATTATATCATCGACTTAAGAACCTGTTGTTAAAAAAAAAAAAAGAGCCGACAAGGAAAAAAAACTTTTAATAGCAAAGGTCCTTCTGGGGAATGAACCGTGCTCTCAGTCGCTCTCAGTACTCGCTCCTCTGAGGCGTGCTATTTTTGCCTGTCCCTTTCTTCCCTTTTCGTTCTGTCTCCCTTAAACCGTGATTTGACGCTCGCGATGCGCGGCTGGCGCACACCGATACGATCGGTACTCCATCGGCACCAACCACGGCCACCATCGCCGATCGCCGCATAACCGGTGCACTAACCATGGCATGGAGAAAAACCACATTTATCACGTCAAATAAAAGCCTCGCTACCGAGCTCAATCCTTTGAAACCTAGAAATTTCGTAGAAATAATTTAATCTCATAGAAAAACGTAGCATTCAGAAGAGAAAAAATCCCGCAATCAAAGGACGCCTGAACCACAACGTCACGCCCACTCCGATGCGTTTGAAAGTTCTGTAAAGCAAAGCCGACAAGAAGTACCTTACGGCTCGCCGCACACGATCAATCCTTCTTCGGCGGTTCGCAGCGCGCGATATATCTGAAGGAACGGTGAACAAATCCCGGTGCTCCGTCGCTCCCAACAGGGAAAGGATCGTTCTCGCCACCTCTCCCCTTTCCGGCTTCCATGATCTCCCTTTGGCAGGTAGACTTCCACATCGCCATGATCTTGCGCGCACACAACTACACGCACATCACGTAGTGGAAGCAGCTAGCTAAGCACGTCACCAACCAGGCAACCGGAACCGAACCGCCGCGTCACCAACAAGCTAGCGAAGGAAACCACATTCGTCACGCCAAAAGCGTGCCGCGATCGACTTGACCGAAACGATGCCGTGAAACGCATGGCCGGCGGCACGCGCGGGTCTTACACTCGAAAAAAAGAAAAAGCCGGACGGCCGGCCCCGCGGCTGACACAGGGGGCCCCTGCTGTTGCCCGTGGTGGTCACCGGTGAGTCTGGTGCGCTGCCCGTCGGTTCGCCGCATCGCAGCGATCGGATCGGCGTGAGAGAGTGACAGGTTCCCTGTTTCCTTCTCCGTTCGTCAAAGATCGAGCACTAATTTGTGGTGCGCGTCTGCTTTATTTTGTTTCGCTTTCCATCCAGATCAACACGATGGTTATCTTTATCTCATTCTCGTTAGGCTCTACACTGATAGTACGTACGTGATGTCAAAAGGCACGAACTAAAGGACTCCACGGACCGACCGACCGACGGCGATGGGCGCGCACCACCGCGCGTCAGCTAAGCCCGCCGGGGCACGCACAGAGAAGGAAGATATTAGCGTGACCGCCGCTGACGCACCTGATCCGTCGCGCAGCGTGGCTGCGCACGCGCGTTTGTTTTTCGAACACGGTGATCAGGTGCATCAGCTGTCCTGTGCATGAGCGAGAGAGAGATGCCTCCACCTCCACATCGTCCACGACCGTGGATCTCTCCAGGCCACCGCGGCGTGGCCTCCTGCGTGGCGCCGTGGCCTCTAGACGGTACTCCCCCAGCTGGAAGCGCGGATGACTCCAGCTTACACTAGCTGTGGCCGGATCGGTCGAGGAGCCCGCAAGATTACGGATGATTTGGAGCCGTTGCTTGCGTGCGGGACGCGCGCACTCGCTTTGCTTTTGCTTTTGAGGCGCACGACGCCGCCGGTGCGCGGTAACAAGAGGGGACGCGCGCGGGGGACGCCGTAACAGAGTAGAGGGGCGCTGTATGCAAGCCGGATGCGTGGCCAGATTCATCGAACCCTGCTTTCCCATGAAAGGAACACGCCGCGCTTGTTAGGTGGTTCCGTGATTGCGGATTGAGTGGAGCAGCGTCCGTTACTTTTGGGGCCGAACTGAACTCGGAGCAAATCGACCACCCGGATCATTCTTCCTCGCTGTATCCGCTTCTCAGATCTCCTCGTACTTAAGTATACCTCTCTATAGCTAGAAACTTCTAGATCGCCCGGAGGAAATGTGAACTTCAAGACAAAATTCAACAGCAACAATGAATTCGAGCCAGAACCAGTAGCACGAGTTGAAGTACTTGTGCTACGTGTACACTGCCAATAATGGAGTCTCCATACATTTTCGATTTTTCGCGTCGCACTGGGTACCAGCTGGCTTCGTGTAGCGTAGCGCTCCCGCTCCTCCCCGGCTCCATCGCGTGACCCCACCTGTCTTGGAAAAGGCAGAAACCACCGTTCCGGCCAAGAAAGCCAAACCCAGCGGCAGCACCGAGCCTGCATGCGGCAGCTGGAGAGCGACACCGTCAGTGCTGTGCATCGGAAACGCACCACCTGGCCGCCCGCCGGCAACGGCGAAGCAATAGCGAAAGCGAGCGCGCACTCCCGTCCTCTGCCTATATATAGCCGCCCCCCCGTCTCCGTCCACCTCTCGCATTCACAGCAGTACTGTCACAGGTGAAAGAAGCAACGAGCCAGTAATCTAGAGGAAGAGAGAGAGAGAGAGAGAGAGAGAGAGTGGAGGACAGACACACTGAGAGAGTATGAGGCCGGAGAGCGAAGGCGGTGTGGCGGCGGGCCTGATGGTCGCCGACGGCCGGCCGAGCCTGTGGCACACGCCCACGCCGTACCTCTTCCTGGGGTTCGGCTTCATGATGCTCCTCATCGCGGTGGCGCTGTCCGTGCTCATCTGCGCCCGGTGCAGGCCCTCGCGTCGCGGCTACGGCGACGCCGAGGCGGCGTCCACCTCCGCGCGCGCGGTCGTGCCGCTCGACAGGGAGCCCAAGGTCGTCGTCGTCATGGCCGGGGACACCGCGCCGTCCTTCCTCGCCAGCGCCAAGCCGCTCGCAGCCGCCGTGTAAGGCGCGCGACGCGTAGCGCACGTGCCAGCCCGCGCCGCCGCGCGCGCGGGGCCAATTTTGCCGTGTGTTTTTTTTTTCTTCGTTCGTTGTGTGTTTTCCGGCTGTCGTCGTCTCGTTGCTGGTAGAGACCAGAAAGAGTGTTCTGTTCGGCCGGCGTCCAGCCGGACGGAAGCGGCATCGAAATCTGTCAATCATGGGACGAGGAATTGAGGTTTGGTTTGGTTTGTTTCGGCATCGAAATCTGTGATCAAACGAGTGTACGGCCTTTCTTTTGCGGCTGGCTGCCTGAGCCTGGCTCGAGATCTTGGGGCCATCCCGTTCCCATCCCGTCGCGGATTTTCGGCTTGTTTCTCAGTTCTCACTCAGTTTTCCTCCGGCGCCATCATTCCGGTCCGCCAATAACACGCGCGTTCTCCATTTTCCCCGAGACTGACCACGATCGTAACGCACGTCATCGTCAACCACATCGGCGACATCGTCTTCGTCATTCTGGACTTCAACTGGATGTCGTCAATGTAAAGAGCAGCAGAGATACGCGAGACACAACAGAGATCAGGGGACAGCCGGTAGTGCGCGTTCGCAATTTGGCCCACTACTACATAATATCATAATCTGTTTATCTACGACAAAGAAAAGAGAAGATTTTTAATTTTCAGATTACAGATAACTGCAACGAATCCACGGGCCGAACACCGGAATAATAAGAAATCCGGGCCCCCGGACCTCCGCGGCCTCCCCCGCCTCCTCCTGTGCAGTGGGCCCTCCCCCCTGCAAAAAAACCGGCGCCGAGTCCCAGCCGCTCGAGCGGGAATCGAGCGGCTGGCGTGCACCCCCCGGACGTCCGGTGCAGTGAAAAAAATCACTCATGCCGGACACCGGACGGCGGCGACACGAAGCTCGCGTAGAGTTTATGCAACGAGTATAGTATTGTAAATCTGTAATATACTTGTGTATATTGCTCCGCTTTTGCAAACGAAGTATTCGAACCCGGAGCATTTTTCAAATTCAAAAAGCGGCAGCAGCGCTTTGTACGGCCAAGTGCATCCGTTTCTTCCACTCTTGACTCTTCGCACTCCATCCATAATCAAACGATCTAATGCTACTACATCGCGTTTTAATAGTATGCTAGCAACGCGGCACTGATCCTGAAATTATCCGGTGGGCAGAGTCAGTTAAGACGCGTCGAGATTGGTCCGTGACGTAAGTTTTGCACGCTTTGGTTACAGTACGGATATCTTCGTTCTCTCGTTTGATGATGAGCAGCATATATTCCTTTCTCAGAAAAGGAAAAGTTAAACGAAACAAAGCGAGACGAATGAGAGAGAGAGAGGTCCAACAGTAGTGCGCGGCGATATGAAAACCATGAGAAAGTCAAGCGAGGCGGGGCCTGCCACTGCCACTACCCCTTTCCAAAAGCAGCTGTTGTTGCGGCTCGCCTGGACTGGAAGCGGTGACTCGAGCCCGTCGAGGGCGGTCCCCCGTCGCTTTCGCCCGGCCGTCGCAGGAAAATGTGCTTCCTAATCACCACCATGCTGTCATCCCACTCACCTGCTACCACAAACCGGCTGATTAATTAGTCCCTTCTAAAGTGAGGATTTGATAATGCGTGCAGATTTTTACTACTACTACTACTCGTACTAGAAGCTTTTGCGTGTTCAACCACGGCGCCGGATGCAGTTCTTCCACCCCTACGGATCACAGGCTTCCGCTAGATTTAGGCCGTGGAAGCGGCGCCCGGGGCAACCTTTACTAGATAGAGTACACGAGGAGGAGGAGGAGGAGGAGGAGAGAACCAACAAGTCTCCGACTCCGAGCCGTGGCTCTTAGGAGTAGGGGCCGAGTCATGAACCAGCAAAGAAAGGCGTGCAAAAGTACCCCGGGCACGATGATCATTGCCTCCACCAACGCACGTACCACAGCATCCATTCTCCTTCCTTTCTCCGTTGCCGCCGTGCAGAATATCCTCGGGCATATTAGCACTTCTCATGTAGTATATGTACAGTACTGTACTCTAGTTGATGTGCATTTTTGCGCACAGTGAAATCGATCTCATAGCCATTGGTAGCATACGTAGTAGTAGTACAGGTATGCTACCAGTGAGCCTCTGTTGCGTTTGGGAACTCGGAAGAGCATCGTCCCGACGAATATTCCCGGATGCCCAGTTTGGACTTTGGAGCATTCCTTCCTTCCACTGTTCCCTTCCATCTCTGCATGCAGGTGCAGGTGCAGCCTACTCTGACTACTGTTGCCACCTGGTGGTTGATGCCTCCAAAACGAGCCAATGGCGCTGCTATACTGCTACGTACGCTGTGCCACTCTCTCTACACACAAGTCCTACCTAAAAGTGATTAGATACTGAGCGACGGACGGTGTCGTCATCATCGATCAACCTGCCTCGGCTCGGCGTATCAAACAATGTTTGACGCTCGAGGCAGTAGCAAGTCCGCCCTACGCTGCCACAGATGCGCGCGTGGATCCACTAACACTGGCCAGGAGGACGTTTCGTCCCCGGCGGCCGTGATGCCGCTCAGCCGCTGCAGTGCACACCACTCGGCACTCGCTGATCGCTCCGGACACCGGAGCGCGCCCCTCAAGTGCCCGTTCCCTCGTCGTCGGCAAACGCCTCGAACGTCGTCGTGGTTCGCCAGAGAGTCAGAGACTCGGCGCTGCGAGGGTGCACCAGCGCGTGGCGTGCTCGCGTCTCGCGTGCGGCGGGCACGGGGTCGATCGCGTCATGTTACCCGTTGGTACGAACTAGTATATGCGATGGGATCCATTGCATGCCATGAGTTGCTGCTAGTAGTCCTGACTTGACTTGTACAACGACTGCGAGCCAATGTGTAGAGCACGGTTAACTGAAAGACCATGGATTCTTCTTTTCTGAGGAAGAAACATGGTTGAAAGTACTCGAAAGTTTCTTGGTTTATCGACGAAAGAGCTGAGTTCCAGTTTACCACGCGTGCTTGGGTTAATCAGGGTCCAAGCTCTAGCTCGCTTTGACAAATTGGTCACTTCCATTCTCTAAAAGCGAGTAGGGAGATAACGCGCTCCCTCGGTTGTCGGCTGCTTTCGCTTGATCACCATCGCGTGGGCTGGTCTGACCTAACCTGTGGGCGTCCAAATCAACCTTTTCATTTCTGGAGACAAGGCGCCGAAAATCTACGGGGCGTGTGGCTAGAACATGACTGGTTTAATCTAGTTGTTGCTTTAGTAAAACTAGAAAGGCTGATAATTCGATCGTGCCCCTTTTTTATCTATCTCAAAAAAAAAATCGATCTTGGCTTGCTAGGCTTGACAACTTTTTTGAGTTGAATTTGGACGAAGAAGCGATTGTTTTCCCTTCCAAAATACCAGTAACAAATTCATGCAAGGCAAGATTGCGTCTCATAGCAGTTGGGGGACATGAATGCTGCTCTAATCCACTATACTAGTACTCTATATCCATATGCCACAAGCAAAACAAAGCAAAAGAAAAAGTAAATTAAAAGAATGAGTAAACCTCATAACTTATTACGCCGCTTTAACTTAAACTAATTTTAATGCACTACATCATACAGTATGCAACTAACATTTTGTGCTACTCCTATATATGACATTGCTTTTCTTTGCTAATGGACAGCTTAATTTGACGTCTCGTGCTTATCATGTTATGCTATTATTGGGCTCCTAACCGCTTACACCCTCTGTTTTTAAAATGGTATCGCTGTTAACTTTAAATCTCAATTTTTACTATTCATCTTATTTAAAAAATTAGTTCAAATATGTAAAATTTTGATTCATCTTTCAAATATATTTGATGATAAATCAAATTATAACAAAATATATAAATTTTATCATTATTTTTTGAATAAGACAAATGATCAAAATTGAGATTTAAAGTCAACGACGAATCAATTTAAGAACGGAGGGAGTATGCTGTTTCGTTGTGCAGTATTTGCAATCATCTCCTGTCAATCTGATTTTGCCTCTTTCTACTAACAGGAAAAAAGAATCTGTTGTTTTCCATCAGGTCAGGGCATTCAGAGATGCTACTGCGTCTCTGTAGAACTAGCTTTACTCTAAATCAGAATATCAAACAAATCTGAAGGTCTAAGGGGTTTGACCTAACAAAAACAGTACAAAAATCTCACAAGCATGCAATATTCACGCAGCCAAGCGCACCAAACAGTTGGCTGCTGCTCTTTTTTAAGTACGTAGTGACTCTGTGTGGCGTCACTAAACATAAACAAAGTGCTGTCATATCTTCTTGATACAAAAAGGCAAAGGCATGCATTGCCATCACTTTCGCCACCATGACAATTGTGGCCAGAGACAAAGTACTCCTACCTAATAGATACTAGATGATTCCTCGGGCGTGTTGCCGTGAGAATTTATAATAGTGACGATAATTTATTATGATAAAATAAAAAAAAGCTCAAAGAAAATAATCATACTAGATAAAAAAATTAAAACATATGAGAACTATTTAATAAAATTCATATTTGCTTGAAATTTTAAGTTTTTCTAACTGCGTTTATTAATGAAATTTGAACGGAATACCTATTGGGATGGTACCGTTACGGATCAAGTAGAAGCGTGTGAGTGGATCGAGAAAGAGGGAGAGTCAGATTGAGTAAATGTGGATGAGATGCGGGGATTAAGCTGATGGAAGATAAAGGGGGAGGGACAAAAGAAGTTAAATGGAGATGTATAGAATAAATGGATAGAATCAATTGGAGCCTCGTAATCGAACGGTGCAAACAAAAAAGATGACGTGACTCGATGAGGATTCAACTTCGATAGTTAGTGGGTTGTATAGATATAGATATTATAGACATGCACAATTCGCAGGTATATATTGTGTACTAGTAATTTAATTTAGTATCAAATAAATCTGTAACATGAGGGGAAAAGGCAAGATCTTTTAAATTCATAACACAAATGATTTCTAAAGTGCTCACCTTGGAATCATGGTGTCAAATACTGGCTTCTTGGTCGCACCTCTCAGGCGGCTCGGGTGGAACCCTAACCCTGGGCCGCCGCCACCACCATGTCCTCGCCCCCAGCCACGCCGCCGCCAGAGCGCCGCATCGAAGCCTCGTTCAGGTGCAAAGACGGCAGCGGCAAGGCTCTCTTCCTCGCCCTCCTTTCCCCTTTCCTCTCCTCGCAAGCACAGGGCAGGGTCAGTGAGGGGAAGCGCTCACGGCAGTTGGGCGGAGGCAACGGCCATCCGGTCGTTGGTGCGGCGCGGGCCGGCATCCCCGCGTGGTGGGAGGTGCTCGTACGTGGATCTGCGCGGTGTCCGGATCTGGACCGCGACCGGATCTGCGCCGCGACAAGCAGTGTGCGCGACGGCTTCGTGGTTGTGGCGCCGGGCACGCGGTCGAATCTAGGCGGTGGCGGCCAGTTTGTGGTGTCAGGCGGCCGGGGGTGACCAGCGGTGGCCTTTGTGCAAGGACGGCCAAATCTGGGCCCCAACGCTATGTCGCGCTTGAGCCAATGGGATCCAGAAGGGGTGGTCGGATCTGGTCGTGGGCCTGCCGTCGGCGAGCATCCTTAGGTTGCGGTTCAAGGAAGAGCGCCGTGGCGGCGGGAGCAAGGTCATGTCTTGGGCGCCAGCATGCTCCTTCATATCACCGCCATCGTGCTCCCCAGGCACACCTGCGACTATTTGCAGAAGGAGACGCCGCTTGGGTTCTAGAAGCTGGACTGGTTCCCCGACATTAATCTCTTCCAAAACCAAAAAACTAAGGTCAGCCGGATGTTGGCCGAGGTTCTCGAAATGTTCAGCTCCCAGGCTGTCAACAGAAAGAAGCCATGAAGGTTGGCTGGCTCGAAGCAGCAACGGCTGGGGATTCAGGGTCAGATTCACAGTCCTAGGGGCTGGATCTATTTCTCTAGATCGTTAAAGTCCGACTCAAGTCAGCGACGGCTGCCTCCGGTGACAAGCAGCTTGGGCGGTTGGATTCCACTGAGGTCCCTCTTCATGTTGGTTCAACAATGATAATCAGATTTCACCAGACATGCGGGGCTAGGCCTCAATTCATTCTGGGTTTCTCTTTTTGTAGCAAATGTTTGACCCCCAACCTCCTTCGGCCTTTGCTATGCGGTGGCATTCCAAGATGGGGTGGCTCAATTTGGCAACTTGAAGATGTGGGTGGCAGTGGATCTGTTTGGCAACTTGGTGTCATCTTGTTGGATGCTGTGGTTGCTGCTGTTTGTCATGGTGCTGGTGTTTGCTGGCGTTGGTCTTAGATTCCAGTGGAGGTGGTGCTCGCTACTGCGAGGCGGCTATGACGTCCTCCAGTGTGTCGTCATGTTCATTGTCATCATCTGGCGCCGGTTTTCATTGGTGACACTCTGTGACGGTGTTTGTCGATGGTGGCGGTTCAAGTAGGGCTAAGTATAAACTTCAACCACTTTTGACATCTAACCATCACCAGGTCTTTTGTTGTTTTGGGTGTCTGTAGCTTTGTCATAGGTTCAGTCTTGTGCTTTGCTTTTTGTTGTGCGTGAGCTAAGTGCTCCTTATGTAAGTTTTAGCTGTGTATATCCTCTTGAGGGTATAGAGGCTGGGTTTTTTTCCTATTATCTAAAAAAAATACCGGCTTCTTTCATTAATCATCAATCATGTGGTGTGGAATTCATTTGGATCCTGATCAGTTCTACTAATGCATGCACATTCGGTTCTGAAAATTTCCCCTAAAAAGGAAGAAAGCAAGTTATTTATTGGAGATATGCTACGTGCTTGACGTATCCGAGGTACCTTCACTACTTTAATTAATCTCAGCTGTTAATTTTTAAAAATTGGTACCGGGTTCACCATTTTTGGTACCGGCTCATTATTTTTGGTACCGGATCCACTATTTTGATATCTTTGACTAGATACCTCTCTATTTTTAATTGTTAGATCTGATCAAACAGAGTTAACTCAAGCATTGTATCATCTCTCTACTTATTGGCATGGTTTTCCATAGGAGAACATTTCAGGAAAACCCCTACTAGTGCCCTAAGATGATGAATTGATGATTGTCAACTTTAGTACTAATACTTAACGATTACATCCAGAGGACGATGACAGTACCCAAGATCGACAGGATAACCCCTCATGCAGAAGCAATATGCTGCAAAAGTCTCTTTTTTATAAGTCGGGCTCGTCCACAGCACATTGCCTATGGCTTTAAGCTTCTCTTTTACTGTATAAAGGAAGCCATGTCGATCTCAGCCTTCTCCCTCTACCCAACGATCAAACAACTCTTTTATATACGGGAGGCACCGCTCTATCATCGCCTCGCGTTGCAAGTATTTTAGGCTTTGTTTGCGGCTTAGCAACGGCATCGTCCAGCCATGCAGCGAGACATCGCAGGTTTGGCGTTCCACTCCCTCGGCGCGGCAGACTTCGCGAGCTGCTTCTTGCTGCCGCGCGTCCCGCTCGTCCACGAGTACTGCGGAGACGGTCCATGGTTCAGCTACGGCAGCGGCTGCCACGGCGCTCGAGTGGGGGAGCAGGACGGCGCAGGCGGGGCGCGCGACGGGCGGAAGGCGAGGCGGCTGGCGTCGAACAGGGAGTCGGCGCGGCGGCGGAGGCAGCTGGACGAGCTCGCGTCGCGCGTCGCGGAGCTTCGTGACGCCAACGCATGGCTCGCCGTGGAGCTGAACCGCTTGGCGGCGGCGCACGCGGGCATGGCGCGGGAGAACGCGCAGCTCAGGGAGGAGCAGCGTGGCCTGCGTGAGAGGCTCGCCGCGGCGGAAGCAGCGACGGCGAAGGAACCACAGAAAGGAAATGATCATTGATATGTGCATAAATGGATATTAGGAATGCAAATTGGTTGATCTTGGCTCTGTACAAATTTTATGGAATTTCTAAGTTACTTATAAAATTTTTACTGGATGTGGACTGATCGAGCCTGCATACAAGGAGCATGACTATAGCCCTGAAATCGGCCAACAAAGTTAACAGTGGAGTAATGCGCAGGACAGACTCCTCTCTGCAGACGACGAAGCATGACTACAGTGCATAGCGCACACAACAGCCATAGCTGCACTGGAACAATGCATCCAAAACGCCCTGCTGATGTGGCAACAGTGGCCAATCATCAGTCGCCCACTCGTCCCTAGTGCCAATACATAACTGGGACAACACACCTCACCTGATAACAAGTTAACAACAGCACACAGGCCATAAAATACGGAGTAATTGTTACCACCAAAGGAACTGAAAAAAAGAGAGAAAAAGCAGAGTAACCATGGTTCATTCTTAGAGGCTGAACCATCAACCAGAGCAAATGCTCCAATCTTGAGACAACTGCCAACGGGCAGTGGTAACTTTGCAACTCTTGAGCAGATTTTGCTCATGACAGTAAAACATATCTGACTTGATGAATGAATCGTGCACCACATAGGAGTAATTGTTTTGTATTATCTGGAAGTCAGCACTGCAATATCTTCAACAGTGGATGGAGACACTATCACTCAATAGTCATTTGAAGAGCATCACCCCAAAAAAGACCAAAATATGCAGAACGTTTCAGATAGACATACAATGATAGCAACGATATAATGAGCACAAAAATGCTTCTACAGAAACAACACAAAACTTGTTGACAAACAAGTAGAAAAGTTTTTGTTGAAGCTAGTGGAAATGGAGAAAAAATAAACATAGAACAAAGTAATCGTAGTTCATTCTACAAACTGAACCATGAAACAGAGCTAGTGACTCAGCCACCAAACAGGACAAATGTTTCAATCTTGAAACCAATGGCACGGTACAAACAGGCAGTTGCAACTTGCAACGCGAACTAGTCTGTAGTCACTGTATATATCTGTTTGAGGGCTGAATGTCAAATATGACTCAGGGCATGAAACATGCATTTCAGTTCTCATCATAAAAGTAAAGTGAATCATCAGATAGACAAACATACCGAAAGCAACGATGGAACGAGTAGAACAAAAAACATCTACAATCAATAGAAAGACTTGTAAACAAACAGAGGGATAGCTTTAAAATGGCCATTGTTGAACATTGTTAGAATAAATAAACTAGGGCTCTCGAAGAGGGCGCACAAAAAGCTGATCCAAAATCCTACATTATTGAAAATAGTCATCAGGCCAACACTCATGCAAGATGACCACAATTATGTTTCAGCAAAAATGTCATCTCAGTGCTGATACTGAGTGACCACTTATGATGAGTAGTAAGCACTGAGTAAATTTTGACACACTTTCGAAGTCAAATTTATAGAATGCTATTCCGCTTATAATATATAATTTAGAGAAGTATTCATACCATAGCCTATCAAGATATTCCAGTGCGTTCCAGCGGATTGATCCAGATTGCTTAACATGCTAGTTTACAAAACAACCAGCAGGCAATAATGATCTAAAATCAAATGGTCCATTTCACAAGTATCGTTTCAACGCAGAATAATCGTCTGCTGCTCAACAGTGTGGAAGCTGCACTAGCCTAATCTTTCACATAAGTTTGATCTCAGAGCTTGCATACTTATTGCAGAAGTATAAGCTAGTAATCAAATATTTAACCCAGTACTAAAGAGATGCTAGTAAAAATTCCGTGACAAACAATGAGGGAGTCTGCTATATTATTGAAACAAGATGTATGTACAAACGGTGATGACAATCCTTCACACCATTCAACTCCCAAGAATAACAGCTTGATGAAAGTTACTAAACCATATAAATATGATTCTAGTGGCATGCAAATATACCAATGACAATTCAATGAGTGAGGTTTCTCACTCCTGTGGAATTGCACCAAAGACAAACCAAGCAACCCCTAGCTCACATTTGCATCGGGGTGCCCAAATGTGCTGTATCACCACTCACGGAGTGGCGCTTTGCCCTCCGCTGCTCGTACTCAGGGTCGTCAGTGGGCAGCTCGTATCTGCACACCGGGCAGGAGTTGCGGATGGCAAGCCACGGCCCAATGCACGCACCGTGGTAAAAGTGCTGGCACGGCAGCATCGTGGCAAGCTCCCCCTGCGTGATCCCGTCCTTGCACACGGCGCAGCCCTGCGCAGCCTCCTCCCCTCCGACCGCCACTACCTGGAGCCGCTCCACAGCCGCGCGGGACGCCGGCGGAGCGCCACCCACCGCCGCGTCGGTGAGGTGCCCCGGCAGCACCTCGAAGTCGTCCTCCTCCAGCGGCAGCGGGAGCAGTTCCCATCCAACGCCCCGGAAGACGCCATCAAGCTCCTCAACTTCTCCGTCACCGAAGTCGAATGGCGGCTCGTTAGAGAAGATGGAATCGTCGTCCCCGCTGTCCATGTCGTCCATCACCCCCAGCATCTCCCCCTCGTCGAGGAACCCGAAGACATCGCCGTTGCCGTTGCCGCTGCCTCCTACTCCTCGCGTCCTCTCTCCACCCCCGCCACCAACACCGGGCGCGGCGTCGGCGATCTCCTCCCACTCGAAGCCGTGGTCGGCGAGGTCGTCCTCAACCTCGAGGCAGTCCCAGAAGGGCGGGGAGTGGAGCCCCGAGGAGGGGCGGCCAGGGAGACCAGAGTCGGAGCCGACGGAGAAGGGGAAGCCCGGGGTGGCGGTTAGGGTTCCTTGGTGGTGTGGGAAGGCGAGATCCTCCTCGACCTCGAGGGATTCGGAGAAGGAGACGCAGTCGAACTCCCGGAGCCCGTCGTCCCCGAAGTCGAGGAAGAGCTCGTCGTCGATGTCCGCCATGGCCGCCGCCGGCCGTCGCCGCGGGGTGGGGAACGGGCGGGTGGTGGAGCGGCCGTCGCCGCGGGGCGTGGCGTGGCGTGGCGTCCCCGTCTCGAATTGTTGTGGGCCGCTTTGCCGTCGGGCCTGGTGAGTCCCGGCTCACGCCGTCGCGACGCGGTGCAGTTTCCACCTTCGAGGCGCCAGGCAATACACCTCTCTGTGGTAGTTACGTACCATCGCTGCAAGTATCACGGCACAACTGGGCGGGACGCGCCAAACGAACTCGGCAAGCGAGCGCGCAACCAGGTGAGGATCACCTGCCGCCAGTGGATCCAATAAGCTGACACCACCTCCCTCCCCCCTCGCCCACAAGATTCCAACGGGGACCAGTCGGCTCCTGCGTCGCCATAGACGGGGATCACTGTATCAAGGACGAACTGTAGCGCGTGACAGCGATAGGAATCGATTTGGATCCATTGTTTTGTCTGGTTTGATTGCCTGGCCTGGATGCAGCTCTGCATCTTCTGGCTATAAAGCGACGGGGAGCAGCTGGAGAGAGGGCTCCCACACAGGTTCTTGCTCCGGTTCACCTCACTGTTCGATTTCAGATCCAGCGGGGGGTTGAAGGAGCTGAATCGCGGTAAGGTTCGTTGCTTCACTCCTCGTTTCTGCCTTTGGTCTAGTTCTGTGTTCGTGCTGAGGGACTGAGGATTCTTGCTTCGATTGTGTCGGATACTTGGAAAGCTCAGTGCTTGGAGCTGGTGATCGTTGGCTTGGAATTTAACGGATAAAAGTTATTCTTCTCTCAGGTCTATAGTTGCTTTGATTGTATCTTCATCCTTTTTTGCATTATAGTTGGTAGATTGTTGGGATCTTGGGTTTTATGTGCTAGTTGGAAGGGTAGACTGTCTCACTGCGCTTAGGCTGCCTACTCCTGAGTCCTTACCTTCGAATAAGCTTTCATGTGATCCTTAAATTCATTTAAGCACTTTTTTGTGATAATCAAAATCATAATTTTCATTCAACAATTTCATACTCCTGAGTATTTCCTTTGCTTTAGACAAGCGCAGTTTTTTTTTTTTTTGGAGGGGGGGGGGGGGGGGNNNGGTGGCTGAATTCTGGGTAAACAGCATCATAAATGGAAATCAAAACAGGTAGTGTCGTAATCAAAGCAAGATTAGTTCCTTCTTATTAAACGTTCAAGTAATAAGAAGCACTATATGTTGTTGACGAATTAATACCAATTAGTACTCTATGGAACGGAATTGCTGACTTAAAAGTTTCTCATCCAGGAGACAAAGATAAAAATGGGCATCGGAAGTGGATCTTCTAATGGGAAGCAGCAATCATCGCATAAGGAAATACGAGATGAGACCGCACCACTTCTTCCTGTCAAGGTGGAAGAGGAGGAGGGGTTTCATGAGTTCAATGGAGCTTCATTCTCTGGGGCGGTTTTCAACCTGTCAACCACCATTGTTGGGGCTGGAATCATGGCCTTGCCTGCAAGTATCAAGATGTTGGGAATTATCCCTGGGATTCTGATGATTATCATCGTGGCATTACTCACAGAGGCATCTATTGACATGCTTGTCAGATGCAGCCACCAGGGCAAGATTACATCTTATGGGTGGCTGATGGGCGAGGCTTATGGACAGTGGGGCAGAATTGCACTGCAGACCTCTGTTGTCATAAACAACATTGGTGTGCTGATTGTTTACATGATTATCATTGGTATTCTTTCTTAACTCAGCATTTCTTCTTTCTATTCCTGATAATACTTTTGAATTTTTTTAAGACATGAAACTGAAAATCCTTTGTAGTTTCATTGTAGTGAGCCGAGTACACAACTCCTCAGAGACAACATTTGGGGCCCAAATAGCGCTTAAGCTTCCTTAACATTGTAGTTGTACCTTAATATCATAGTTGCTGTGTATTCTAAAGTTCATGTCATAGTGGTTGTATATTTTAAGGCTCACAGCTATTACATTTTGGTTTCTTCGGTACATTGGTTTCTTGTTGATCCAAGCAACTAAGTCATGACCTTACTGGCAGTAGTTGTTCTCACTTCAGAAAAAAACAAAATGACAAACCTTGTAAGATGTGAATTGCAATTGATATTGGCTCTTGCTGTTTGACAGGTGATGTTTTATCTGGAACAACATCAGCCAGTGTTCATCATCGTGGTATATTGGAGGGTTGGTTTGGAGCTCATTTCTGGAATTCTCGTGAAATTGTCCTTCTCGCGACAGTGCTTTTGGTGTTTGCTCCATTGGTGAGCTTAAAACGTTTAGGTATGTTTTCATGTTGGGAAAATAGATCATCCTTCTCTATATTTTCTTTTGTTAGCTACATAGATTTATTGTAACTCTTGTCATTTCCTGGCAGATGCATTGAAATACACGTCAGCTCTATCAGTTGCTCTGGCTGTAATCTTCGTTGTCATTACTGCTGGCATTGCCATCATCAAACTCTTCAGTGGAACTGTTGCAATGCCCAAACTTTTTCCAGAATTAGATGGCCTTAGGTCCATCTGGAAGCTCTTTACGGCTGTCCCTGTTCTTGTCACTGCCTACATATGCCATTATAACGGTATGCACTCTTATCGCATAGATACTCTATCATTTCTTTGAATATTTGGATTCTGAATGCGTTGTGTTCATTATTTCTCAGTCCACAGCATTGACAATGAACTTGAAGACAGAACACAGATTAAACCAATTGTGCGAACATCATTGTTCCTATGCTCCAGCGTTTACATTGCCACAAGCTTCTTTGCATACCTCCTCTTTGGTGAAGGCACACTGGATGATGTGCTTGCCAACTTTGATGCAAATCTCGGCATTCCTTTCAGCTCCATCTTTGATGATGTAGTACGAGCTAGCTATGGTGCACATGTCATGCTTGTCTTTCCCATTGTCTTCTTTGCCCTTAGGCTCAACTTGGATGGATTGCTCTTCCCCACAGCGAGGCATATTTCTCGTGATAATAAGAGATTTGCCATCATTACTATTTCTCTCCTCACAGCAATTTATCTTGCTGCCATTTTTATACCAAGCATTTGGGATGCATTCCAGTTCACTGGTGCAACAGCCGCCGTCCTTATTGGTTTCATTTTTCCTGCAATGATCATACTTAGGTAACTAATTGTTCCTCTTTCGTCGTACGCGCCAGCATCTTTTATAGGGCACATAATAACTTTGCTTATCTTTTGCAGGGATCCATATGCCATCGCAACCAAATGTGACAAGATCCTGGCTGTGACCATGATCGTGCTTTCTATCCTATCAAATTCTGTCGCCTTGTACAGTGATGCGGTTAACATCTTTCACAAGAAGGAAGTGGAGGCTTAAAAGTAGAGTAGTCATCCAACCAGGAAGCATGACTTCGTACTGCAAAATTGAGATGCTGAGAAGGATACGGAAGATCATTTTCTTGGTTAGCACTCTAGAATTGGGCCGCTAGAAAGAATGAAGCGCTTGAAGTTCCCTAGTTTTCTATGCTCAAGCCGGCTCAACATCGAATTGAGCCACTTGGAAAATATGTAGATTCCATTTCCATGTATTACCAGCAATTTAGCAGAGAAAGATACTGTAGCTTGAAAAGATATTGTCCACAATAATGTGCAGTTCCGTGAATCCATGAGTTATATTAAATTTGGTTCAATTTTTCCGAAGCAAAAAAGTAATCTGTTTTACATAAGCATGAACTAAATGTTCTGATTAAAACTGAAATGGTTACTGAGCCCATGATGCAAAAATCTGTAAATGCATTTTGACATGTCAAATAACATGATAAGTAAATTCAGAAACACCTATTGCTACAAGTACGCATCAATCTTGTGCATTGTTAGTCAGTACAAGTTGCCATCACACTGCAGATACATTGTATCACTGATAGAACCAATCATGGAGATTATAAGAAAAATTGTTACAAGTCCATTTGTTATTGCCTTCCACGGTTACCAAGAGGCACATTTGGAGCAGAATCTTTCAGCATATGAAAGGTCAGGGTGCCAAACAATCATGAAAACAGAGACTCCAGCCTCCAGGGCCCAGGCTGCTGCTGGCACCTTCTGAGGTGTAGGGCCCTTGAAAGAAATAGAAGTATTCGTTCTTTTTGCACTATTTTCCTTCCAAATTTATCTGTTGGGATTCATACGTCCAAGCCATCATCCCGACAGAATCCTAGGATATACTAAGGCTTATCTTTCTATCACTAGCAACATCTTTTACTCAGAAGAAAAGATGCTTCGAGTATCAAATGGGCAATTTGGTGTAGGATTGATTGATGTGGTTCTAGTTTATAATAAACGAGTTTGATTACGCTGGAACTCTTCACATAACGACAAGTCAATAAAACAACGTGAATACGAATATATGATAATTAAATCACTGATTATAGGTGGCATCTCTAGAGCCACAACCGACGTCCACGCAAGTCGTTGTGAGGTTATTAGTTCGCCGTGGGACCCAAATGATCTTTAGCTGGACCGCAGTTTACTTCGCGTTTTCCTAGCTACTGGTCCACAGCAATCGATTGACGAAGACATGGTTTTTGTTTGGTTCACCCGTCACTTGCATTTACAAAAGAAATAAATGTCCATAGAGGGTTAAAAAAAGATTTCTCAACTCAGCAGAAACAATGTTCCGGGCCAGATGGTCCCTATTCCCCATGGGCCATGACCATGGGCCCAGATCCAGTTTTCCTCTCCTGCTTGGGCTTATAGCAGTGAGGCTTTTCAGTGCGTACTTCATTCCGGCGGGGCCCGACACAATCGGGTCCCAGCTGTCATTTGGAGTCAACAAAGCGAGGACGTGCCTTTCCGAAAGCTACGCGTCCCTTCCGCCGCCGGCCACCTGTTAGCTTCCCGTTTCTTTATGATGGCTGTCAACGGAGAAGAACACGACAAATCTTAGCATCCAAATTTGCCCGAATTCGCGCAGAGTTCAGTTTTCAAAACTTAAAATCCGGTAAACAGAACAAGGTCCCCCCACTCGACTCGAGTTCGCATTAACGAACCCCTTCGTTTCGCTTTCCCCCTGCGATCGCGGCAGCTTCCGCTAGAAGCACCGAGCTCGCCGCGCGCATCTCCCTCCTCCGCCAGTCCGCCTCGAGTCCCGCCACCTCCGGCTCCACCACCTCGTCCCAGTATTCCGTTGCGCGCGGCGGAGGCGCGGGGAGCGACCCAAACCGAATGGGCGGCGTCACGTCGACGGTGGCGGCGCGGTTCGCCTTCTTCCCGCCGTCCCCGCCGTCGTACGGGGTGGAGCCGCCGCCGACCCGCGCCGCCGCGGCGAAGGACTCATCGGTGGTGGGGCTCAGCGGGGTGCCGCGGCCCGCGGCGGGACAGCGTGGAGGCGCGGCGTCTGCCCACGAAGCGCGGCACGGAGGTGGTGGCCATGTACGTGCGGCAGCCGGGGGCGAAGCTCACGCTTCTCTACTCCCACGGCAACGCCGCCGACCTGGGACAGATGTACGAGCTCTTCGTCGAGCTCAGCTCCCACCTCAACGTCAATCTCATAGGGTACGCTCCACGTGTCTGTTTCCACATGATCGAATCGAGACCCTCTCTGTTATTACTAGCAGCTTATTACTGTTCTGTGACGCTCAAACTGGGTAAAGGGAGTATAACTTTGGACCAGCATTTGTAGGTTGCAATCGTAATTTCGTTCATTTTAGAACCTGCCCAGTTGCGTGCTTATCATGGTTGGGTTACGTTTGAGATCTGCATTAATCGTTCATGCATGGTTCAGCTCTGTCTCCGCTTCCTTGCTTAGTTAAATGATCTCTTCACTAGTTTAAGAAGTTTTGTCGAATTCAAGTTATTTCCAAGGTTGAAATTGCAGGTCCTTTGTGCCTTCGTGGAAGTTTGTGTCTCTGGCTTTTGTAGTTGTAGAAAACGTTTTGCCATGGAGTGATGGGTCATTTGTTGTTATATCAATGGGAATATCCGTGGCAGAGCTTATCTGAATGCGTGGTTCAAAATGTTAGGAGGTTCTGGTGAATAGCGGGCGGATTGATTGAAGCATATAATTGTTTCCTAGTAAATAATAAAGCTGATTGAGAAGTTTGGATGTTGATGTGCTGTACGATATTGTTGAGAGGTACATATGCTTCATGTTAGTGTTCAGTTCTAGAGTTGTTTGGAAGTTCTTGGATCTGGGAAAAGAAGATCATTGGTCCACATGGGAGGTTTTGGTTGTGAATCTTAATATCGAGTGCTAAATATTTTGATTGCTATTAGAACTGGAACAGATAAAAGAACCTTTTGTTCATAGTTTCTATTCCATACAGCCATTGAAGTACAGCAGTTTTTTGCTAAAGTGATTAAGCAGTTCTTTTTCGTTATGAGAATTGTGCATTTCTATTTTGCTGGCAAAGTCCAATTAATGGTATTGATTATTATTAGAGATTCTATAGTTTGTTTGTATCCCAACAACCATTTTTTGGCTACATCAATATTAAATTGTACCTTTTTTCTACAGCTATGATTACTCTGGGTATGGACAATCATCTGGGAAGGTAAATCACATTTTCATAGGAAAGTAATTTCAATTTCTGTCATTAATTAAAGCCTTTTTATTCACCTCTTCATATGGTGTCACTGATTGGCTTAATTCTATCTGATTCTTCAGCCAAGTGAGCAGAACATATATGCTGACATAGAGGCTGCTTATAGGTGTCTAATAGAAACTTATGGAGCCTCAGAGGAAAGCATCATTCTGTATGGCCAATCAGTTGGTAGTGGCCCTACTCTGGATTTAGCATCCCGTTTGCCTCATTTGAGAGCAGTTGTTCTACATAGCCCAATTTTGTCTGGTTTGAGAGTGATGTATCCTGTTAAACATACCTACTGGTTTGACATATATAAGGTGATTGCTTCACTTTATTTTGTTCAGTTGATTATATACTTTATCTAATCTCTACTGACATATTTGCAGAACATTGACAAAGTTCCTCTGGTCAAATGTCCGGTGCTAGTTATCCATGTGAGTGTTCTGCTGACAGCTAATTTTAATGGTGACATGTTACTTCATGTGTGCACACTGCACATGCATGTGTGGTTTGTGCAGTTATGAAATTTTGTCTTGTGAGTAGGGAACCAGAGATCAAGCGTGTAATTTTGATGATTTTATTCTTTTTTTGGCTGTATTTATTTCAAAATGCCTTCCAACCTGCCAGTTTTTCCCCCTAATATTGGAGTTGTATCATGTATCCATAGAAGTCTAGCTGTATGTACTATATATATATATAAGTCAATACAAGGGTTAAAATTACACGCTTACATTGACTTTGGTGTCAGTATATTACTAGGAATTATGTACCATCATGCCTTGCTACATGATTGACTAAGTAAATACATTGTTCTTATTGAAGTGATTAGGATACTATTTTTGGTTTCTGTTGACGTCGAAATCGGGTTCGGGACAACACACCGGACGTGCGGAAACGTCGCCGCTTCAACGCCGGGTTTGGGGCAGCACCTAGACAATTCCGTCTCGGGAGGGACCCCGTCGGAGGAGGATCCTCTTAGGGATGATCCGGGCTCAATCAAGCCAGCCGGATCGCCTTCAAACATTGCCGGAACGAAGAAAGAACAGCACGAGGGTCGAGTAAGGGGATTACGGTTTAGAGAAGAACAAAATGTAAAGGCAAATTATTTTGATCGATTGAGATGCTCTTCAACCGGTCATGGACCTCTGTTTTATAGAGGAGGGATGGTCTTATTCCGCAGGGCAACTAATCCCACGAGTTAGAAAAGAAATTAAAATCAATCAGCTGAAAACTTTTCTAAATCAGCATTATCAGAGTCTCCGGCAAATTGTCGGAGGTTCTGTCGTGTAATTCCTCGAACTCGAGAGGGCTCACCGGACACTCCGGCAATGTGCCAGACACGCTGAGTGTTAGAACCTGAGAGGACTCACCGGACACTCCGGCGACATGACGGACACTTCGGTGGGCTGAGTGCCTGAACCTGAGAGGGCTCACCGGACACTCCGGCAACGTGCTGGATACTCCGGTGGCCCTGTGATTTTTGGGTGTCAACATATGCCCCTCTGTTTTTTTTGAAGTTTCTACACCATAAAACATTTACGCACT
This sequence comes from Zoysia japonica, assembly GCA_001602275.1. NCBI lineage: Eukaryota > Viridiplantae > Streptophyta > Magnoliopsida > Poales > Poaceae > Zoysia > Zoysia japonica. The sequence goes on along the minus strand of BCLF01000069.1, from coordinate 502,211 downwards.
CAAAAACCTCTAAGGGCGATGGTTTTTTTAACTCATCGGCCATTGTATTCAATTTTGGCAACGATGTTCTTCACATCGGTCACTTTTCTCTTACGCTTCTTGCCATACAGTTGGATGATACTTTTTTAAGTATCCGCCGTTAAGGGCTCTAAGTAGTGATTCTTCGCGAACATCTTCCAACTTGTATGCGTTTTCGACGATGACTTTTGCTATTCGGTATGACCCTTTTCAACTAGCAGACTATTTTCTGAACCTATTGCTTCTTGAGCCTACGGACAGAATGGTTTTTCAAACCAATTCGCCCACCTGAAAAGTTTTGACTTTCACTTTCTTATTGCAGGCTCTAACAACTCTAACCTTGTCTTTCTCAATTTTTTTCAAAGCATTTAAACGCTTATCGGTGACTTCATCGATATTGCCTAGCATTAGAGTTATATACTCATCGGTGGATAAATTATTTTGTTTGGCTAACTTTAGAGCCTTAAGATTTACCTCGACGGGTAAAATGGCCTCTTATCCATACACAAGTTCATAGGGCGTTACCTTAGTTGTCCTATGCCTAGATATCCGATGAACACACAATTCTTCTGATAAGACTTCATACCATCTCTTGTAATGGTCTTCTATCTTTTTTTTAATGAGCTTAATCAACGTTTTGTTACTAGACTCGGTCTGAGCATTGGCCTGAGCATAACATGGAGATGAATTGAGTATTTTAAGCGGTAGCCATGATCTTACTTCAAACGGTGAGTTCTATAGAAGTGACTCTTTAGCCTCGATAGGGTCTGCTCCTCCCACACCGTTTAAAGTCATGTTGGTCCGGATGAGCTCGTCATCGACGTTATCTAGCTTCTTAAACAAAGAATACGGCATTAGATTAACAATAGCACCGCCGTCCACAAGCATGCGAGAAATCGGTGAACTACTAATATGACCTCTCACATAAAGAGGTTTCAAATGGTTCTTCGATTCCTCGGGCTTTTCGAGGATAGCAATTTTCGGCTCAAAGTCGAATTGTGCCATAACTTCTTCATCCTCTATAAGTGAATAATCGAAAAGGAATAAGCAAATAGTGTTAATGTTCGTACTTTTCCGAGGCGGTGTAGACTCGTAGTCCAAGAGGTCGTCATCGTCGAACTCGAACATATCGTCATCTCTCGTGAGCGAGGGCGCTGTGGAGTCCTCTCCCAAGACGGCGTCGGCCAAACAAAGTGGCTTCGGAGTAATCTTTGCTTCCTCCGTCATCGGTGGAGTGGCAGCCTTGGGCTCATTAACTCTTCACTACTTACCTTGAGGGACTAAGACCTCGTCCCTTTTTCTCTCCGCCTCCTCTTCTCGCATTTTTCGGAGGCGCAGCCTTTAGAGCTTCCTCTTTTGAGCGTGGGTCAAGCCAGACGGAAATCACCTCGGTTGCGTGTATTTGGAGGAGCTCTTGCTGCTGTTAGCTTCATGGTCATGGGAGACTTTTTCGATCGGATCATCCAAAGTGCTCAGCTACATGAAAACTCCTCTGATATTGACATCGGTTGTGTCGATTTTCACGACACCTCCGGATGCACTTTTTTGATGAAAAACGGTGAAGAGAGCAGGTTTATTACCTTGCTTCGGATGCCACTCTTGCTTAGGCGCGGTGGTGGAGCTCCCTCTCTGCACCTTGATCGGTCGAGAATCCATTCAATCCGGAATAGGGTTGGAGAGCTTTGTGAAGACGTCCTCTCTCGGTCCGTTCCATCCCGGATGAAATGGCGGGTATGACACTAGTGGAACGGGCCTTGGTGGCGTAGGCATCGGTGGCATGGGCATCCACGGTCCCATGTATGGATGCCACACCGGGAACGGTGGGTAAGGCATAGGATGGAACCATGGCAGCGGCACTCCGAAGCCATAGAGAGAAAAAAAGAGGAGGCCCGTGCACATTCATGGTTGGCCTCATCTCTTTCTTAGGTGGGCTGCCTCTCTTAGGTGGTGATCTTAATCGCTTCATATACCGATTATTCGAATCGGTTTTTTAATTCTTGTACTTAGCTATGAGCCGGTCGAAGGCGTTTTTAGGTTTCATCTTCCGATCCGTGGCTTTACCTTGATTCACCTTCTACTTGCTCACTTCAGGATTTTTCGGTTTTATCATCTTGAGCTGTGGAGCTTGCCCTCGGGGTCTAGAGCCTCGGATAGTGACTTTTAGAGACTCTTGACCATCGGAGGACTTCTCGAGCACCACCTTCCTAGAGGCATCCTTCTCACTTGAAGAAACGGGTATCTCATCCTCGATAATTACGTTCTTCTCTTTGGTTGTATCGGCTTGATGAGGCCGAATCAACACCTTGAGGTTGAGCTCTAAAGTGTTAACAGAGAAAGTGTGCTTATCGATCTGCATCTCCTTAAGACTCAATCGTCCCTCATTAAAGGCCGATTGAACTTGTCGACAGAAAACATTGCAATCACTAGTAGCTTTACAATATGCCCTACGCTTAATCTCATCCGCCGAAGGTAAAGTATATGCGGTCTTAATGTATTCACTTTTGCGCAGCTTTATCGAATATTCTATCACATTTGGCTACATCAAAGATGTATTTCACATCGTCTTTCCGATTCTTATGAACCGGTTTGAGCGAATCACAGGCAAATGATTTGGCCTTAGAGGGCCAAACAAACTTGACAGCTAAGATGTCATTGGAATCATCATCGGAGCTATCCGAATCATATTCTACGACGTGCACGCTACAACGGGTCTTGTAGTCATGTTTTATTTCTTTGCTTCGACTTTCGTGAGCCGAAGCCTTTTGTTGGAGGCGGGTGAGTGTAAGAAAATCGTATCCCTCCAACTTTTCTCTAAGATGCGATCGTAAACCACTAAAAGCTAGGTCGGCTAAGTCTTTTTCAGAAATTATTAAATTAAAGCATCGGTTCTTAATATCTCTAAACCGTCGAAGATAATCAACGACGGGTTCCTTTTTCCCTTGCGGAACCGATGTCAAGTGTGACAACTTTAATTCGTTGTCTCCAGAATAAAAATGGTCATGAAACTTGCGCTCTAAACACTCTCACGTATATAGGGACCTCGAAGACAATGATGAAAACCAAGAGAAAGCAGTTTCGGTTAGTGATAAAGAAAACAATCGTACTTTCAAAGCCTCACTAAAATCCGTTTCTTGTAATTATGCTATATATTAGCTAACGTGTTCCGAAGTGGTTTTGCTATCTTCACCATTGAATTTGACGAAGTTGGGAACACGCAATCCAACGGGATATAGGACCGACTCAAAGTATGTGGGCTATGTTTTTTGATAAATCCGATCCCTCCCTTTGAGGTCTACCCCTAGCATCTCACGAAATTGTTTGTTTAAATCTTCCTTAATGCGAGCCATACACTCTATGTTTGCTATGTGTGGCCTAGTGAATGTGTCCGGTGGTGAGAGATGTGTGTTCGTTTTCAGGACACTAAATAATTCATTAGGAACACGGTCATGAAGAATACCCGTACCGTTAGGTAGGATAGGTGGTGTGCTATCTGCGACGATACGGTAAGGAGGAACAAAATTAGCCAATTTCAACGGCATGCGATACGGAGGTTGTTCTACACTTGATGTAATAAGCGTCGATGCAATAGTAGTAGGACTTACATGCGCAACATGAGACGATGATGCAATACTAACATCTTTAGATTTAGACAAGTTTTCTTGTATCATGTATTGCATATCGTTCGTCAAGTCCTTTTTCATATCGGCAAAGTAATACGAAAGTCTTTAAAAGTAACGAGGGTGCGAAGATATCCTTACATTGGTAGCACCCATGGCCGCGTCGTTGTCGACGGCCGGAAGAACGAGCTCCATTACTTGTGAGATCACGTCTTAGCGGTCCTTCTTGAAACACGTCAAGTATTCCTGCAGCTCTCGCTTCTCGCGCGCCTTACGCGCCTCTTCGGAGGCCCTCCGGCGTTCTAAGACGCCTTGCGTGCCTTTTCGGCAACTCCTTTAAGGATGGCATGACGATGTTCGTCGTGGAGATCTCGGAGGTCATGGTGCAAACGACGATTCGGTTTGTGTAACCGGAATCACTCGTCCCCAGCGAAGTCGCTAAAAAGTGTGTTGACGTCAAAATCGGGTCTGGGCCAACATACCGCTCGCACGTCTGTGTGCGGGAACGCCGACGTTTCTTCAACGCCAGTTTTGAGCAGCACCTAGACAATCGGCCTCGAGAGAGACCCCGTCGAAGAAAGATCGTTTTAGGGATGATCCGGACTCGGTCAGGCCAGCTGGATCGATTTCAAACGTCGCCGGGACGAAGGAAGAACAACAGGTGGGTGGAGTAAGAGGATTAGGGTTTGGAGAAGAACGAAATGTAAAGGTAAATTATTTTGATTGATTGAGATGCTTCTCAACCGGCCATGAGCCTTTGTTTTACAGAGGGATGCTTTTATCCTGTAGGGCAACTAATCCCATGGGTTAGAAACGAAATTAGAATCAATCAGCTGAAAACTTTTCTAAATCAGCATTACCGGGGTCTCCGGTAAAGTGCCGAAAGTTCTGTCGTGTAATTCCTCGAACCCGAGAGGGCTCACCGGACACTTCGGCGACGTGCCGGACAATCCGGTGGGCCGAGTGTCCGAACCCGAAAGGGCTCACCGGACACTTCAGCAACATGCCGAACGGTGACCCTATGATTTTTGGGTGTTAACAGTTTCTTATTATAGTCCAGGCCGTAAGGTGCCTTTTGACTGTAATCTGTTCTGACTTCTGAGGTCAGGACAGTCTTTCTTATAAAATGCTGGTTATGTGTACCATACACAAGTGAAATGAGTGTTTTCTGGCTAAGCATTTCATTCATCACAGTTGTTCAGTCCTAATGTTTGTGATATTATTGCTTCCATTTAGAAGTATGTGTATGTCGCTTTGGACGAAGATATCTGATGATTAGCTACAGAAATATTTCTGTACTTCTCAAGATACTAAACTTTTCTCATATGCAGGGTACTGCCGATGAGGTTGTTGACTGCTCTCATGGGGGGGGGGGGGGGGGGGGGGGGGGGGGGNNNNGGGGCGCTGTGGGAGCTCTCTAAACAGAAGTACGAGCCTCTGTGGGTCAACGGGGGGAACCACTGTAATTTGGAGCTCTATCCGGAGTACATTAAACACCTAAAGAAATTTGTTACGGCCATAGAGAAAACACCACCTGTGAAAGATGAATCTCCAGACATCAGATCCTAGTGAAACAGGATCTGAGAATGCAGAGAGCTCAAGGAAAAGCACAGATATCAGGGACAAACCAATATCAAGCATTGATCATAGGCATAGCACGGATCGACGTGAGAAACCAAGAGGCAGCATTGATAGGAGAGATAGAAGCAGAAAAAGCGTAGATGAACTTGAGAAACCACGGGCTAGTGTGGATCAACCTGACAGGCCACGGAAAAGCATTGACCGGTTTGTAAATGTGCTTTTATGCATTTATTTTACACTTTTCATGTGGATTTCTTAAAAGAGATTCTGTTGTGCTTCCTCGTAACTCATGCAACGCATCAATGTGGCAGATTAGGAGGCATGATGAGGTCCGTCAAATTGTGCAATATTGACTGTTTCACTGCGGCTTCCGGAAGCTAAAAAATAACTGAAGGTTAGTGTATGTCACGCGCATGTATATGTATGTTCCGTTTGTGTAAATTATTCAATTGGGTGTTTTGAGTTTGGCTGGGAGGGTATATCGATCTGAATGAGGATTTGAGCATTAGTTTCCGACTCCATTTTTCCCCTTTGAAGGTATTCGTTTGGTAAAAGAACAATAGCCCCTGCAAAGCAATGGGGACCACCATTCTTTTTTAGCTGTACATATGTTGTACCGTTGCACCTTTTTTTCCCCTTACCATAGAAAAACTTAATAGATGTCACTGAATTAAGCTGGGAGTTTTGTGTTTCTCTGTCTGGCCAGTAACATTATTGTGAAAATGTCCACACGGCACCGGGTCGCTGGGCTGGGACTTCCTACGGCTTTCGACCAGCTATTCATCAGGTCTGGCCTAATGGGCTAGGCTTGCAGGTGTGGCAGTCCAATTCAATTGAGCCTTGTATTGGGCATAAAACTTTTTTTTTTAAAAAAAGAAAAAGACATCGAACTGATACTCTTCTCGGAACCAGAGGTGGCACAAGGATCTGTACGCAAACGCAAAATATACTCAACTCCCCAAGACTAGTTGCGTGCTCCGGTGTCAACAAGGGCTTGAAACTCGATTCGAGCTGCGGCTGCCGCGAGACGGAAAAACTGTCGTCGTAGTAGTACAGAATATGCCGCCCGGATCGGAGCGCACGCCCTGCCCTCGTGCTCCCCATCCCCGCTCTCTCGCTTCTCGTAAGAAAATGAATGCAAATGATGCTGTCGCCGGAGCCCGAGGCCTCACCGCACGTTCGCCCGGTGCCCCGTCCCATGCACTCCCTCTCGGTATCTTTCCTCGCCGGCCCACCTGCTGCGGGAGTCGCATTGCGGTGGCGCCAACTGCCGCGTGCATGTCGAGCACCCGCGCGTCAAGCGGGAGTCCAAATTCAGTGTCCTCAGTAATGAATATTCACGAACTAATGATGTGCTATTGTGCTGTACTAGTACAAAGCTATGATTGTTTCAGGCCTAAACATATAGGAGTACGCTTAGTTCACTGTGCTTCAGAGAAGATTTCAACACCTCACTGATTGTACCACAAATACAGCATGACAATCAAATCTACCCCACACTCCCGTAAAAAAGATACTATACTAATGCATTGCAGTACTTCGAATCTTCTCTTAGATGCATGAAACCGACCAACCGCAGTGCCAATGCTTGGAGTCTTGGACGCGCAGCTGGTACGACTTGAGTCCCAGAAGACCGAGTTGACTGTCTCTAAAGTACATTCCAGTTAGAGTCTGAACTCTGATCTCTCACTTTTTTTTTTCTCCCTTTGAGAGGTGCTGAAACTGAATCTTCACGGCGAGGGCAGATAAGCCTAGGACCTGTTCCCCAACCCATGCGCTTGATCGGCAGAACCAAAGCCAAGCTGGCATCCTGCTCATGCTTTTCCAAGCCAATAGCAACGACCAACACCTGAAAAGAGGAAAATCATCAAGTTAGTCTACATATGCTCGAACTGTATGCTTGTGACACAGCGAAAACACATGAAAATGGATGCCCAATGCGTTCACTCTCCAAAGTTCCCCAATTCAATGCTCTACCGACAATAGAGGTAGACACAAGGCATGCCCTTGCGTGCCGAAGGCGTCTGACTCACCCCCGCTACCACTTATTTTTAGGCTACCATCTAGGAGTCTGCTGATCAATATGATTTAAGGTACATGTCGGGGCGCTGAGAGCATTACCTTAAGATCAACTGCAAGTGAAACTCTAGGCACTGGCCTTGGTCATTGGAAACCTTTCTAGTTGGCCACTAAACTTTGCCTCTTCTTCCTCGTTGCAATGCATTGACGGCACCGCAGCAGCAGACCCAAGACACTCAAAATCTTCTATCCCAAGCAATTGCTAGTCCATATCCCACTTTTACAACTCATGAGATCCTTGGAAACTACTTGGCAAATGGCAATGGACAAACTTCAAGTACCTGCAAGCACATGAATATACTCGAGCCAACAAGAAAATGCTGAGGCACCAGATTATTATATAAATAAATTCCAAGTACCAGTGCAGCAGTCCATAAACAGTTGATATGGCAACTCTAGTCCGACCAATGGAGTGCCTATGTCACTCCGGCCCTATAAATATGCCCCTTCTTTGCTCTGCTTACTCCCTCCTTTCTGTTAGTTAGATGACAGACATACCTAAAAGCATAGCACGGCCAGACAATTAGTTATGCAGCCATTAACTTGTATTAGCTTCCTGCTAGGGTTGGCTGTCCTCTCGGCAACTCTTGGGCCTTTCATCACCATTTCACATAGAGGTAGACATCAACGCTTCTCCTTTTGCTATTCATACTAATGTCAAGGAATGTCTGGTATGCTTACTATCTGGTTTTTCAGAATTGCTTATGCTAACTGGCAGTAAGAGAGGAGTAAAAATCAAGCTGGTAAGAGTTAGAAATACTAACCTTGTATCTATGTTTACAAAATTTAGGACCCAACATTTAATTACTGTAATCCTGATGTGTCAAATGTAGGAACCTAGTGTTGAGAAAACCAGCACAGGGGATATTGGAAACAATGTGTTGACAGGACGAAAGCTGGCTTTTGGAGATGCCTTCAAGGAGGACATAAAGATTTCTGGAAGTAAAACCAGTACAGGTGCAAAACATTCTGTTGGAAAATGTGGGCATGGAGGAGGGAAGGATTTGACTACGAATTGTTTTTTTAGAACTAGAAAACCTCCTCCAAAGGTTTACTTTGATGGCCACATACCCTTCGCTGCTGATTATGGTCGACCCCGGAAACACCCTCCCAAGAACAATTAGAAGTAGATAGCGTGTAGGCGTATAGCCTATAACTAGCATGTTTTTCTTTCATTTCTCTTTGGCTTGCCATCCTATTTGTCAAATATGGCTTGTTAGATACATACGTTTAGTTATATACACAATAAATTGTTGCCACTTCACCTACATCATGATACTATTGTTATGCTTCATTTGGGAAAAGGTCAGTCGTCAGCATTCATGCACAATTTTATGTATTATATACATGTGGACTTCAATTTTCTCTGGCTGTTACAAGCTTGATGGGAAAAAAAGAACTTAGCAACAAATTTACCCAGTATATACTTGACTACTCATAGACTTAATATTTTCAGTTTAGTTGAATATTCTTGCATTTTTAATGCAGGAGAAAATAAGAATTTTTCAACTAATTCACACACATCTTCAAACCTAAAGGTGACCCCTTCCTCCTAGCTGGCAACCTATGTCTACATATTTTCTCTTGGCCAATGGCTGCCACAGATTTATACTTTCTAGCAGGTGCATAAAATGAACAACATTCTATTTTTATATATGCTGTCACGGAGTCTTCTCACTGGCAATATATAAGTTGGAAAAAGGAGGGGTGCCCACCAGGATGGGCATCCTACACGTGAATATAATATACACATGTATCTGTTAGGCATATCAAAACTCTACAAAATATAGGTCAAATAATGAAATGCGAAAAGCATTTTTGTGGTATTACATTAGCCTTTAAATATAAGAACACGGGCTTCAACGTTTGCTCACCATTTTTTATTGGACCACTATTTTCTAAGAATTTCCTTTTCAAACATAGAAAAAAATTCCCAGGAAGTCATCATGACATGGTGTCTATGTTCTATTTTCCGTACATTCTATTAATCAATGGTCACTACTAATGTCATAACAAAATCTCTCAGGATAGTAATAGCTCCAAGATGCAGGCAGGGCCATCCATGTATACGCTAAAACTTCAAGGAAGTATAGCAGAAATAGCACTGAACATTCCAAATCCTCAGCATATCAGAATATTGCCATCCAAGCATTCTTCCAAGAGTTCAAATGGAGACTCCATTAATGATGACTGGAAGCAGAAAATGCTAGAGACCAGTGATGAGATTCTGAAATTTCTTAACAAGGATTATAATTCCCGTGCCCATAAGAGGAGACCTATTCATAACTAAAGACAAGGCATTCATGCCAATTCCTGACTTGTAGCGTAAGCTAATGCTCCTTGGTGAGCCAGTATCCAATGCTGTTTCCACCTTGTAATGTGTTAACAGTTCGTTAAGAAATAATAACGTCCCATTCAAGTTACTCCACCCCTCCCCCCCACCCCCAAAAGAAGAACCCTCAGTGTATAAAAAAAAATTCTTGAATTCATGTTCAGTGATAAAATGGCACCCACCAAATAATCATCTTATGAAGAGCCGAAAGTGGCATATATTATTTTTAAAAGTAAACTCACGTTTTATAATTTCGATGAAATGTGAAACAAATAGATATGCACTTGGAAACACTGATTCAAACTGAAGGAATTTACCTTTGCCCAAGTCTATCACTGCTGAGAAATACAAAATGTATATGCACCTTCCTCCTGAAAATCAAAGAGCATTCTGCTCTTTTCTACATCACAAGTTCTTGATGGATCAGATTAACCCACTTTTCCCTCAATTCTGTGCTAGCACATCCATATCACACAGTTTGCTCCACGATGCAATTAGGAAACATATTGTATAAACAATTCCCATAATATATGAAGTAATGAAGCATCTACAGATCAATAAGAAGGGGTTCTGTCAAAGAACTTGAGTTCCAGCAGATATCACTCATACTATATGGGGGTAACACAAACAGAACTTTATCATACGAAATGACATGGATCAGTTGTACAATGTTTCTTGGTTCTTTTTGTTGGAGCGATATCATGAAAAGGAGGAAAACCATTTGCTGATATGCATTTTGTTTAACCAAATGATATGATATATGGTGCCATCAATAGTTTGTATAAGCATATTTATATAACAAAAACATTGATTGGCTTCCATCACATGAACTGGAGATGCACTAAACACACAAAAGAAACAATGCAGCAACACCATATTGATGATTGAATCCACAAATATAACAGCTGCTAAACAAATAAGTATTGCATTAAAAGCTACCAAACCAAGAAAATAATCAGAATGAATGCAACGCTATGTCTAGATGTAACAATATACGCATTTACAAGCATCACTAAAGGGAGATGTGTTTTCATACTCAGCTGTAAGAAAATATCATCTTTGAGTCACCTAACCAGGGAACCAAAATCAACTGATTGAAGGGAGATGTGTCCCAGATACAAATCTTTAACATGCTGGGCACACAATCCAATTTGTCTACGATCCAAACTCCCATGAATTGATGATAAGAAACCTGTCCTCCATCCTGGAAAACGTTGTCTCTCTTTCACATGAAGAACATACATACTCGGTGATGCAGATTGGCAGCCCATGACAAAGCAATTGAATTGTCGAGCAGGAACTCGAACTCTCGACAGTGTTAGCACAAATAAACCACTATTACAAATGCCATACATCAAGGCTTCATCAGTGGAAGCTAAAGAATAACTACATTCTAAGGGTTTAGCTATTGCCTCAAAATCCTCAGCCATTGGAATGCCATGATCATCAAGTTCAAACCGCTTTTCTGTCAATTTCTCATACATTCGATATTTTGCCGATAATGTCCTGATGCAGGATTTCCTGACACATTCGACAAACATAAGCTGAAGTTCTTTAAAATTGTCAACATCAGAGAACCATCTTATCCAACGGTTAATTATTCCTGAAAACCAACTCACTATTAACTCATCATCTTGCAAGACAAGGGAAGAAACATGCCTGGGAAAACCTTCCAGGTTGATTACACCATAGCGGTGAAGACACTTCTGGATATATCTCAGAGGAGCATGAATATTAATGACAACACTATCACTGCAGGTACTAATTGAATCCTTATTTTTCAAACTGGACAATAATGCTTCGGTAGCAGCAGTTTCCGAGGAGACGTAATCTTGAGCTTGCTTCTGAAAGTTATTGAATGCGTCTGTGAGTTCTTGTGGAAGTGCTGGTTCAGCAATGTACTTTGACAGGAGGACATCCTCATTAGGCTCGTTTTTGGCACTGATATCCTGCATCCATACCTTCAGCAAAGTTTTGAACCAATGGTCAGTCTTCATTCCTTCCTTTCTAAATTGTGCGATGTGATCCAGCAAAGGAGTGCTCAGGCCAAGAGATTTGATCTCACTTTCTTTTATCCTTCTCAAACCATATGCCAACCACTTCTTTCCTACTCTAAGATTCATGGCATCCCATATCTCTTGCTTCTGAGAAGCAAACAAACCAACCTTCTGCTTCAGCTTATGCACAGCTTTCAATCTAGCATTTTCCTTTGTCTCTACTGTAATCATGGTACCAGCAAACTGTAACCCCTGGGAGTTCCCTCTGATTGGCATAAGATATAATCTATCATCAACATCCAGATAAAGTGATGTTCTTAAGTAAGAAACAATTTCAGATTTTATATCTTCTGCTACATCTCTGGAGCCAGCAACTGCAACAAAAATCTCATCCATATATCTACAAGCATATAGCCTTATCTTTGTCCGATGATCTGTTTGATTTACACTATTTTCGTCCCTGACTTTCAATTGACTTCGAAACCAGCAACGCAAATTTGACCCTTGGCCTACCAAACTGTTTGCTCTCTCTGATCCAAGTCCTTCATGTTCCAAGGAGATCCTAAACACCTCATGGTCAAAACTATCAAGATATATGTTCATCAGGATTGGTGCAAGTACTCCTTCTTGAGGAAGCCCGTGCCCCTTGGGGTAGCCACCAAATACCAAATTGATCACCTTCGCATCAAACATATCTTGCAGAAATTGAACTAACTGAACATCCTCGATCTTTTCCTGTACAAGCGAAATAAGCTTAGAGGTCACATTGTTATCAACCTCTTTCTGCACAGGGACAGTGAAGCACCAATCTGGAACTCCGATCTCATCAGTTATGAACCTGAGTGCTGAGTGACACCCTCGCCCACTCCGACAACCATGAGATATCTTCGAGAATTGTGGTCTGTACACAACCTCAAGCACCACCCTCATCGCTTCCTGAACAACCTTCAATTTCAGCCTTGGAAGAACAAGGGTCCCACCTCCTCTTGGCCTCTTCGCAGCCACGGAGAAAACATTCGTTCCAATGTCAAACTCACCGCTCCGGAGCTGCTGTGCCAGTGTGACAAAGCAGACATCGTCCCTATGAGACGCTAGATCAACATTCGAGTTGAGACGGACAATGTCGTAGGCGTCCTCCAAGGTCTCGACGTTCGCGACCACTTCACCCATGAGGTCGTAGAACTTGCCGTTCAAGTACTGCGCCTTGACCCTCTTCTTGATCCGGAGCTCCGCCAACCGCTTCCGCTCCATCCGCGCGAGGGGCCTCCTCTGCCTCTGGGCGGCCTCGGCCGACTCCTCGGCGAGACAGGCCAGGCTCTTCGCCAGAGACACCGGTGGCGGCGGCTGCGGCGCATGTTCGACGGGTTGCTCTTCCGTGTCAACTCCATCGACCGAGAAGTGCTGCGCCATGTACCTCCGGAAGCACGCGGCGTAGCCTCCTGGTTCCGGGAACAGAGAAACGCAACAATGTTAGCACTCGACAACGTTTCGGCGCCGGGGTCGCTTTAGGACGAGGGAAAGGGGGAGAGGCGGCGTACCAAGCCGGTGAGGCTGTAGCGGCTGGCACCTTGAGAACTCCCGGAGGAGGCGGCCGCGACCGGACATCAGGAACGCCATGGCGTCAAGCGCCCTGGTCTAGCGGGGCATTGCATCGAACAGGTGATGGGCGCGGGACGAGGCGGCCCCGTCGTTCGGCTCCGCAACTGGCTGGGCCATTGGGCGTCGCTGCTTTCGCCCGAAGCTGGTTGGCCCGGTCCGGCGCTCGCCAAAACGTGTGGAACCCTTCTGCCTGTGTGCCGTTTTTAAATAAATGTCGCTATTAATTTTTATAATCAATTTTGATTATTCGTTATATTAGAAATTTGTTCGAATATATAAAATTTATGTTGTGATTTAAATAACTCTAATGATAAATCAAACTATATTAAAATATATAAAATTTATTAAAAAAATTTAATAAAATAAATAATTAAAGTTAAATTTAAAAGTCAATGACAACATAACAGAGAAGAGTCAAGCAGATAATGGTCAACGTAACAGGAAGTGCGCCATTGCACATATTTACACAAATAGACTGATTTACAGTAGCACTAGCACCTAGCCATGTACAATAGCTCGCTCTCAAAGAGCAACAGCTAAAACTTATTCGGTTAAATAGAAAATGCAAGCTTAAAAGTAACAATTCCCAGTTCAAATTACAAGGTAAAAACATTATGTTATCATACCCAGGAGCATAACTAAACATCAATAATAACCTCCTATCAAGTCCAACTAGATTATAAATTCACAAAAGTTTCGGCTGTACTACTTTGCATTGCTTTATCTCCTCTGAAGCATACACATAACAAAATCAGCCCCCGTACTACCACTGATTTGGTGAAGAAAATAACTCAATATGAATGCTTCAACCTTTTCTCAAGTACGACTATCATATAAATTTTTAACTGTTGTCTTGTAGCATCACAGGTTACCAGATCCTGATTTGGCCCTGTCCAGATCCCTCTGATTCAAGTAAAAGAATGACTCTGTGTCTTTGAACGCTGATTTTATGGAGACTGGCGAGAATCCTGCATAGTCTTTGTCGAACTTAGTCAAACTGACTTCAAAAATGAACTTCATGAGCTCATGTTTCTGGACAAATGGTTGGGCTGCAAATTTATCTATTGGCATCCACTGCATTTGGGATGTGAAGAGTTAACAAGGTGTTTGCACAATCAAAAGAATTGAGGAACCCTTGTAAAAGGTACCTGACAGGCCTCAATTTCTGAATCTTGCTTAGTAACGTCAAATGAAAGTGGTCTTAACAGGCATACAAAAAATAGATCTGATTTATCAAAGAAAGTTTTGTGGCTCTGCCTGCAAATCAATAGTGAGATACTTTTGCAAACCATATCAACTGAAAATAAATAAATAAATAAATAAATAAATGCAATGTTTACATATAGCATGCTATATACGTGACTCAAGTGTAGCATAATACTTCAGGGTTTGGACCTTTCAGATAGATGTAGGAAAGAACTAGGACAAAGTGTAGGTGGTTACATGAATGCCAGTACTTCAACAAATTCTGCATCAATCTGATACATGATTCAGAAAGAAAAATTAATATTATGAGACCAAAGCAGAAGTATATGGACACAAATAGTACATTATCTCTTTATGTTAATACATACCCCTGTTTCGTCTTTTACTTCTCTTACGGCTCCAATGTTTATGTCTTCCCCCTATATGTATAATGACCTTGTGAATTACAGCAAGACAAGATGGCAAGAAAGATCTATAAATAGCTTAACTATGTATCCGAAGCAGAAATTACTGGTTCAACAACTCCAGTTGGGAATTTCCAAACATCTAGGCCTCGAAGTATGCCACTCTTTTCTTGGACAGCCAATACCTGCAGAAACAAGAATTCAAGTGATCTCATGTGCGTACTCAACTTAAGAAGGATGCTACCTATTACTCCCTCCATCGCAAAAAACAAGTCACTTTAGGAGTCAAAATTTGTCCCACAAAACATGTCATTCTCACTTTTCAAGACAACTCTTTATCTCTCTCCTCAACTATTCCTCCCTTTTTTTCCGTGTGCTCTCCACTTTTCTGTTTCTCCTTAATCCCCGTGCACAACCCCTAAGGACTTCTTTTGTGGGACAGAGGGAGTAGAATGTAATCTTTCCATGTTCATCTAAAAGCCCCTAACAATGACTGAGCATGGCAAGGGGCAAGAGAGCAATGACGGTGATAATCCTTTAAATAGTACTTTCAGATTCATTTTCGTACCTCTCTTTTGTCAGCCATTACAAAAGCTCCAACACCCACACGATGAGTAGCATTTACAGGTAACGTATAAGCTGTATTTGGAAGCCAGTATGCAAGCATTAAATAGGTTTCCTCAGCATGATGGTACCAGAATCCTTCCTACATCAAAATGAAGGACAAGTCACAGATCGTCCAAACAGATTCTTATATATAAAGTTAAAGGGTGTACCCACTGCTTAAAGCTCCCACGCATTGTGAGGTCATGTCTTACATATCAAGAATCACTGCTATAATTTTTATAAAGAATTAAGTACAGTACTGAAACAGAGTTATGGTATTACTCCTATGAGCATAGCATATATACTATCAACACATAGCTTTAAATTTTGCAATTTCAAATTTTAAAAACACTTTACTGATGCTTTAAATTTTGAGTACTGGTTTAGTGACAACTGAGCATTTTCAGATCAAGAACGAACGCATAAAAAAACACTGGTTATGAAAATTTAAACCAAGAATGCAAGCGCACAAAACACCAGTATTCAAATTTTTATCCAGAAACCTCCTATGAAAAGCGAATTCAATTACCTCTACTGCTGGTTGAATAAGGTTGGCAAGGCTGATAGGCAATTTTATTCAGACACCTCGTATTCCCTACAATGAGCACAATAAATACAATAATGTTACAAGGATAGAGATCTTATAGAAAATATATTTAAATAGAAGCTGCATGATATGTGCATTTTACTAGCATCAGTAACCATGAATAAATCCAATCGAAAACAAAAGAGCTACAATTTAAATTCTAGCAATTGGGATATTCACGCCGTGCATAAATTCTCAACTTCAGGCTGATGACATGTTTAACAAGTCGTCTCAGCATATATGCAAACTTACAGTAAAATCCAACTACCAAAAGGTACACATTAGCCAAGGGGATCACCTGCTCCCTCCATTTGGCCAACGATGCTTTCAAGGAAGCTGAAAACACTTGAGGATCCATTGGAGCGATCATCTCAACAATGACACCTCCATATTTGTCGTTCACGAACGGCAGCAGCTCGACATTCCCGCTCCTTTCAGCCACGGCCAACTCTGCCGCCGCTGATGAACTTGTGGAATTTGACATTGCTCTGCAGCCCAGCCCACCTCCCTGTCTCCTCGCAGCACCAGCTAAATTTCAGAGACTAAGCTCAAGAAGCGTACTGCGCAAATGGAATGGTTGCAATATCTAGGATTTTATTGGTCGCACAAGGACTATTGTCCCCATCCCCTCCCTTTCACTATCCATAATAGCCCTATTTTTCTTCCATTCAAACATGTCCTGTATCTATCCCAGCTTCTGGGAACCCCACAGTCCACGCCTACCCAAACCTGACTATACACCAATTCCTTTTTTACTAGTTTGCGTTCCTGGAGTTCAAGAAAAGTTCGCTCGATCACAGATCACGGCCTAAAGCCCGCGGCTGGACAAGGTACTTGATGCATATGCACCCATGATTCTGAATCGATGGACAAGCACGGCGCTTTGGCGATCGATCTCACCAGAACTGCGTAGCGTTGAGATGCGAACTTATTAAGCTAGAGAGATAGATAGATAGATAGATAGATAGATAGAGAGAGAGAGAGAGAGAGAGAGAGAGAGAGAGAGAGAGAGAGAGAGGCGCACCTCCGGCTCCAAGTAGCGCGCCGCGTCGGGGGCGAGCCGGGCAGCAGACGAGGCGCCGCGTCGGTGGGCGGGAGCGGGATAGGAGGCCTCCTCCAGGGGCCGAGACGACTGAGTGGCGATGCTCGAGCAGGCGGCGGAGCCCAAGCGACACACGCGAGCTCGTGATGATGGGAGACAGAGGCGAGCGGGAAGGCGGCCATCTGGCTCAGCGCATCCCCGCTCCCGTTTTATTTTGGAGGGCACGAGAGGGATGGTTACCTCCCTGCAACAGCGAGCGAGCGAGGCGGCGAGCGTGCGGGACGGGCAGGGTTTGACATTTCGGTGGAGCCAGCGAAACTGGCCAGGGCCGGTATGGCTGTTTACCAATTTTTTTATTAAAATTCAATTTTTCAAACTTCAAATGGGAAGTCGGTTTTAAAACATTAAACTGATCGGTTTGACTGTTAATTGACCGGTTTGATCGGTAAACCAGCCGGTTAAAGTGACAAACTGAGGCTGCGAGCGCAGAAACGAAAACCGATCGGTTTTGACGATAAACCAGCCGGTTTTAGCGATAAACAGGCCGAAAAAACAAAAAATCAGTAAAATATTAGAAAATAAAAAAAATCTAAAAAAATTTGGCACGACTTTTTCTAAATTTTTGTAATACATTTATATAATATATATTTTATCAATGAATAATAAAATACACAATTAAACAACATATCTATACCAATAAAATCCATACACAACAAGTCAATTTACAAAATCTATAGTCTATACATAAAGTCTATGCAACATCTCAGAATTTTGAAACAAGTGAAGTCCAAGTCAAGTTGGACAACTTGGATATTTGAAACCTAAGCTCAAAATGGAAATAAATAAATGCAAGTTAAAATTTCAAATTTTGAGTTTAAATTTAAATTTTAAAAAATGGAGGTGCAAAACTTTTCAAAAAAAATGTATGCAATAAAATATTCATTTGAAAGGACCTTACCATATTCGAATTTAGGGAATTTTTTTATAAAGTTTTAGTTAAAGATTTAAAAGGCCAAATAAAGGTTCAAAACCTTTCAACGAAAATTTTATGAAATAAATTTTCAGTGGAAAGGCTTTACCAAAATTTAAATTTATAAAATTTTATAAATCTTTATATAAGAGTTTAAAGGGGCCAAATAAATGTTTATGCCCAAACGGTTGACTTTTCTCTTGAATTTATAAAACTTTATTTATTTCGAATTTGAACCTGAACCCAAAATCAAAGTATTTCGTTTTATAGAGATGAACATGTCTGCAAAATTTCATAAGAATTTGAGCTCGAGAAGGTTGTGTTTCAAGGCAAAAACAGTGCAGAGTTTTGAATTGGCAGAAATCAGAAAAAAGGAAAATTGGCCGGCCCCGCTGGTCAGTATCACCACCGCTTTTCTTCTTCCCTGGCCAGCCAGCGCAGTACTGGAGAGTTCATGCGGCACGGCACGCCGCTGCCTGCTAGTCTGCCTGGCTGCTGCTTGCCGCTTTGCCGTCAAGCTGCTCGCGCAAGGATAAGAACGGCGCTGCCGATCAGCTCTCTCTCTCTCTCTATCTCGCGTTTCTTTCGCTCATCGCCACCTCGCCATTGTCACCTGTGACCACGCTGCCGTGGAGAACTCGACCAAGCCTACCCCGACTCCTTATTCTCCGGCGAGGAGCTGATCCAGAGACTCCTCTAGCCTCCTCGAACTTAGCTCGCCTCCCTCTCCTATGGACTCGGCGAATCTGGAGTTTTTGCCCCAAACCGAGTACTTTGACCCACCTGCCGTCCTTCCCCAAAAATCCGGCCGTTGCTGATGAGCTCTCTCTGATTCTTTCTTTAATCCACGCTCCTAAGCTTGCGTCGTTTCATCTCGAGCGATAAACCGATAATTTTCGTGGTCAATCGATCAGGATTTGGAGAGCTTCAACCATCACCTTCACTGAGCCCTTCGACCTCGCCGTGGATAGCTCAATACCGGTTCCTTCGACGCCATCTTCTTCCGTGCCATCCATCTCTGAACCCCGCTTAAGATCTGGCAGGGCACCGCCGCTCGCCGGCGACTGGCCGCCATGGCCGAGCCAGAGCTCTGCTCAGGATCCGGTTGTTAGGATCGCACACTCACAGGGATAAGTGTTTATCACAAACACTTAATGCCTTTTAGTTGGAAATCAGTCCCTTCTCTCTCGGCAACGAAAAAGCACACAAGTAATTCTCTCGGGGACGCAAGAATTTCAACTGGACATGCACACACGTGAGCTGAACACACACGTATACAGGAGGCAGATGTTTTCTGACGCAGGCCACACTGACCTCATCATTTTCCATTCTTATATAAACTCAAACATGAAGTGATTAACACCGGCCATTAGTCCTAACTGGCCGCAACTCACGCCACGACTAAACAAACTCCAACGTGCAAACATGCTAGGACATATTCTCTAGCCAACAAACTCACTTTGTGGCCTTGACCCAAGCTGCACGTCATTGCACCATGCATGCATGCATACACAACAAACACTGGCCACTCCTTGCGTTTAATCTCCTGCTTCTTCGCAGCACCACGCACCATGAAGTTGGACGCCATCAACTGGAAGATTATCCTCACCGCAACTGCCACATCGAATGGCACGTCTGATCCTTCCATCAGTTGAATGTTGTGCTCCATATGTACGTATCTCACGTACACATTTTCTATGTCCTATACTAACTTTTAACTAAATGCAAAATGGAAATTAAATATACGGATACATGAATCAAGATTAGTTCCAACACCGGTGTGGCCACGGAGGGATCCTGTGCGGCATTTCCGTGGTCGACCGTGTGGCCGCCCTATTTGGGCCAGGAACCTTCGGCCCATAGTGCAACCAGGCATAATCCGACTGGAAAAAAAATTTTGTTTAATATTTCTTCGAATTATTTATTGTTCATAAATCAGTTTAATCTTGTAAAATTCATAGAAACTTCATTTTAGCTCAGAAAATTATGAGGTAAATTTTGTTAGGTTTCTCTCAACTATAAAAATATTTTGGATCTGACTAATTTTTATTTATTCATTAAAATAATTTAATTACTTAAGATCACATAATAGACAAGAAATGCATATTATTCTTTATCAGCATGTAAAAATATTATAAAATTTACTTTTTTGTTTATTTATTTAATCATTACTAGTTTAGCAAAATATTACAATTTATTTCGGTGAAAATAATCTTATAATTGATATATTCCTCGTATTTAGTATTTAATTCATTACAAATCTATTTGATTTCAATAAATTCTGTAAATTTCTGAAAAATTCAAAAGTAGTTTCCTTTATATTATGAAACCTTTACATTTTGTTTTATGTCTTCAATAACCATATTAAGAAAGTTTTATAACCATATTTACTTATTTTACCCTCCAAATTTATATATTACTACTTATAACTTCATTTAATAAAATCCCTGTTTTAAAAGAACACCATTTTCATCATTATTTTTGCATATAATTTTATATAGGTTCCGAGGAAGTTGAAGAAGGCGTTGGGGAGTTTCCACTAGAGTTTTAGGAAACTCCGTTTGTCGACGCTTCTTCAGCCGAAGAATCTAACATTGATCAAAGCCCAGACAAGCCCCTGTGCATTATTCTGTTTTCAAATTATTTACTTTTATCACTTTAAATGGTTTGTATATAGTGTGCACTAGGTAATAGGAATTGATTGAAACCGTAGTTACATTTATAGAATCTTACCTTGGGTAAATACTTTTGGTACAGGTAACTCGATGTAGAGCTAAGCTAAGATTTATTTTAACGGTAGAAGTCGAGTGGATAAGTTTTCACTTCTGAGCGATAGGTTGGTACAGAGAGGTTTATTTATCATATAAAATAAATTGAAGACCGGGCAGGAAAGTAGGTGGTAACACGCCATGTGTCCATTGCGGATGCATGACTAATGTGTTGTAGCTTTATCTGTGTCGATTAAGAACCGTTCGTTGTTGGCTCTATTGAGCAAGTTTGAATAGTATTGATTACATACTGGATCGATGGGCCTCATAAAACTGATGTAGCTCAATATGCATAGTGATTATATGTAACTGAACCTCTTTTCTGGAGATGATAAAAGAGAGAGCTTTAAAGCTAACCATAGATAGATCCGGTGTGGTTATCACATAGATAACCACCACTCGGGAGAGGAGCATCGAACCGACACTGTATATCATTGGCGTGAAAGGTTTTCATGTACGGCTTCCGAGAAGCGCGTACATATCGTGTAATCAAGTTTTTCTAGCTGGATATAAATCGATTTGAATCGTTGCCCTTCACAGTAACAAGTACCACCTGTCTTTTTGAGTCACATCGTAGTAACAAGTTAATTAAGATGGAATTTAATTATGTCTGATTTCTCATAAACTTCTTGGCATTCTTGTATGATATAGTTTTAATGTAAATTAAATTTATCGTTTTATAACTTAATATGCCGCTAAAACATGAAAGTAAGGATTCACTTATAGTGCTATCTTTGCAAATAGTCAACTCTGATGATTCAGTCTTCTCATCCTAGAATTTGGTTGTAGCTAGCTATTTTTGTCGGATAAGTCTTGCTGAGCGTTAGTTGCTCAGGGTTTATTGTTTGTGATTTTTTGTTGCAAGTGCTTTCTCTTTCTTTTCTCAGTTTCAGTCAGAAGGAGCAATCCTTGAGTGTGGCTTTATTTGCTGGGAGCCTTGCTCGCTGTCTTGAGTGGGTTGTTGCTAGTAGATATATCGTACGGGCTCAATGTATCTTTTTGTTTAGTATATAGAATGCTCTTGTGTAATAGGTTTGTAGCTTTCACACTTTAAACTTATAGTTTTTAAACTTAAATAATAAGTTTGTAATATATTTTATTGTGCTTGAGCTGTACTATGGTCTTCGCTTCATTGAGTGATATCTGATATAATTCTGAGGTTGATGGTTCGTATTTTTTGAGGTACGAGCTGTTATAGTACATACATAAAGTTTATACACAAAGTTCATACTTTACATTGGAATTATATTCCAATCAAAGTACGCCCTGTCGTACTCATCACTTGACATAATTTGAATTCCTCTAGTGGTGAGTAACTCCGCTTTGAATTCATTCTATATTTGACCCGTCTAAGCAGCAGTTGTCTCCTATTGTGAGTGTAACATGTAATAAAATTCTGAATTCTGCCATTGGTACACTCATATGGTCGGTAGTTGTGTGCTATGATCACCCACAGAATAATTGGAGTATTTAAGACTTTGGTTGTTGGAGATATCATTTTTTGTACCGAATAGTAAGCACCATATTGATGTTGCTACCCTCCATTGTAGTCCTCTGTGACTATAGAGCGACATGGTCTTGATTATGTGTAGCACGGATAAAGTCTGTCTCATCTGAAAAAAGTGAAATGTAAGAGAAAAGAGTCAAAATTGATTATATGATGTGAATATACGGTTACCTGTGAAATGATAAGTAGTTTTTGGTGGCTGAGAGTCAGAAACCACATCCACATCGCCTGGTGGGTCTTCAGAATCTGTCTTGAAGTTGCTGTCATTGGACTCCTGGTAAGGTAGGCTTCGTCTAGCGTCTGCAGAATCTGTGAAGTCATCGCTGCCACTTCTTTATCTTTCTTTTTACCTTTACCTTTTACTTTCTCTTTGCCTTTGCCTTTGCTCGTACTATCTTTCTTTTTACACCCTTTTTTTTTACTCTGGTGTTTCCTCTTACCTATGTGAGTGTCACTCATATTTTGTTCTGTCTATTGAGATATCGTTGAAGCACGAGATAACTGTAGCAACTGTCTACTAGCTTCATCATTGATCACTCTCCGTGTTCTCTTCATCAAGAAGAGGATTAGCATTTGATTTTCTATATTACGTCGAATCTATAATTGAATTAGAAGAATCATACAAAGATAGCTCTATGAGACGATCAAAAGAATCAGCTTCTGGTGGTTTATATATGAATCCAACATCTCGCATCTGTATTCGAAGATTATATTGACATACACCAACTTATGCAATTTTATATGAGAGAGTTGGTTGCACACATTTGTGTGGACCAATGCGAATATACTCCAATTACGCTTGCATCCACTTGATGATGCGCATTGAGACACTAGGCGCAAAGCGAACTTGTAAAGATTTGATGTCTCACCACCAAATATCTTTTCTTCGTGCTGTTGCAATATTTGTAACGAACCTGAGGTACATGTTCTCTTCATGTTTTCAAACCAAGTCTGATTGATCTATCATTCTTACATATATTGAACAATAAATAAACTAAATATGGTCTAAATCTTAACCTAAAGTCACTAAAATGTCATTGAAAAAAATGCAAAAAGACTCACCTCCAAATCGGCTTTCTCACCGCTATGTCGGTTAGCCGGTTGAACCAAGCGGTAAACCGCGCTTACTGGTTGGCTAGCCGCGTGGAGGCTACAGGATGAGGGGCGCTCGGCTTGCCGGTGCTGGTAGTCGGCTAGCCGCCCTTCTCGATCGGCTTCTCCTTGCGCGACGGCGGACGGCCTCATCGAGCGGCGGTTTCGCCAGGGAAGCTCGTGGATGATGGAAAGAGATGTGTCACGAGTGTACGGCTGACGATGGATAAGGATAAGTTTTTTTTTTATTTTCCGTTCACACTTTCATAAATTTTTTAGAGACCTAAATTATCATATTTTCAAAAACAGATTTCACCGAAATGTTTAATTTTTCATCTACTTTTTACATATTTTTTATTTCAAATTTTATCAAATTTTTAAAATTTTAAAAAATTTGAAAATAAAAACTGGTCGATCGGTCAAACCAGACCGGTTTTTGAACCTTGGACTCGACCAGCGGAACGGCAGGTGCCGGTACCGCGCGTGGCCGCGTGGGCGCCCGTGGAAATGGGCGGTTTGGGTGGGACGGTGTCGCGGGCGCGTGGTACTTGTACTGGGCTGGCTTGGTGACCGCCGGCAGCGGCAAACGCCCGTGGCTCGGTGGCGCCGTCATTCGCTTGCCACGGCGGCGCACGCCACGCCCATTAGCCCTCACCCTTACAGCCTCAGACTTGGAGACATGGTCCTAGTGAAACGCCTACGCTCGGCGCGTATGTTTTCTTTCTTGTACCTGTCGATCGAGTGCAACCTTGGCTTACCTCTGATCTGACCGCACGTCGGACCACTCCGCGTCATCAGACGTGACAATCTTGTTGCGCCTGTCAAATCCCTGCGACAGCTCCGCTTACGTTCCCCGCACCCAGCCCAAACCACACTACTCCTACCCGCAGCCGTTCTTACAGCTACAGTTCCGCTCCACCTGGCAAATTCCCGGGACGGATATCCCAAAACCGTCAGCATCACTTGACATTCGCATCAACCGAATCGCCCCGGCCGCAGAAACCGGCATGCGTGTTCAGGCAATAAATCATACTCCACCTGCTTGTTCTTGCAGCAAGCACATCAGTGTCTGCACAGCAGCCGGTTAATAACAGAGCAGAAACGCCATTCTTTTCCCTTCTCTATTTATACCTGCCAGTTGCAAAATCAAACACCGCGACTCTACTATACATGACATTCACTACTCACAGCTCACAAGTCCCAGTGAACACTAGTACACCACATGTGGAGGAAACATCTGACTGAACGACACCGAACGACTCACTCAGCAATCTCATTCAGTTTCTGTTCGTCGGACTGAACAAACGCTGCCATCCTCGGGTAATTCCTCTTTTGTACAGCTGAAATGGAAAGGACCGATCGGTCTCAGACTCAGACGTTGTCCCACGCGCCTCCCTCGCGCTCGGGGACCCTGTAGGAGAACCCCAGGTCGTCCGAGTGCCGCCGCACTATGCTGGCCCTCTGCATCATGCGCACCAGCTGCTGGACGACCTCGGACATCGGCGGGCGAAACTCCGGCTCCGGCTGCAAACATTGACCGCGAAAGGTACCAACATGATGGTTTCAGTATACTTCTGAGAGAGTATTCAGTTCAAATGGCAACCAAAATCCTATTTTATTTTGAAGGCTATCAGTGAGCGAGCGGTGGTAGTTGCTAGCTCTGATGGACACACTTTGATGCAGGAACAAGGTTTTAGCGAGTGGGGTCATGTCAGCAGAGGAAGTGTACCTGGACACAGATTGCGATTATGTCGGCGAAACGGGATAGGCTCTTTGCAGGGTACATGCCATCCAGTGCCGGGTCGACCATCTTGGCAAGTAAATCGATGTCGTGGAGCTGCGGGGTAGCCCATCTGATCAGAGACTGTTCTGACCTCTCTCTTGAGCTGAAAACAAGTATAAATTTACAGAAGTGTAATTTATACCAAGTCAAAAAAAGAGAGATAGAATAAGCATACCTGTCTAGTGGCTTCCGACCTGTCAATAGCTCTAACATCACTATTCCGAAACTGTACACATCACTCTTTACAGTATATGTCCCTGACATCGCAACCTCTGGGGCACTGTATCCAAAAGACCCAACAATCTCAGATGAAACCTGGAATAACAAATAGTGATACCTTATTTTAGTCCACGTAGCAAATACGAAAATGAATAAAGTTGACCGATATGCTGCTACATTTCTTACCTCCCTCTCTGGATTTGGTGATAGAGCAGCAAGCCCGCAGTCAGACAGATGTGGGCTGTACTCTTCATCCAGGAGGATATTTGATGACTTCAAGTTCCTCTGTACAATAGGGGGCAGGCACACCTCATGCAGATACCTAGAGAAAAAGCAGACGATACATGGTAATATGATACCAGAATAACACAGCATCCTGATGGGATGAAAATAGCAGATTGATCAAGTGACATACTCTAAAGCCCGAGCGGTGCCCAGTGCTATCCTCACACGAGTGTTCCATGTTAGTTTCTTGCTCATTTCATCAGGAAAGTGCAATATGTCATGTAGTGTTCCGTTTCCAATGTACTTGTAAACAAGAAGCCTTTGCCCGTGCTCTATGCAATAGCCTGTAAGCGGCACAATGTTCGGGTGCCTGAGTCGGGAAATGTTTGAGACAACATCGAGAAAATTATCTTCTTCATACAAGGAAAGTGCAGCACTGTCTATCTTCTTCACAGCAAGTACCTGTTAGCAGACGCACTTTAGTGATGGGGTCATGACAATATCTAAACAAAATAATATATAAGAGGTTGGCTACTGAAGAAATATGAAAGTATTACGCATTTGCTGGTATTCAATCGATAATGCAGAAAATAATAGATGATCAGCAGGAACAGAAAAGCGAAAAATAATCCAAGCAATACTTTCAATAAAAATTATCAAAACATATAATAAGCAAACTAAAGCTGATTAAGTTACGGCATATCTTGATTTTAGACACACATTTAGGTCGAGTAGAATTTTCAAATATAATTACATACCTACAAATTATTCAAAAAGCAAAAAAAAAAAAAGAATATGCTACCTTTCCATTAGGAAAATCAGCTCTGTATACACGACCTAGCGAACCCTCGCCTAGGAGAGAATCTTGACAAAAACTGTTTGTAGCCACTTGGAGAGCAGCTACAGTATATGAAGTTGCTGTCACAGGAATCTTCGTCTTTTGGGCAGTAGAACCATTTGTACCATGTATTCTATCCGGAGTAATTTTTCCAATAGGTTGGAGAGCTGAAGTTGTTATAGCAGCATTTTCATGATGGTTGTTCTGGACTTCCACGTTAGATGCTGAAATAGCAAAATATTAAGGAGTGTATAGGTTTGAATTACCTAGAAGCAAATCATTTGGCCTTTAATCAGATGTTACATTTCTTTAATTTTACTAAAATCATGATGACAGCATTTTACCATGCAAATTGCTAAATTTACATTTCACAGTATTTAGTAGTTCCTCTTGGTGTGTCCATTCCTGCATATTCTTTAAATTAATGCATATACAATTCCTGCCTCTGCTGCTTCCATGAAAAAAAATGATAAGATAGTAATCTCATGATTGGCTATTGTCTGGATAATTATGGATCAAAAAAAGGATAAAAATGATGCCGTATGATAACAGAGCACTGCACGCAAAAAAGGAAGAGGAAAAAGAAATATAGGCATACCTCTCTCTATGTTTACTTCAAGAGAACTTAAAATATCTTTTGGTTCACTGCTCCCATCATCATTTCTTTTCCGAGAATTGTGAAGGCAGAACACCAACATGAAAAGTACGCACGAGGCAGCAGCTATTGAGCCAACAGCTATCCCTATAAGGGGACCTGTGTGTATGCCTTGCTTCTTGTCTTGATCAATAAGAGTCTCAGGGCTAGTTGGAGCACTTTCAGGTCCCTGAGGATTACTTGGGTGCTCCAGTGGCGTGACAGTTGGAGGTGGAGAGGCAGGCATATTGGAGAATGAGTTTCCTACAACTCTATGGTTGTAATTGCATTAACCCATTAGCATTTACAGATGAATTCACAGAAAAAGAGAAGTAAAGCATATCGGTGCATACATCAAATTTGGGATTGAACTGAACTGCTGCGGTATCATGCCGCTGAAATTGTTGTTTGCGATATTTCTGCTTAAAGGTATATCACAAACACAATAATTAATATATAAAAATATCATGAAAAAAAGAAAAATAGCAGCCATATTGATATATGCTTTGTCACTTACAATGTCGCAAGGCTTAGATTGCTGAGGACATCAACTGTGCCTGATAGTTGATTATCTTGCATGTAGCTGCATAACAGGTTAGAAGAGAACTATTAAAATTCAAAATCATGAAACTGAAACAGAGATTGGGAGACCATCAGCATACTTACAGGCTGGAAAGTTTTGACAAAGAGCCCATAGTAATTGGAAGATTCCCCGTCAAGTTGTTGAAAGACAAATCTCTGTAAGGATTTCAAACAGTATAAGATGAAATTATGAAACCTATTAAAGTATCGAATAATTATTGTACAAACAAAATTTGATCATGATAATTTTGAGTCACAGTTTGTTGAAAGGTAAATATCAGTAAGTATATGAAAGCTCTAGATACTGTAACAGGAATAGGCGTTACAGTTCTGAAAGTGAGTTGAGGTTTCCAAATATTTCACCGATTTCCTGAAATAACGAGTTGTGACTGAGATTGCTGCATGCAGAGGATAATTTCACTTAGATTGTGACCACTAAAACAACGCATCATAAGTTACATCTTTATCTTTGCAACATGCAGCTACTTACAGGTACTCAAGGGAAACCATGTTGGATATAGAATATGGAAGGTTACCAGAGAAGTTATTTCTCGCCAGATTCCTGTATCATAAATTCAAATTTAAGTAAACAATTAGCAGGAACCAATATATACAGGTTGAAATGCATTACATGTAGCTTAGGTTTTGTGGCAACTGATATGGAATCGAATCATGGAAGTTGTTATCACTCAAGTCCCTGCAGGTACAGAAATGAAATCAATTGTGAACATATGTGGAAACTATGAAGAACTGTACTCTAGTGTAGCCAATACATTGTTTTTAATGCCGCTAGATTGGATAGCTCGTAACCAAGTGTACCGTTCAGCCCCAGACCAGAAAGCTTGCTGCAAATGTGTAGATAAAGAAAACAGTTCAAAATTATCAATAGAGGTAAAACGCAGGGCATCATTGGAAATGCACTATGTAGCAAAATGCTATCATTATTTGTGGGAGTTGTTCAGAATATCTTTACATCGAGGTGACGGCGGAGCCCGAACAGGAGACGCCCGTCCAAGCGGCGCCGCAGGGGTCGCCGCCGGCAGCCGACCACCCTGCGAGCTGCGCCGGGCTGTTCCAGGAGGAGTAGAGATTCCCCAACGCCGCGACTGCAAGAACCGAAGCATCAATGAATCGATCAAATAAGAAAACCAAGAACAGGTTCCGGGGAACGTCTCCTCCTATAGAGGCATTACCGTCGGCAGCGTCGGTGTCCGCTTCCGCTGCCGCCACGAGCGCGAGGAGGATGCCGGCCAGAGCAGCGGTCAGTTCCGCCATTCTTGGCCTCTCCCTTCTCGCTGCCTCTCTCACTTATCGACTCCTGGCTTCCGCCTCCTGTCTCTCCCTGTTGCCAATGCTTGTCTGACCGAAGAGGCTGTTGGGCTACCTTTGGTTCGTCTATAGGTAGTAAGACACAACGGCGATCACCATGGCTAACGTTTCTCTTATCGCTCTCTGCTTATATGGAATAGCTCTACCCATCCCGGACAGCTAATAATATGCCCGCGGACTTGAAAGAAGCGCTCGATGCCATGCTTGCTTGCTTCAGGCAGGGGATGCAGTGCGGTGTCGGCAAAGACTATTTCTTCCTCGGGGTACACCGTTGGGGTTGATCTACTAAATGCCTGTGGGAATGTACAGTTGGCAGAGGAAGCCTTGATCCACACTACCGAATGTGGAGTGCGACCGGAGTCTGGCACCGATACCGGGACTGGAGGAGCTTGCTGCTGCTGCTGTTGATGCGTTGGGAAGGACGATCGCGAGGCGACGACGTTCCACCCGACTAAAAAAAAAAGGTGGCTGCTCGGTGCCTCGTTGATTTGATAATTATTAGAGTTGGGTGGAGCATCAGAAGACCATTAGTCAAGAAAGGCATTTCCGGAGGGTCCCGGCTCGTCCACCCCGAGATCCGTGACGTCTGGCCGAACGATAACTGTTATCAGCAGTCAGCAGAGCAACGCTGTAAGAATAGAACGTCGTCCGACAGACGGTCACCAAGTCCAGGCGTAATACGCGGGAGCCAAACGGCTCTGGAATGTTATTAGTGTTTCGAATTGTACTGCCACAAGGGAAGCAACGAATCTGCTTACGCTGGCAGCAAGGAATGGAGGTAAACACCCGTGAGCGCTTGGGACCCTGCTCGTGAGGCGAGCTTCCAAAGAGACAGCGAACGCGGCATGTCCCAAGAACAGCGAGCTTCCTGTTATCTCTGTTCGAAACAGTAACCAGCGTGTTGACTCACCCCAAAAAAAAAAGGGCCCAATCGGACCTCGCGATCTAGCAGCGTGCGACTGCGCCCGCGTCGCGTCCGGCCTTGGCAGCGTGTGTTGCCCCGTCGCGTTCTCGCGTTCGGCACATCAACTCGATACCGGCATGACAGCCTGCACCCGCGCATCCAACTTGTCGGCGAGCCCCGGAGTCTCTCGCCCGGCGTCGTGAACCGTTGCCAAGTACGAACCGGCAGGCAGGAGCCAGGCCAATTCGTCGTGGTCGCGGCGCGTATGGGAATAATTTACGGGAGGTGGATAGTGGATCCGTGATCCGGGGACTCCAGATGGGACGGCATGATGCGGAGCTGGCTGACCACATAAGTGATCATTGGGTTCCCGTCCCTGGATAGTCACTGCAGGCGGCGGATGCAGGTCACCTACTTGGCTGGTCCAGCCGGGTGAGATGAGGCTAGGGGATTCGAGTGACCACGCTCGGTCTCAATCCCATAGAAGCCTGAAAAACACGTTGCAACACCTGCAATATGAGAGGACGGCACGAAACTCAATTCAAGAGTCTCAACTGTTGAGTGATGTTCAGACAGCAAATCCAGAAAGGAAACCAGGTTTTCATCATACATCACAGATAGCAACACGGAACTACTTGAACGGAAACACGGCGCTTGTCCTAGTACTTCCCTCGACCCACCTGATACCAAGCATTCACTGACGGTACGAAATAAAATGGTCACGGTGTGTAACGCTTTATATAATTTGTGGAATATTAATAATCAGGCAATGATGCCATAGAAAGAAATGTCATTTCACACTGGAAAAGACTAGATACCGGTACAGCTGAGACTTGACAAAAGGTAATGCTAAAATCAACCCACTATGTTAATATATGTAAAGTGTACCAGAACTCACCGCCTTTATTTGCAAAATTGCAATCTTTTTCCGGACATTAGTAACCGCGAGTATGTATGAATGATAATCTGGTGGAACCAAACTTGTCGCAAGTGCCGACATTCCACCAACCAGGTCGCCAGATAACAACAAAAGACAGTTTTAACGCTACCAAACTTGATGTGGACTTAAGGAGCCAAGCAAGTGTGCACTATACCCAAATCTCACTGTTTTACATTCATAACACCTGCAGTAGCTATGGGTCAAAACGATATAAGGCTGGAAGCTAGAATCAAGAAAGAAATCCAGGGGAGGGGAAAGTAAGGAAGGTGCTATAGCTTAGATGGAATAGTTTGTTCAACCAATAGCATAGAGGTTTTCGGGTAGCTACACCTTCTGAATGATTACCGAGTTGGCCACACCGGCTTCCTCGATTGTCTTGTTCACGTCATCAAGCGTCTTAGGGGGGAAACCGGCCTGCAGTGTGTACTCACTCACTTCTGGCCTTGTGGAGTCAATGAATGCCCGCACGTCTCCAATCGTGTGGTTTGTGTTGAAACGTGCAACCAAGCGACTGCCATCTGCAAACCTTATTTGGAGGGATGTTGATGGCAAAGAATCATCCACTGTGATTGTCTTAGTGGCAGTCATTGTACTCGAAGAAGCACCAATAGTACTATCAGAAGGTGTCGTCCCAAGAGTTCTTCGTTCCCCTTGAAATGGAGCAGCACGCTTGATTGGCTCCTGAAAACGGCCATGATGGATATATTACTTGATAAAAACTGAACAATTAAAGCAATCCAATGTTACACTTACTGGACATTCTTCTTCCTTCCGAACAAGATTCACATTCACCTTGGATTTACCATCAGCAGGCTCAAGTTCAGTTGGGCATTCAGATTTCTTGATGCTCTATTAGAAGAAAAAAGATATAAGTTTTATAGGACATAACAAAATATGAAAAACTAACATGCAGTGCAACAAAGTAAACATAACTGTGCATGAAAAACTCTAAAAGTAACATCAGACCAAGAGAGGAAACAAGTATACAAGATGGTGTTGCAATACTAACGAGCTTAGTAACAATCATGACTCCTAACAAGTATACAGGTCATGGTTCATTAGACATATGTTAGCAACAATCTTAGGTTATACTAACGAGCTCAGTAACCAAGTCAAAAAATGTTAAAATAAACAAGTATACAAGTCATGGTTCATTAAACATATGTTAGGCAGAATAGTTCCTAATGAGCTTAAAGTTTGGATGATTTTGATGGTTTATAGAACTTGACAATGCTGACAGGTTTTTCCTTTCTTGATCAAGTTAACAAATTCAATGTAGAGATATCTTAGACTATTGCTCAGTAAAACATCTAACTTTAATACCAAGAACTCCTGCCATGCATTAAATAAAATAGGAACCAGAGCCAAAATAAGACAGTTGGGAGACAGTATGATGAAAGCCAGCTGAGAGGCAGTACTTTTCTATTGTGGATTAAAAAAAGATTATTCCCTCTTCATTGTTTTTCCTAACTCAAAATATATTTCAATTCATTAAGTGAAACAATCAAAGCACAAATGACGGGATATGCACTGGGGGAAAAGAATTCAAAAGGTAGCAACCTGGTCTGGACACTAAAAATTAGCACAACAAATAAAATTAAAGAGTTATTTAAAAAACACGAATAAAATCAAAGAGAACGGTGGAACCAAACATATAATCAGGCATAGTAATCAGTAAAAAATACGATATAAAGAGTTACACAGAATATTATTAACCTCTAAAAAGGATGCATTTTCAGGATCATCAAAACTTCTGAGTGGGCCATCATTTACAGTGAAACCGTTGCTCCAAAAGCAGATGTTATGAACAATATCTTCTGGTGGATGTGGAGCATCAGGCTGGACGGTTTCACCTGTCAGAAGTCTGCCGTTTCCACTAAAGCTCCTTGAAGACCGTTGGCGAGGCTCAAATGGTCCTTTCTTAGCCCCCTTCTTTTTAGCTTGCTTAAATACCTCATCTGCATTGTTTTTGCGTTTTGATCCATCCCTAATGACCATTCCACTGAGTATGGTAAAAAAGGTAAATACATATGAATAAATAATTAAATATGAGCATATAAAGGATGCAGAGAGTTGAAGCTGTTGATAATTTGAATCCAAAGATCATGGTGGTCTACATTTACTGGTGGAGAAAGTAACAACCATGAGCTAAGTCAGCAAGTAGTGAACTAGAAATCAGTGCATCAGACACATCATCAGATCATGCTTTCAATCTTTCATCCAAATTACAGTAGCTTCTCTATTTCTACATTACAACCTAGTAGTGATCATAATAAGAAAAGACAGCGCAATATTTATGGCAAGTTTAGTGGTGATATAAGTGGCAAGTACAAGGTCATGTCAACATTTAGATTTGGGCTACAATGTATGCCATTTCAACACTCACAAGTGGATAAAAGTACTAGTGCTGCAACGCCAGAATGGACCCAGCCCAATAGCAGATGTAAAGCCTTAAGATATCCCAAATTTGGGGCCTGAGGAGAGGAAAATGTGCCTTGTGAACAGAATCAGACAAATCAAAGTAAGCTATGTATATTTCTAGTTATGTATGTTTATCATGTCACCAGAGTCACTTGTATGAGTTGTATCATCAGACCGTTTACAAATAGTGGCAGTTCCCTAACGATATGAAGATTTTTCACTTGTTCATTAAGCATTCTCAAATTTTACAAAAAAAAAAGGTAGTTTTAGAGTGTCAAATTGTCGAAGCCACCACAAAATAAGTCTCAAATCATCATTTTTTTTTTACCTCTTCTCACCGCCGGTGTAGAACTCGGATGGCGGCGCCCACTCGTCGTCCTCATCCGAATCCTCATCGGACCCCGCTCCTCTCTTGCCACTACCAAGATCGGAGAGGGTCCTCACATTCCCCCGCCCACTTGCACCACTCGGCCTGCTGCCGCTGCCGCTTCCACCCCTGGCGTCGTGGCTCTTCTTCAGCCTCTTCGAGGGCCGCCTCCTCTCCTCCGCGGCCGCGGCCGCAGCAGCGAGCGCGGCGTCCTCTTCGTCGCTGTCGTCATCCCCCACGTAGTCTTCATCCTCCTCCTCATCATCGCCGGCGCCAGCGCCCACGTAGTCCTCGTCCTCCGATTCCGCCCCGTCTCCCGCAGCGGGCGGAGCCACCGGCGGGTCCACCGGATCGGCCGCGTCCGCGTCCCCCTCCGCTGAGTCGTAGAAGGAGCGGACGGCGGATTCGAGCGCCCAATTGTGGCTCTCGAGGAAGAAAGAGGCCTCCTGGGGCGTCGCGGAGGTCACGGAGCAGAAGGACTCCACCAGCGACTGCGAGGCCGCGGCCGGCGGCGCGCGCTCGGCGTCTCCGTCGGCCATCTCGGCTGCGGGCGGCGGCCGCGTGCTGGGCTGGGGGCCTGGGGCAGTGAGACTGGCGGCTGGGTCCGCGGGTGCTTGGGGTTCGGCTCTCTCGTTTTTCTTTTTAACCCCTGCCTTTTTATATCGACCGTCTCATCGTCTGCCGTCTGGGCTCCGTGGGAAATGTCAAGCAGGGCCGCATTGGTTGGGAACTTGGGCGGTCCATCAATGTTTGGGCTAATGCCTTCTGCTGGCTCATGGGGTGAAGCCCACGAATAAATAGAGAGAAATAATGCTCTAAACGACTTTTGTTAAACAGGCTTAGAAAAAACGACTTTTGTTAAATACAATAATGTATGCTTCTTTACAACGTTTTTTCACTACAAGTTTGTTCTAAAAAATCTTTACATCGTTAAATAATTTTCTCTACAACGTCTTTTGGCTTACAACATGAGATTATAAACTTGCAGTACAAATGCTACACAAGATTTACAAGGCAAGGGGCGACATGGGCAATCCGCTCGCAATCTACACATGCATCATACTGAGCTCTAGCAAACATATATAAACGCCCAGCCCCGTGGCAGCCGCTCCGCTCGAACGAAAAAAAAAATACAGCCCTCCTCTTCAACGATGATCAAAATGGACATCACAACACATCCCCAAAAAAGGCAACAAATTAAATCGCGTCTTCAACTCTCAAGGATAGTGAACGACCACCTAGACGCTCCAATTTCTTTCGAAACCGTCGTCCTTCACGAGAATCCGATAGTCTTGCCGAGCAGCCACAGGAAGAGCGTCCACTCGAGCATGAAGATGGTGTGCAGGTACGCCCGGTCCAGCGTGAAGCCGAACACGGTGATCCCGGCTCGGTTGTTCTCCAGGTACGTCACTGCAAATCAAACAAGGCCAAATAAATCACCATGGATCGATCAAGTCATGCTCTCGCCGTTTCCTTCGGTATCGAGAACAGTTCCTCAGCAAGAATGGTGAAGGAGAACTAGCTCGCCAGTGGCAGGGTGAATCTTACCAAGCGCCTGCCTCTTCTGGAACGAGAGGACGCGCGCCTGCGGCATCATGAACTTGGTGTTCTCCAGAAGGTCCTCGTCGTCCCAGGTCTCCTCGCTGGACTCCGTGTCGCTGTCGGAGTTCGCGTGGTCCAGCTCGATCACGGCGTTGTGGTTGAACGCCGGCGTGCCCGCCTCCTCGTCGTGCTGGACCGGCTCGATGGTGCAGCAGGCGTGCCACTTGGTGGTGTGGCCGGTCAGCGCCTGCGCCTGGTGAGTGATCTTGGCGGCGCTGCTCAGGATTATGATCAGCCCGGACATGAGCACCACTGAACATAGCTGTACAAAAAGAGACGTTCGAGTAAGGTTTGGGATTGCATGCGAGTGCCAGGATGACACTCTGAAACTGATATATTTGGGACAGTCAGGAATCCTGTTTCTTTTTACTCGGGCAACTGTTTACAGTTTGCCTCTTAGTAAGATGATAAGGTTTTTAATGACACAAATCTTTGCTGACTAGAACTATAGGAGTACACATTTGATCATCCGTTAGGCCAGCATGACTAGTTGTTAGCATGTCATATGATATTGTAAAAAGGTTGAAATTACATGGTTTTCAGTCGCACGGTATACGGCCGGTTCCTGGAATCCTGTCCCATTCAGTTGTTTGCTTGTGATATAGATTTTCTCTCTAAATTATCGTTCTTATGGTTGGTTTCGTCTAAATTACGGAAACAGCTGTAAAGTCTCCTCTTTGATTCAGGAATTGCTGTCCAAGCCCAACCCAAAAGTGTTTCTGATTGCTCAAGATAAACTGGGCACAAAATCAACGGATGGATCAGAAGGTTTGGGGGGGTGGGGGGGTGTGGAATCGGTAACTCACCGCGAGCTCGCCGGTGTTGAGGAGGTCGTCGGTGGAGTCACGGCGTGTGGTGAGGAGCACGGCGGAGAACTGGCTGGCGGTGGTGATGAGCAGCGCGGCGACGATGAACTTGCGGAACCGGTGGCTGATGACCTTGAGCTGCTTT
Organism: Zoysia japonica; assembly: GCA_001602275.1. Classification (NCBI taxonomy): domain Eukaryota; kingdom Viridiplantae; phylum Streptophyta; class Magnoliopsida; order Poales; family Poaceae; genus Zoysia; species Zoysia japonica. The sequence continues at coordinate 466,012 of BCLF01000069.1, read as the reverse complement.
CGGATGTCAAGGTGCTCCCGCAGCACGTGCTCGACGCCGATCCCCCCCTCCTCGACCTCGAACAGCAGCGAGCCGGCGAATTCCTCGAGCCTGAGCCCCTGGAGGTGGCAGATGAGGCGGAAGAGGACGCAGGTGAGGAGGTACACGGCGCTGCGGTACATCCAGGACGCCATCTCGAGGGAGCAGGCGAGAACGTCGCTGAGAACCTCGTTGGCGAAGAAGGGCACGCTGTCGGCGGACGTGGCGTACCACCACACCTTGTACGCGGCCTCCGCGACGAAGCAGGGAGCGACGAGGGAGGCCAGGAGGCGGAACGAGAAGGCGAGGCGCGCGGTGTAGCTGACCCGGACGCGGTCGCTCTTGGTGCGGAGCTTGTCGAGGTAGAGCAGGCGGCGCAGCCCGACGCGACGGAAGGACGCGGAGAGGCAGAGGAAGCCCGCGGCCGCGGCGGCCGAGAGCGAGAGCTGCACGACGCCGGAGAAGGGCCGCCGCGTGTCGCGGAAGACGAGGAGGAAGTGCGCGGCGCACGGGACCAGCACGGCGAGAAAGAAGAAGAGCAGCCACGACAGCGCGGCGCCCGCTGCGCCCGAGTGGTCCATGCACACCCACCGGAGGCACGAGCGGAACCGCTGCAGCTCGTCGTCCGGCCGCGTAACGCGCGCTCGCCCCCCGCGCTTCAGCGCCGCCGGGAGCAGCGGCTCCGCCGACGCCGCGGGCGACGCGCTCGATCGCCGCCCCATCACACCGACCGATTGTATCAATCAATTATTAATGAATCAATCGCATGTTTGCTGCTTCAATTCGCGCGCTCTGGGCTCTGTTCCTGCCTGATTCAGGGTAGCGTGGGCGCGTGGCTTGGGACTTGGGTGGCGGTGGCGGTGTCCAATTGGAATCCGAGAAAGAGAGAGGTGCCCGACTACGGCTAGCTGGGAGAGCGTTGGCGTGCGCCTGGGATCTTGGTATCTCGCGAGGTGGATGCGTGGCAGGCCACGAGCGGGGGACGGCGGTGACTGGCAGTGGCAGAGTTGGATGCTTCCGTTCTTCCTGTCGCAGAGGAAGGGGGATTCATCCATCAATCCACGGCCAGCAGGATGGCGACAGGTTTCGAAATTAGAGTACGCGGTGGCGACCGGTTTTGTGTTGTCCCGCACGGCCGCACTCTCGCTCGCCACAGGTTTGAGTAGGAATAATCCTAGTTTTGGATCAGTGTCCACTTGGATGGATCTTGGGTTGAATACCTGCTCGCTTGCGTAGCTTCGAATTGGCAGCATCGGCGTGGGGTCGTGCACTATCGTTCGTATCTGGCGATACGATTTCCAGTTTTGGCTGTTCTGTGAACCTGATCTATCGCATGGCATTGCATCGTCGTTGTTTATAGTACGTGGCACTAAGGGAAACATCACCTGCAAGTGTTTTTTATAACCTCGCCTCAGTGAACCAATCGTTCGGAACAAACAGCGGAATCAAAGCATCCCAGAAGAGGGTGAGGCGACGAGCGCGGGCGGCCGCGTGCTCGTGTTCGTCTGCCAAAACCACGATCGGCCAGTCGTGCCCGCAGAGACAGAGCTCCCCTCGCGCTCCGCGCATCCCGCTCCGGTTTCTTAGAAAAATCCAGCACTGCGCCGACGACGCAGATCGATCCCGCTCGGTCGGCGCAGGAAGCGTTAGCCGGTGTCCGCTCCAGTTCCCAAACTCTGAAACTGATTGTTCCATTCCATGGTTGCTGAAAACATATTCTGTTCGCATCATCAGCCACGCGTATGCTGCCATGGGTTTCGTTGACCTGACGATACGGATAGCATATCAATCTGAGGAAGAACCTGACAGCACTTCTGGTTTCCTCGATGAAAACCCGAAGGGGTGCTTCAGAGGAACGAAACTGTCAGAGCCGACCCTTTTCTTTCAGGGGCGGAGAGGCTGCGCCCTGTCCTGCTGTCAAGGGCAAGTCAAAACTGGGATTTTCATCACCAGTTGCAATACGGAGTTGTAAGGCCTCGTTTGATACAGCTTTTATATGGAACGACTTCAACTGAAATTATACTAAACGGTTTTAAAATGAGCTGTTTTTCTTTCTTTTTAAAGACAAGCCTATTTTCATATAAGCTAGAGCCAGAGCCCTATCAAACAGGGCGTAAAAGTTGGATTGGCCTGATAAACCATTTTTATTTTGGATAAACCAATTGTCTAGAGAATTAGTCGGAACAAAAAACTGAGGGTCAATGCGCAACACTATACAAAACCCTTTCTTTATCTGTCCCTTTGGCCAGTCAGTTACTGCTGATGGCCACCCGAGGAGGCAGGGGAGGATAGCCACATCTTAAGTCGTCGTTTGCCAAGGCAACTCTTGGTGACGCAAAAGGAGGAAATTGAATTACTTAAACACGAAAAGGGTGCGATTACCGTTTCTAAACTGAGTAAAGAAATGAAATGAGGGCATGCACATAAAAAAAATTATAAATAATTTTTTATTGGCGTCAAAATTCTTAGAAGAAAAGGCCCTAACAGCAGAGTGCCATTACTATCAAGCAAATCCCCTCACGCTAAATAAGTCATTGGAGTCGGACTAAGAGGTGGCAAGCAAAAGCATGTCCGTAACTTCAGACCATGAAATATCTCACAGGTCAAATCAAGCTTGATGCTAATAGCCACGGCCCACGGCATACAGCTAAGCCGTTTGAAGTTCTGGAACATTGTGTTTACAATTAGCATTGCCTCTGCTGAATTTTGATCAGGCTCGAGGTAACAATGTTTTGGTGTTGGAGATTAGCATTAGTAACATAAGTCACCTCCTGATTGCAACATAAGTTCCTAGTTATCTATTGTCCGTGATTGCTACTGTGCTGCAATCCTCCTGATTGAATAACGCTAGTGCTGTCCGCTGCAGTTCATGATAAGGTAAACTGTAGTTGATAATCTTAGTGGCGCTTGAAGAATTCGACCATCGGCTTGTATATGAGGTTGGGAGCATTGTAAGCCATCACGAAGTCGCCGTGAGCGAAGTCAGGCATGTACAGCACCTCGATGTCGTCGCTGTCGTGCTGCCTGACCAGCGTCCTCAGGAGATGCCTCGTGTCAGGGACGTCGCCGAGGTAATCCTCGCCGCCATGGGTGAGGAACAAGGGGACATGGTGGGGAATATCCGAAAGATTGTAGAGCGGGGGACGCGACTGGTTGTAGTGCTTCATGTTCTCCTTCTCGTTGCCGTAGTCGTACTTTCTAATGCCTTCTTTTCTGACCACTGTTAACACATAAAATTCGGGAAAGGAAAAAGTTAGCACAGAAGCCGGCTTTGAACAACAGCATCCTTATAAACCACCGATTGAGGATCTTACTCTGCGACAAGTGAATGAGGGTTTTGACCGAGGTTGACTGTGGACCATGCTGCAGGAAGGTACACGTAGTTGAAGTATTCAGGCAGCAGTCTGGCCCTTCACTCGTGAAAAAAATCGAATCCATAAAACCGTAGTGAGTAGGATTACAGCCCATGCATAGCTTAACATCATATAATGTTTGGAATCAGGTGAATTCAAGGTAAGAACAGTACCTGCCACAGCTCCAAATAAATCATAACAGTCGACTTCAGGGTCGATGCAGACTTGGGATAATATTTCACGTGCAATTGGCCTGTAATGCAGAGAACATTCACACACCAATAAATACTCGGATGGGTAAACCATCAGTCACAGCTAAGCGTTGATATTAGATATTTAGATACCCAATATAGTTGCGTATTTATATTTAACACAGTGGTAATGAAGAAAAACAGATGAGTTGTAGATTTCTATTTCTGAAACTAATGACCCCCTGCTGGAGTATCATACTGTAGTAAGATTCATACTTGAATAATATCATAAGAAAGATTAAACATATGCACACGCAATAATCATTTGAAATGTAGAATGAAAAAAAGAAATAGAAGCAGGAAGTAGTTACTGAAACGAAAGACCTCATGGTGTTCCTAACCAGAAATACTGAAAGTTATAGATGCCTACCCGATAGGACTGAACTCATGATAACCTAGCATGTGAAACTTCTGCACCAGACAAAAAAGGAGACAAATAGTTTCATAACATTTTAATTACTATAATAGATACAAGGATTTTTTTAAACTGATTTACCTCTGCAAGGAAGATATTAGCAGCGAGCCGGACAAGTTTTGATCTCATCCTATTAAGATAAGCAATTGGACAGAGCAACACAGCTGACCTCACTAAGTGCAGTAACTTGTGCTCCGAAAAGGATGCAAGGATAATCAAGGTCCCCTGGAGAAAAAAAAAGGTTTCAGTATAATTATCACGAGTCAATCTACTAGCATCTCAAATAGGGCCCCGTCATCTCACCAGGGAGTGGCCGATATAGTGGACTCTCTGGTGTCCTGTGTTGTCATAGACAAACTGAAGTACAGCTGGAAGATCATGAGCAGCTATTTGATCCCATGACCAGTCCCAGTAGGCCTGCAAAGATTTGACTTATATGCCTCAAGTGAAATTTGTGATCCATTTGGCCAAGCTTGGGATACAAACCGGATCTTTTGTGGACAGGGAAGTATGCCCACGGCTGGAATTTGTTCCACGATTGTTAGCAATCCAAACGTCAAACCCCCCATCTGCCAGAATGAACCCAAGTGATTGTTTTGGTGTACCCAGTACCCAACAAAAACCATCCTGTACAATCAACATGTCCATTTTAAGCATGAGCAACTCAAATGGCATGTGGTATGCTGAACAATGTCTTACCACCATTAACCCGTGGAATAGAAGCACTGGTGGCCTCGCATTGTCAGTTGAGTTATCGGCATTTTTCAGGCCATGTGGAATCCTCTTTAAGCTAAGAATATAGCCATCTTCTGTTGTGACCTGCCAAAGAGTTAGCCAGCATGATTTCCAAAAGGAAAAGACTTTCTTCGGGAATACAATCTTGGCTTTTAGGAAAAAATAAAACTTAGAATAAGAAGTGCTTTCCATACACTATATTCTTGACACGGATATCCATAAGCTGCTACTCGATCCTTGCACATACCGAGCGGATGGGGCGATGGGGCACATTTATCACCAACATCACTAATATTGTGTTTTCTCAATGCGAGACCTGAATTGAGGTTAAAGCCAATGAAAAGAAACAAAAAATTGAGAAGATACAGACTCCCAGCCATCTATTTTGAGATGAGAGGTATTTTTGGCACTAGAATTGAATCATCTTGTTGTACGAAACCAAAACCTGTACTACAGGATGTTGTGTTTCCAAGAATATGAGGGGTGCATAAGAATAGTGATAACACAAACTGAATAGTGATGCACTGCGTGTGTGAGTTCTTGGCATGAGTATGCTAGAAACTATGAATAGGGCACCAGTATCACTTGTGGTAGCTACAGAGATGATCTCTTAAGGTGACCAGATTCCGAGCTCCAACAATGATACGTACGAGTGCTAATTTATACAATAGTTTCTGCTGTGGATGTGAGTTCCAGGTCCACTGGGATAGTTTTTATCTCTCACAAAATTGAATATAAGATGGCATAGCTATTACTTAAATCAAGTGAAACAAAGGAGAACTAGTTGTCACAATACCAATCATGCAATCTTGATGACCAGAAGCAAATATGCTGTAGACCACACTTCACAAGAATTCTGTGATACCTAATTCCGTACGCGACCACTAGGAATGTTGTCCACGAAAAGGTAGCCCTCTCTACTGTACTAAAGGAATGAGTTTGAAATTTAGAGGCAACAAGGATCTGGGTAGCATCAGCAGAGAATGCAATGGAAGAGTCCCACACCTAAGACAATATTCATCCATTCAGCATGAGTTCTCCATTCTAAGGGTACAGAAAAATTAAATAAAAAGGAGAGCATCAGCCATCAGGCTGTGATCCTTCGACAGAGAGTACTTAAACTGACATTAGAGAAGACCAAACCAAGCTATAAGGGAAAGCTGAAATCCTATCATCCTAAAAGTTTTCCTTTTCGAAACATCTGTCATCCTGAAAGTAGGGGAGATGATCGTATGCATATGCAAGGACATATGTTGCTGTGAAGTAAGCATAGTGGTCAATCATCAAACTAGCATCAGAATTTACTTTGTCACTGCCCTGCCTTCTCGAGCATTTGCACGAACACACGACGCGCGTCCGGCCCAGCGAGGACGAACGGCCTCCGGGCCCCGCACACGTGTCCCATCACTTCCAGCACTGATCCCGCGGCAGCTAAATTCTTCTTGTCGGAGGCCATTGCAGGCGTAGACGCCACCGGCGGTCGGTCGCCGCGTGCGTGGCGCTTCTCGTTCGGCTCCAGGCCAGGGTGAGAAGGACGCCGGCCTAAGAGGCCCAACCCAAGTAGGGAGCCGGGACCACGGAGTCCAGAAGATCCCCCGCTGCAGCCCACTCTACTAAAAGGCCTCCGCCGTGTGTGCATGCTACGGCCCAACAAATATACAAATCCTGATGGGCCCGAGCGCTCATCCTACTCATCCCCTTCCCGCGCTCCGCTGAAACGGAAACTGACAGCGCCCGCTCGTTCCAGTTCCCACTCGTCTTCTCCCCGCGCTCTCAAGTCTGAACTGCCACCGCGCGCTAGGACGCGTGTCACGCGTCCAAAGATTCCAGAACAAAAGAGGAAAGAAAGGCTCGTATGCTCCGCATTGCAACAATGGCAAGCAATGAAGCAGCGGGGCGGCGCCAGCGAGACGAGGGCTGGTGGCTGCCTCTACGGTATGCATAACATATCCTTAAATAATCCCCTTGCGTTGGGGCAACAATGGGTATAGGTTTGGGCATTCAGCCAGATACCTAGCTAGCGGCGGCGACACCATATCTGCATAGTTCGTCGGCGATCTAGGGTTTGGGAATGGAGGGAAACATTAGGGAGTATGCGAGGAGGGCGGGGGCCAAGGTCAGGGCCGACAGGGCGGCGCAGGGACGGGAGCCGTCTTCGCCGGGGCGGAGGTACCACGGCGTGACGTCGCGCTACGGCAACAAGTTTGGGGCTATGATCCAGGACCCGAAGACTAAAAGGCGGGTGTGGCTCGGAACGTACGACACCCCGGAGGAGGCGGCGTGCGCTTACGACGCCTCGGTGCGGACCATGAAGTCGAACCCCAAGTTCAACTTCCCCGAACTGATTCGTGGGGAGGAGGAGAAGAGTGCCGCCGCCGTGCTCGCGCACTTCGCGGAGACGAAGCGCAAGCGCAAGCTGGCGGAAGAAGCCGTGCCGCCGCCGTCAGCTCCCGCTCCGGCGGGTGACGTGGTCGGCCTCCCGGGACCTCCCACAAGCTTTCCGGGGGAGGAGGACGCGTTGGCCGCCCTGAAGATGCTGCAGGGACAGGGAGAAGCCTCGTCCAAGAACAAGGCCCTAGAAGCGGTGGTTTCCTCCCTGTCGCCGGCTCCTTCATCTTCATCGGCTCCGGCGGCACCCACTTCCCATTATGCATCCACTCCTGTGAGTACCGCGTTCAAGAACCCTTTTTTTGTACCGACTTCAGCGGGCAGCGCGTCCGCCTTTCGGTTTACTACCCCCGTTCTCACCCCCGCGCTACTCAACTTCATGTTTCCAACCTCACACGCGATGGCACTTCCACCGTCCTTCCACAGTGAACCTTCTCCTGCTGCGCCGTCGCCTCCTGCACCTGCTCCGGCGGTTCATTCTGTACCCGTTTTCGACCCTGCGCCCCTCGCCTTCCATTACCCACACTGGTCTGCACCGCCACCCGGCTTCCATCTCGCACCTGCTCCCGCTGCGCCGGCAGACAAATCTGTGGTATCCACTGCGCCGTCGTCTTCTGCACTGGCGCCAGCTCCGGACAACGCGTCCGCCTCCCATTTTGCATCCTTTTTCGCCCCTACACCGGCGCCGCCTGCAGCCTTCCATCTCCCAGACACCACTGCACCACCACCCGGCTTCCACCCTGCACCTGCTCCAGCTGCACCGGCGACCACGCCTCTGACTTGGCAGCTCATGTACCAGCGCCACCTGGCATTATCCTCGCTTCAGGCCCAACAGTCTCTGAGAACACTCCGTCCACTTCTCTCCATGTCACCCCTCGGCGCCGCTATAATGAACACCTCCTCGGTCTCCCAGCCATATGGTTCATCCTCGTCCGGAGCTCCTGAGATTTCTGAGGCTGAGCTGGCGGGATACCGATCCCTGTATCGTATGCTGGAGAGGGAAGCAGCCGGCGGCGGGCTTGGAGACGTTCGCATCGACGACCCTGGCACGCAGGACAGGAGTCGCAAGAAGAAGAGGAGGGGAGAAGCCTGACCGCACACCGCGCGGCCGGTCGTGTTTCGCGAAGCAACAAGTCTTTCTGATTCAGTTCTCGCACTCCTGTCCCGATCCATCTACCATCCATCTATTTTACCAGATCTGGAATTTTTGTGTCTGGCTGTTACTGTTAGTGTGATATTGGACTTGTGCCAATGGTTGCTTGTTTCTGTAATCAGTACTTGTTTCTATCTAGTTATCATGTGGTTTTGTTTACAATCACATGAGGTATGTTGAACGCAACAGATCAGATTTTTTAGCGTCATAATCAGATCTGGCGACACCAGAAGTATATAGAACTATATAGTGTTTATTCATGTGAATGATCTCCATTATGTTTCAATCCTAGACAAAATAGATGGAGCCATTCACATTCACCTCATTCGAACTTGTGCCGTCTTATATATACTAGTCTACAATCTAGCGTGGATGATATCTAGGATATACTCCATGTACGTGTGTTCATTTTTGTTTAAAGTTATTCCAAGGTGCCAACAGGATCTGGTTATTGCGTCCAAAAATAAGCTGGCCAGCTTGTTTCTGTAATCCGAACTTACTCCCTTCGTCGTCTCAAAATAAGTGTTCATCTGAGTTTAGTTAAACTTATTTTGAACAATGATTTATATACATATAAATTATTTTTAATATATATAAAATATATATTATAAAAGTATTTTTTATAAAGAATTTAAAAGTACAAATACTAAGTTTTAAAGTTAATCAAATCTATAAAAAATTGTTGGTCAAAGACTTATTTTGGGACGGAGTTAGTAATTATTTCTCTAGTAATTACCATGTGGTTTTTGTTTACAATCTCATGATTTATTTATTCATTTCATCATGTATTAATTTGTGCCTTCTACTAGTTATTACTATGGGAATCTTAGGCACGCCGTTCAAATAACTCGAACCATCAGATTGGACAACGTAATGAGATAGTAGAACTCCAGAAGAACAAAGCGTGTGTACTCATGAATTATGAAGGATCGCTATTTTCTTTCATTCCCGTAGCCACTCCCACTCCCGTTTACCTGAAACTCGTTTGGAGCACACACGATAGTGGATGATATCTCTCGCATCTCTAATATTTTCCAGGTTATTCCAATTTGCCACCAAGGCCTGGCTCTCTATCTCCAACATAAGCCGATGCACTCCTGGCTAATTACACGCTAGAGCTTCCATGGAAAGAGATTCAACGAATGCTAATGGGACACTACTCCCATGAACCGGTCATTGTCAAGGATTAGATTTTGAACTCTCTCTATATATTTTGCTACTGGACTTTATGAGCTAAAAGTTTCCATTATGAAGGTCAAAACTAGCAGCTAAAAGTTTCGATTATGAAGGTCAAAACTAGCTAAGTTACAAAAGACCCTGTTGCTGTGCTATACAGCCACGTGATGCTTAGACAAATCTATATGAGGCTCAAGTAATACTCCATCAATTTAATTATACTATTCTGGACCCCCTCAGTGCCAGGATACCACGGTGAATCAATGTGGCTTGTCACTGCTTATTATCACTACGATGTGATGTTGAAATCGAAAGAGCATCCAGATATTCGAAATGTTTCTTCTGTTTCTGTTTGGTACTTAAAGGAATACATACAAAAGGACTTCTATAGTTGTGCAGCTATTGACATCTCTACTTGATCTGGCGGCATAGCTATCCAGGCTAAGTCCAGTAGTGGCCATCCAATAATGTGCATTTGAAGGATACCGACCAAGAGATATGAAATAATCATGAGTCCAAACTTTGCGACAAAATTATATATGGATAAACAGCTGGTCACTAGAAAGAAATACACCTTATTCATGCGGATCATGTGGAGAAATATAGCTTGGTATAGTGTTTTTTTATAATATAAATTTATTGCCAGTCACATTGGTAATTCACTACTCAATCTATTCAAGCGAGAATCCTTTAATTCATAGAAATGCTTGCATTTATCGGTGATGGCAAATTGAAACCACATCTTCCTTGTTTGCGAGGTTACCAGCAGCTTCTAATTGGTGGGAAACTGTTTTCCCTATATCAAAAGGTAAATCCTTCTTTTTTGGATGCAATGAAGAAATGAAGATTATAACCAGCTTCTTTATATATCCTATCCGTTTGGTAATTTTAATTAGGGGTGGTTCAATAATTCAATGAGATAAGGCATTTATTTACGCTGCTACGGGTTTTCCTTTTTTTTTTAAAAAAAAAGAAGAAGCTATATTCATGTTTTGACTTGCTCAATAGTCGCGCGCACGAACGATGGCAACGTTAGATTCCCATGTTGACCAGGCGGACACGTATCCAGCCGTGAAATGTCCAGCGACGACGGTTCTTCGCGGAGACGGACGAGGTCAGAACGCGGCGGCGACATGGATACTCGGTTTGGGTTGGCAGGGTCCAGGTTTCAGCTGCTCGTAACCTTTCTCTTCTCTGCTCTTCTTCTTCCTCCTCCTCCTCCTGCCTGCGTTCCTATAAAGGCTGGAGACGCGGTTGGGCCTCCATTATTTCGCTGCTTCCCCTCCTCTATCCTTTAACTGGAGGACTGTCAAATTTAGGCTCCTGAACCAAGAGTCTGCTGCGTTTGGGAGGCGGCCATTGTTGGGAGGGGCGTTTCTTTCGCGTGCCGGCCTCACCCTGATCGACCTGGGGCCTGCCTGCCTCTCCTGATAGCCTCTCTGCTAGAGCAGGGAGGAGAGAATAAGGCCTCGCCGTCGCCGTCCGTCGATCGGTCCCTCTCCGGGCGCATGGCCGTGAGTGATTCTTCCTCCCTGCATGTTTGCTACTATTTCGTTTTAAGATTATTCACATGCTCTTCCGACGAATTAGTGGGCTGTGTCAAATTAAAACTTCGTCGTCTGAATTATCGACCGTCGATGAAAATCAGTACGTTGCTAACGAGGTCTTGATGAGATCACGAGTCATGGATGTGAGCATGCGAGGAATTAATCTGTGTTGTCGAAATAGCAATGGATTGGAGTCCATTTTATCTAGAATGAGATTGCCTTGGCAGCGCATGGCACGTCGTCCATGTCAAGATTCATTCCGAATTGTTTGCTTTTCGTTGAAGTTTAGACAGTTTGACGGAATCAAAGGAGAGAAGCGAGAGTATGCACGACTGCTCTTGCAAGTAAATTTCTATTGGCTGTGAGAAAATTAAAGAACATATCCAACTGTTTACTCCTAGATTTTGAATCGCTTTGGCACACAGCTCTGCTTTCTAGCTGGAGGCACGTTTCTCTTTCAAAAGCAGTAGTTGACCAGGTTGCAATATTTATACGCCCTTTGACGAGGATTACTGAAAATAATCAGATGATAAACACGAAAAGATTTGCTGAGCTCATAATGCTCATTTCATCCTGCAGAAACGCCCGACTGTTCCCAAGTTCGGCGCCTGGGGCAGCGACAATGCCGGGTACACGGTCTACTTCGACAAGGTGCGCGAGAACAAGGGCGCCTCGGCGCCGCCGCTGCAACGGCCGTACAACCCCAACGACCCCGAGGACGGCCCGTTGAGGGCGGTCCCCCTGCCGTCTGGGAGGCCGTCCACCGCCGGCGAGCGGCCGAAAGGGCAGACCCAGACCCACCGGCGGGCCGGGAGCAGCAGCAGCGAGCCGGGCGGCAGGGGCGCCGAGCAGAGCAAGTTCGCGCCGCCGGCGCAGTACCAGCCGCGGCCGAGCCCCTCTCAGGCACCTCAACACCAGCACCGCCACCCTTCACCGACCGGCCACCGTGGGACGCAGCAGGCACCGAGGCAGCAGTACCGCCAGCAGCAGCACCACGCGGCGCCGGCTCCGCGTGCGCGGTCAGCTTCTCCGCAGAACAACGCACCGGCACCGGTGAGTCTTTGTTTGACTGTTTCGCTGACCAGCTCTATTTCCATTTTCCGCGCTGCACGAATCCATGCAGACGTGCATGCTGACACAACTGACGAGCCGTCTTGGACTCTTGTTGCTGCGTTTGGCAGAATAATCGGCAGAGGCCGTCCGCCGCGGCCGTGCCCAAGTTCGGCGTGTGGGACGAGCAGGGCGCCGCGTCGGCCGCGCAGGGCTTCACGGTGCAGTTCGAGAGAGTGAAGCGGGACCGGGAAGTGGCGAGGGCAGGGGGGCTGGAGGTGCCGCGCCCGCCTCCACCGCCGCCGGAGCCGCGGCGCTCTCATCGGGACAGCCCCTTCTTTTCCAAGGTAGTATGAACCTATGCTGATCCTACTTCTGGCCTTGCTCTGGCCAGCCCAATGTCCTTGTGCAGCGTACGTACGAAAATCATCTTTTGAAATTTTGAGTTGAATTTCGCCATGTTTTTTTGTGCGTGCAGATGTTTGGGTGCTTCCGGCCTACCGACAGAGCATGAGAACGACGTACCCATATGCAACCTTCTCCATGGGCTCATGGCAATGAAATCTTCAACATTTTGTGCCTTATGATTGTACTACAGTATTTACATTATGCAAGTGCCAAGTGTGTTCATTTATTTCATTCATTTGGTTGTTGACCGGCAGGGAATAAACATGTTTGGATTTATTTATATAGTACATATTAATTATGATGTATAATTACGGGTTATTGTTTCGTCATTCATTTGTAAATAGATTCTCGATTTTTTCTGATCTCACCTGTATTTTCTTAAGAGGAGGATGATTAACGTACGGATCCTACATGGTTCATATATCGCAACTTGGAAACTGTATGTCACCTCCTGTCGGAATGCCCTTTCGGAATGCCCTTTCAGCAAACAGGTCTGGAGCTCTATGGCGATCTGGTGCCGAGAGCCGAGGCTCAACCCGGATAACTGGATGTCACAAGACGACGGTCTCAGCTGGTTCGCGTGGCTGACGGACGGTTGGGCGGGCTCTAGGCAGGCCGGAATGTGCTCGCTGATCACCTTGACGATCTGGTTTTTCTGGAGAGAGCGCAACGCGCGAGTTTTCGAAGACAGGCTAAAACCGATGTCCAGGCTTGTCTCGGAGATCATCGATGAGGCGGGTATGTGGTGCGTGGCCGAAGCACAGAGTTTACCGTTAGGACGGGAGTAGTCCACCTCTGTTTTTGTTGCCTGCGACGCTGGCATGTACATAAAACTTTTGTAAATTGACTTTTATTCTCCTTATAAATATACGCCGAACTATGATCCGGATCTTTCGGGAAAAAAAAAATACAAGAACCACACAAATAAACACATATTTATGTAGGTCTTTATCTGTTTATTCGTATTTGAAAAATTGTGTCAGGAAGATCCATAAAATATTTCGAAGGAATTCATTGCTGTGATGGTGATTTGGTGAAAGTATTATTGAGCATGAATACGATGCGGCACTGGCCAAAGCGCCTGTGAGACAACGTGCCCAACCTGCCCAACGTGCATCAAAACTGCAAAACTGAAGCTGTAAGCCTGTAACCAGGGAGAAGAAACATATCCAAACACATATACTTCATCCGTTCTTAAATTGATATCGCCGTTGACTTCTACAATAATCATTCGTCTTATTAAAAAAATTACTCGAATATATAAAATTTTAAGTTGCGCTTCAAATAATTCTAATGATAAATAAAATTATATCAAAATATTTTGAATAAAACAAATAGTCAAAGTTGAATTTATAAATCAACAGTGACATCGATTAAAAAACAGAGGGAGTGCATAACAGGCAAGCCTTCGACAACATCCATTTGCGTGGTCTCTTCTAAAAACAAGAACTGCAACTGTCATACCATACAGCCTACTGGCAAGCCTAAAAGCACAGACACCAATTTAATTGCATCATGCCATTTCAAATACGTATGTAACTTGAGTTCTTTTTTCATATCCTGATCAAAAGCTCTAAATGGAGAGGCACTAAAAACATCCTCTTCCCATTGGCAAGAAGCTGCAGGAAAAGCAGTAGCAGAGTTATCTGCATCAGCATCAGTGTGTACTCTGTTCTAAGTTCAGACTTCAGACCATATATACATACAGCCTCGTCAGGGTCTTCATTTCTGATCAGTATCAGCCCCTCAACGAGGACGGGGAACATAAACCTCGTCGGCTGGATGCTGGTGGAGATGGCGCCTTTCGGCGCGTCTACGATGCCGTAGGCGCGCTGTTTCTTCAGGACACCTATCATGCTTTCAGATTCCCCTTCTCTGATGAACCTGCCACAATTCAGTGCAGTCTGTGTGAGCAGTGGTAGTTGAACTGGGGAGGCAACGCAATGGTAATTTTTCATTAAGATTCGCAACGCAGTTACCATGATTTGCGTGCAAACTGTCATTGTAATACTGTGACATCTCGGCTTCTCCTGTCTATAAATTCCTCTTCGAACTTTCGTTGTTTGTACAAGTACGTTGCAAGCTATCTAGACCATTAGGGAACTGGAGATCATGGCAGCAGCTTGAGTTCATGACACAGCATTATACATTCTCAAGTGAGATATTTGAGGGAAACAAAATAGCTTCTTCTACACTCTTTGGTCGATTTGGTGTTCCTTTCCCCAACTTTTTGCAATAGGGTCGCCTGTTTGGTTTTCATCTGATAACGATCACAGTGGTTAAGTTGGATCCACTACCAAGCAGCTTCCTGAAGTTTCAGTTCCTTCCGTAGCAATCGATGTCAAGGCGCTGTGATGGAGCACTAGTCAGATCACACCTCAAAACCGGTCAAGAGAAATGCGAAGAGAACTAGTTCTGTAGTAGCATAAATTGATGCCAATTGTAGCTAGTTTATTTTTGCGGTTGGTACATTTTACCTAACAATTGGTTTAAGTCCCCACCTCATTATTATTCTAACTAATTATTTACAAGGGAGTCAATGGCCTTACCCTTCTTTTACGCGGAAATTGCCATGGCAGGATAAATCGTTGCTTGCCATCATGTTGTTCAAAGGGTTTCATCGGAGTGACCTTGGCACCTTCGCCAGCACGCACGTAGAACCTCTTCCCCGAGTTCCATCAGAGACGTAGAAATTCGTCACCCGTGCCTGCCAAGAAACGCAGGGTTACAGGCAGCCATCCATGTTCCTCTGTTTGCAGGGCATATGACAGTTCATTTGTTCCTCTCCGATTACCAATAGAGCTGAACTCGGAGTGCCGGAGTTGCCACCGGCGGCAGCAACCGGACCATCCACGGCGTTCGAACAGCTGAACCGACGTGAACACGCACCGTGCCGCGTCGTGGAAGTTGGCTGCCAGAGGCTGCCGGCCGCATGTTACTTGCTGCAGGACACGGCGGCTCGATTAGAACAGAGCATGCCAGTAAAAACACGAGCTAGGTCGATTTGTTGGTGAGGGTGCAGCGCGGCCGACCCCGGTGATCTTGACGAGCTCACCGACGGGCATGCCCCCCTGGTCGAACACCGTCAGGGAACTGCCGCATGACTCACCACGTTTACACTGTATCGGATCGGCAGCGCCATCGCACGCGCACGATATCTTCCCTCATCGAAATGAAACAGAGGAGCTAGCGCAGGGTCCGTAACGCTTTTGTGCGCCTCCACAGTCTCGTTCTCGTTCGAGGCTTCATGGGATAAATTTGCATGTAGCTAGGTGAATCGCTAATTAGAAGCTCTCAAAGAGTTGAAATGGATAAATCTGCATGTTTTTTTCATTTTCTTTGACAGTGTGGGCTGATAAATTTATCAGAGGTCCTGTCGGCCTACAGGTGAAAGTGAAACTCACGAATAGGCCCACGATGTTCTACATAACTGGGCTAACAATATCCCGAAGACATCGAAATCGGCCTACTGTTAAATATGCGGCCCATAAATAACCATCGTCTTGCCTGAAAAAAAAAACCATTGCCTTTTCTCTCAACCCTCCTTGGCCCTGGCAAGATATGACGCATTCGCTGATGCCATTCAAACGGCGGCACGTCGCCCCCGCCACAAAACGCCTCCGTGCCCGCCCACCGGTAAACCACGGCGATCGCCTCCGCTCGGCGTGTTCCTTTCGACCCTACCCTTTCTCGACGCATTTTTACGCGTAGCGTCTCGCAGCGTGTCATGTCATCCAGAGCTTTTCCCTCTTTTTTTTTCTGCAGATATCATTATCTCGACGCTTTAATCTTCCTTTGTGGATATCTCTCATGCGCGGAACAAGAAGAGCCGGGGTGGTCTGCACCGAGATCCAGCTGCTGGAGGAAAAAAGGTGCGGCCGCGGCGTTTTCTGAACTGCTTCGTCACGAGACATCCTTGAGCACCTTTACTTTTTAGGCTTATCTCCCTCCCTCGGCAGTCGACGACACCAGCGTTTTCAGCTCGCTTCTCAACGGTGCAAGAGGGAGAGAGGAAGAAGAAGCATCTCCTTATTGCCGCTGCTGGCGAGGGCTCTGTTTCGCGCGCTTTCTTGCCATTTGTATCCGCCAAGAAGCTGAGCTAAGCTGTCAACACCAGCTGGATTGCGTCATGCGGTTTGGATAGGGTACCCGCGGGCCGGCGCGTAGAATTGCGTAGGCGCATCGATGCTTGCCTTTGCATGGGTATGACGACCACCTGGGATCTTGCTTTACCTTGATGCGTAGCGCATATACTTTCCTTTGAATCGAATTGTGGTAGGCGTGAGGGATCAAGGTGTTGTCCTCGCCAGTACGGCGAGCAATGCTCGTGGCGGTGGTGGCACGGCCGTGCTCCGGTGTGTCGTCGCTCCGTCGTCGCCCAGACGACGGCATGCCATTCGCGTCGTGCCACTCCTGATAGCGGCGCTCCACATGCTTTCTTGTTTCCGGTTGCCGCGGCCGGCCGGCGCCGCCAGGGACGCGGACCCGGCTGCCGCGGCGTCGCCCCGGCGACCGTCGATGCCCTTCGCGGCGAGCCTGTTCGCGACGTCGCCGTCGACGTCGGGGAGGGGGAAGAGCCCGTGGCCGGCGGAGGCGGACGACATGGAGAAGAAGCGGTGGGACAGCATGGAGTCGTGGTCCATGCTGCTGGACACGGCCATGGGCCAGGCCGAGGAGGGCTCCAGGGACAGTGGGCGGCGTGAGGAGTGGATGGCCGACCTCTCGCAGCTCTTCATCGGCAACAAGTTCGCCTCTGGCGCCAACAGCCGTATCTACCGGGGCATCTACAAGCAGCGCGCCGTGGCAGTTAAGATGGTCCGCATCCCGGAGCGCGACGAGGCGCGTCGCGCCGTCCTCGAGGACCAGTTCAACTCCGAGGTCGCCTTCCTCTCCAGACTCTACCACCCCAACATTGTGCAGGTCATCTCCTCCTACCAACGATCAATGCTCCTCCATCTATCTTACTCCCCTGCATTTTAGTTCCGTGCACACGGATAGACTGACACCGTGAGCTCTGTTTGCACGCGCGCAGTTCATCGCGGCGTGTAAGAAGCCGCCGGTGTACTGCATCATCACGGAGTACATGTCGCAGGGGACGCTGCGCATGTACCTGAACAAGAAGGACCCGTACTCGCTGTCGGCGGAGACGATCCTGAAGCTGGCGCTGGACATCTCGCGGGGCATGGAGTACCTGCACGCGCAGGGCGTGATCCACCGCGACCTCAAGTCGCAGAACCTGCTGCTCAACGACGAGATGCGCGTCAAGGTCGCCGACTTCGGCACGTCCTGCCTCGAGACGCGGTGCCAGGCCAGCAAGGGGAACAAGGGCACATACCGGTGGATGGCGCCGGAGATGACCAAGGAGAAGCCGTACACGCGCAAGGTCGACGTCTACAGCTTCGGCATCGTGCTCTGGGAGCTCACCACCTGCCTGCTCCCCTTCCAGGGCATGACGCCCGTCCAGGCCGCCTACGCCGCCTCAGAGAAGGTTACTGTTTGGAATCTGAATGGCTCCAGTGGTAAAATAGTGTCTGGAATCTTAGTTGCCCACTCTGATTCTGTTTAGCGTTCGTGTTGCAGAACCTGCGGCCACCTCTGTCGAGCTCGTGCCCTCCGGTGCTGAACAACCTGATCAAGAGGTGCTGGTCGGCGAACCCGGCGCGGCGGCCGGAGTTCAGCTACATCGTGTCGGTGCTGGAGAAGTACGACCACTGCGTCAAGGAGGGGGTGCCGGTGATGGTGCACCAGGAGCTCAGGCTCTGGCGCTCCTTGGCCAAGATCTTCCGGATGGGGTGCATCACCAGCAACTTGTCCATAACGGTGCACGCGTGATCCATAGCCACACGCACAAACTCGTGCTGAATTGTTTGTTGCTCATAAAGATTTATAGCCTTCTGCCTACACTCTGTCGCTGCTGTTTGGCTCTCCTAATTAAATTGTTTGAGAAAGTAGGAAGTGCTATCTGTCCGTCTCAAATGGCATAAAGTTTTATCTTCTGATCATTTAAACTCAATGAACCGGTGCACTGAAAGGGAGTAATACGTCGACGAATCCTATACACGAGCAATTTCTATCGGACCACAGTACATGTAAGACCAGTAGCGTGCCATAGTTGTGTTGGGTCACAGAAGTTCCTGGTAGCACAAGTCCAGCGTCTTCTTTGCGAAAAAGTTGTTCACCTTCTCCGTCGGATGGAACGAGTCCCAGAAGAAGTACTTGCTCGGGTCTGCGCATGTCTTAGGGATGTCGTTGCAGAGGTAAGACATTTCAAATTTCCCTGTCGCGCAGCACCCCTCTTCTACGTTCTCCAGCCCTGTCAGACGCAGAAAACGTTTGATACAGTACTGTACAAGATTAAAATTGGCATCAAATGTACAAATTTCCTTGTTTTTGACAAATTATGTACTAACAATAGATGAATCGAAGGAAACTCACCCAACGTGGCAGGGTCGTTGATGAGATCCAGCATGTTTTGGTAAACGTTGACGTAGGCGACCTTGAGCCCCGGGTGCGCCGCGTCGAGCCGGCGGAGCATGTCCTGCAACTTGACGTTGTAGTCCCTGGCCACCTGGTTGTACTCCTCGATGCAGCCGCCGCGGAGCGCGTTGAGCGTGCGCTCCAGCGGCAGGCACCCGATGGGGCTGAGCCCGGTGAAGGTGACCCGCCGCGCGCCGAGCCGGTGGATCTCGGCGAGGAACCACTCCGCCTGCGCCACCAGGAAGTCCTCGAACTCGGACACCGTGTACTCCGCGAACCGCCCCGTCACGAACAGGAAGTAGTTCTCGAGGAAGTCGTTGGTGCCGATGCTCACGATGTACAACGCGTCGGAGACGATGCGTTTCGCCTTGGCGCGCCCGACGTGGCGACGGAGCCGCCGCTGGTACTCCTTGAAGTACTCCACCTCCTTCCACAGCGGTATCACTGACTTCAGAAGCCCAAGAAAAAGATAACTTTAATTTGTCAGGACAGATTAATCACTCACCCAAGGAGATAATTCAGCATTCATTCACGTTCAGGGTCAATGCAGTGCAAAACAGTCATTGAGAATAATTAACAGTCCTTAGAATCTTGATCTGTGCACAGTAGCCATCGTCCTCTGGAGCAGGCGATGAGCCGCGGATGGCTATATCGATGCAGAGTTTGAATGCCTCCCACGACGCTGGTTTAGATCTCGTACCTTCATCCATTCAATTCCTGCTTTGGTTCATTTCACCTCTTGCTCCGAGGTGGCTTGTTTGTCCCAAAATAGTTGACACCATGAACGCGATTACTATGTGCTCACGTACATCTACAGTAACCATACCATAGCTTGGCACTGCGCCGTTAGCGAACAGTCTTTAGCTGCCCCTGATTAATGGAGTAGCAAACGAAGAACTATTATGTATACAGATCTTGATCATCTAAATTGTACTCCGTAGAATACATTTCTGCCGCGTCGCTGCTTGGTAAAATACTACGTATAGACGAATATACAGAATAGGGTGACGAAATGGAGTACCCCTACTGTACAGTAGTACAGTGTACAGCATAGAGCAACGAAGGTACCGTTGCCGATTTGCTGGTGCGACAGGTTGGCCGACCAACCATGCTGCTACTAATCTTAAAATCGCTGGAGTTTGTGGAGGATTGCAGCTTCAAGCCACGTTCATCACTGTGCGCAACAATTCCGGGCACTAATAAATGCAAACGATTTTAATGCCTCTCCAGTTGGTTGCCGGAAGAGAAGACGACAGTTGGAGGGCGACGAAAGGGGGGGAAAAAACTTTCCTGCGAACCGTCCGCAAAAGCACTCCGGTGTAGCCCTATCCGGATGATCTACACGTGGAGATCCAACGATGGTAGAGAGGTGGGCTGGGTCTTTAGCCGATGCACAATGCTGGAACCGTTGAGCCGAGCCGACGATTCAACCAAGCCAGCCGCATGGGGCCTCCCGCTCCCGTCCGATTGTCACGTGTCAATCATCGGGATGGGGCCGCAGAGGCAGGGTTCTGCGGACGGTCCGCATAAAATTTTCTTCCAAAGGGGGACGCTCCCGTCGTGGCTTAGCAAAAGTCCGTGGTACTAATTGTGTCGAGGAGAGTGTCATGGACCATCAGTAATACTATTAGTACTATGTTTTATGAACCCTAATAAGTGGCTAAGTACCAATCTATACTACAAGGTTCCTTTCAAACTAATCTAGACATCTACTAGTAGTCGAGGTACTCCTATTGTTTTGGGAAGAAAGAGTGTTTTATGCCAATTCTTGTCCTGACAAAGCTTGAGAAGGCAGCCAGCCAGCGCGACTGTGGCCCAAGGCTTTTAACACTTGCCGTAGCACATAGAACCATCCGGCCTTCAATTCCGGAGAAATGCAAGATCGCTGGGGTCTTTCCCCTGCCATTTCTTCCTTCGCCTTCCAAAGAAGACGCAGAATGAAGCGTTTAACTGCTCGTTGCCTTTTGAAGCCCTGCATGGCTAATATGGACTCTTCTCGCGGCAACTTTTCCTGCCGTTTCGACGTGCCACAAAAGTTTGATCGGATTCGCGGTTGCTAATTTGCTATGTTCAGATGTGCTGCGAAACGCACATCGTCCCGGAGCACTGGTATTAATCGCTCGAGGAGAAATGGCAAAATTATTCTTCCAGTTTTTTGGTTGTATGAATGATCATTTTACTGGCAGTTCGTATATGCACGGTTAGATCGATATAAATGCAAGCAAGTGGTCAGTGGATGGTTATGGGAGTGTTTGCTGCGTACCAAGACGCCGGCGGTGGCGTTGTCGAGTCCGGTGCCGGCGGAGGCGAAGCAGACGCCGCGGGCGAAGTCCTGGATGCCGTAGGCCGGGTCGAGGTAGGCCGGGACCAGCGGCGGCAGGCCGAGCGCCTCGGAGATGAAGTCCGGCGGCAGCCGCCCGTTGCAGAACCGCCCTGTCGCTTTGGACCCGTCCATGTCGCGCCCGTAGGGAGGGAAGTTGCTCTTCAGCATCGTGTCGATCGCGTTGTTGTTGCCCGTGTCCACCGTCGAGTCCCCGAACACGATTACCGCCGGCACCTTTGACGACGGGGGAGCGGCCGCTCTTCCGCGACAGCAGCACAGGGCGAGCAGGAGCGCCGCCTGCACCCAGCTTGCCAGGCGACGGCCGTGCGGCGGCGCCATTGCGGAGGTAGCCAGGAACCAGCTCTGGAGCGTGCACGGACCACGGTTGGCGCAGTGGGCGAGTGTGTTCTGCTTCTGCAGCTAGCTGCGGGCGAGGTCAGTGGCGGTCATTAAATAGAGAGAGGCCACGAGAGAGAGGGGAGGCGGGGTCCCGGGCGGAGACGCTGTTGAACTGACTGAAGGGGCTTTCAAAGTTGACATCAAGCCATGCATGATCTGTCACTTTGTTGGTGAAATGCAAATAATGCTCGTCGTTCGGACAGCCTGGAAAAGTCACACGGTCATGTCTTCTTAAAAAAACGATGCCCTTTCTCTCTGTTTCAAAATAAATTATTCTTTACGCTGATTAATTCCAAAATAAATTATTTTTACGCTGATTAAAGTCAAATTAATTCAAAACTAACAAAATTTGTAGAAAATAAGTCGTTTTTTTTCAGATGTACTTGGAGTATTCTTACAAGGACAGAGATCCTAGAAACTGTACCAGCAAGTTCTTACGTAAGTTGCTTTCGCCGATGAAGGTCCTGAGCTTCTTCGTAAGCAGAAAATGGGTCATGCGCGCGGCATGCTCTTGTTGCCACAATCACGGAACTGAGAAGAAGTTTTGCCGTACTCTCGGACACTCCAGGAGCATGGTTACAGCAGTTTGGGTTTCAAAATGTCTGATGTTGAGTAATTAGGGTGGGTACAGAGCAAAAAGCGTTGCAATGAGTGGTTAACATTTGCATGTAAAAGTTGTTGTTTCTGGTGGTGCTCAAAATATTACTGTACTGAGTACTAGCACCTCTTAAGCTTAGGTGGGTAATAAGGGAAATTAATAGAAACATACTCCTATATATATAACAAACCGAAATGAATAATTAGTTCAACAATGATATGGCAGGAAGGCCTTGTAGTGAGAAGATTCACAATGATATGGCAGGAAGCCCTTGTAGTGAGAAGATTCATGCCCTCTCAATGCACTCTCTGTAGGGATGTAAGTTTCCCAATTTATGGATCAGTGGGTCGGTTTAAATTTTTTTAAAATGAACTAACTTTTATCTTCATTTTATATTAATGAGAGAAATAAAATGAACTAGAGGTTTGATCTCAAAATTCATTGGGTACCCACTTTCATCTCTAACTGTCAGCATTAATTTTGGGTACCTGCGCCTGAAATCTTGTCGACTAGCACAACCTTATTTCCTCTCCGTATTATTGTGTAGAATAGAAAAAAAAAATAAAGCAGAATTGCACCAACAGGCAAGTCTACGCCTGCTGGCTGCTATAGCCTTTCCACTAATAAGAGGCGTGAGCCGGCCCACAGCATAATTCCCACCGGTCGTTGTCCGGCCTTAATTTTGTTCGCAGCCATGGGCCGAGCTAAGCTTGGAGTAGATACAAGCGATGAGCGCACATGCACCATTCATTTTTTTTTCCCCATTTCCATTCATCATCAAAAGCTACTGCGCAAAACAAAAAAAAAAGATCACGCTATCTCGAATTCAGGATCGTCACGCTCTCGATCGCCCTCCGTATAAGAAAAAAAAAAAAAAGAAGAAGCAGGAGCACGTAATCAATCATGCTACTGTATTTGATAAGCTGGAGCAGGTCGCTTTCGCTTTCCCGGGCCTTATTAGCCGATCCGCCCCGACCCTCCCACAGGCGATACGCACCAGCCGCGTCGCCGTGGTCCCTGGCCGGCAGGTGGTGGACTGGTGGTACCCTGCGAGCCCCGCTAGGTAGAGCAGAGGCTTTGCCGGGAAACGGAACCGAACAAAGGACCGGCGCAGCATACGTGCGCGGCACGCAGGAGCCCACGAATCTCTCCGCGTTATCATTAGCAGACATAAATGAGCGCCGGGGCGCCGAGCGCGTGCACGGACAGGGCTTCGGTTCGGCGTCGCCGTCGCGAGTTATTGGGAGCGGTTAGTTTGGGATCACCCAAGTGACACCAGCAGCCTGGTCGAGGCGGCAAGGCGTCCTGGCCATTTGGCTGGCTGGAACGTGGACCTAGCAATGATCGGATCCGTGTTGATCTTCGCTGCGCGCCGCGGACGGCAGCTGCTGGCTGCACGGGGCTGCGGCGGAGCACCAGTTAAGCAGAAGTACAGTGTTTAACGGTCGACTATCTGTTCGCGGCGTGATTGGGAGCTTTTCCCCTTGCCAGCCCATGACCGAGTAGCGATGACGACACACGTAGCCGGGCAGGCAAGTGTAACACTTGCATCATTAAGTCCAGGCAGAGAACCAGTACAATTCTTTTCGAGGACGCGGCACTAAATTTAGCAGTGATGCAGAGACCGCTCGTCCTGACAATAGCAAAGACTCGTTTCGCGGTGTCACCTGAACGTTAGGTGCCGCGCCATGCAAACCAAACCTCTCCTTAAATCCCGTGTCGATGCCTCCACTAACAACCCACCGCCGCCGTGACCACTTCGATCGCTCCTCTACCTCTCTCCACCAATCGCCTGCCCCGATCCCTGTCGGATCGATCGACCCATCCCAGCTCGCGACAATGGCACAGCCGCCCGTGCGCGCGTGGGTGCTGGCGCTGGCGCTGGCGTGCGCGCTGCTGCTGCTGGTGCGGTCGACGGACGCCGCCGACGCGGTGTCGCCGGCCGCCGCGAAGCCCAAGTGCGTGCCCGGCGCCAGCAACGACAAGGCGTGCCGCGTCGGCGTGGTCCACGACCCCGAGAACCAGGAGGAGGGGAGCTCCTTCAACCGCAGAGCGATGACGCCCGCCGGCGCGCCTGACGCAGAGAGCGACGACGACTACAGCGACCCCGACGTTCCCAACGACGACAGGCTCGAGGTCGTCGGACACTGACCGAGCCGTCGATCGAAGGAGCCCGCCCGGGCGTTGGCTGACTGGACTGTTGCATGTTGTTTCAGTGTTGCGTAGATTGTTCCTTGTTAATTACGGAGTACTAGTTCGTTCTGGATGGTAATAAAATTTGATCAAAACATGTAGTTAGCCATTTGGTGATGCAAAGCGCCATCTGTCAGTACTCAGTACCCTTCGCCGTGTTCGTCTTGAATTTGCGAAGTCATGAATTGTCGTTGTTTCACCATTGCACCTGTGGATCCAGTTTCCGATCTCGACCCAGTAAAAAGTCGAAGCCGCTAGCCCATTATTCTTCGCAACAATTTAGTGGGTTTCGCGGCTCTGGCCCGAGAGTTTTAGATGGGCAATCAGGCTGGACTGTATTTCTGTATCCAAGGGAAAAGATGAACAGACCGTTTGGCCCAATGTCCCCGCGCCGGCCGAGGATACGGAGGCGGGCCGGTCGCGAGGAGTACGCATCCGCGGAGGCTGCGCCACGCGCGCGGACGTCCGTCCATGGTCAGCGCCGTGGCCGGCCGCTCGACCCTGTCAAGTGGCAAGCGACGCGGAGCTTAGATATGATTACGGCGCGCGGGCGGCGGCGCGCCGCACGGCGTTCGGCAAGCGAGCGCCCCCGCGTATTCCGGCGCTGGCGGAGCGCCGAAACCACGTAAAATAACCTGTCCGCGCGCACGAGCGCCGGGCGGGCTACACAAGGCGGCAGTCCGGCTTCGGCGGCCGCGAACTGCCGTGCAGGAGCGAGACATGCGACTGTGTCCCTCTCCGCCCTGCACACGATGATTACGGCGACTAGCCCCGGCCCCGGCCCGACCGGCGCGCGGGTCATGCACCCTGATGACGAGTCAGTACACGCGCTCGCTCGAGACCACCCTATACAGCAGCTGCGCTCGTATTTCTACCAGGCGCTGTCTGTACAACGCCGTACAGCGACGGGGCGTACGCATCATGACCGTCGTCGTCGTCCACGGCGAAAGGGTATGATTAAGCGGTCACACCGGTAAATTCCAGTTTGACCTGCCGGCGGTTTCATTCTCGCCCGGGGCGACGGGGGGTTAAAAAGCGGGGGAAGAAGGATGATTTTGTTGGGTTAGCGCGTGCGTGGCAATCTGATTAGTGAGAGCATGGCACGCCACCTGAGCTACTCCTATCATCACGTCAACCTCCCCTTTTTTCTGGCTTGTCTCTGCGTCGGAGCACATATCATAATCATATACCCCTAGCTACTCCAGTATGAATGAGAGTTGATTCGTTGGTCCACTGCATGCTGAGTTTAATTAGTTTGGATCCCTTGAGAGACTCAGATGATTCGTTCAAATTACTGGAGTGGCTCTCTAAGAGAAGAAAGGCTATTCATGGCGTGTGCAAAGATGCTGAGAGAGAGACGAGCAAGGGTGCGAAAAGGAAGTGTGAAGGCGAGAAAGAAAAACTATAATGGTGATAGGGAAAGAGGCGATCAGGTGTAGCAACTCTATTCGAGACGTGTTCCCTGAGCCGGTGTCAAGGCAGACCCCGCTTTGGCGCCGCTGTCCCCGCTTTCTGTGTACTCCAGCAGCTCTTCTGACTGCCCGCTCTCCTGCTCCTGCTCTCTCTCTCTCTCTCTCTCTCTCTCTCTCTCTCTCTGGTTTAAGGAAAGGATTAAGAAACTGGGATTCAGATTGCAGACAGATTTACGTGCAAGGTGCTCCCGATTAAGAAACTGGGAGCCTCTTGTACGGGTCTCCGAGGCTTCTTTCTAGGCACACACATTCTGCGCTCCTGCTCCCGATGCTGCCTACCCAAAGCTACCTAGGTCTTCCTTAGCTTCCTCCTCGTCTTCCCCAGCTTCTCTTCCACCACTCTGAAACTGAACGACGAGCATTTTAGCTACAACAAACAAAAATGAAAAACGCTAATGCTCGACCTCCTACTCCACTATTGTATGCCGACCATGTATGCATTCAACTGAGTATAGAGAGAGAGAGAGAGAGAGAGGTATATATCTTTTGATCTCTACACTTCCTCATCATTCTGCTCACTACCCTCCCTCATGGAGATGGACCATAAAACCCCATGGCATGGTAGCTAGGTCCCCTCCAACATTCTGCATGCCCTTTACTCATAACCTCTTCTTCCTCAATGCCAATCACTGTGTGTCTTGCCCTTGTGGCCTGCATAAAGCTCCTTCAATATCACAGCTCATTTCAGATAGGTAGAGCTATAGTTAGTGCTGAAATACCTTGCTGTGATTTTTGAGATCTACCTATATACCACTACAAAGGGCTCCGAGCAATCCTTAGCAACACTGACAAGCCGAAAGTTGCTTTGGTGTTCACTATATATACACTTAGCAGTTATTTAATTTGCAGATTCATTTACGGCTTATCGATGGAGAGCAGTGTGATCTCGATCTGGTATGTATAATCCTCAGTTCCTTGTTTCATGGTGTGGGTTATACTATTTGTTGATCCATTGATGCCAAGATTTTTGGATCTTTGACCTGAATCTCATATTCAGGGTGACTTCATCGGAGATTGGGAGACAAGACAATATCTGCAAGGCGAGAACTATAAGAGCTCGATCCATGCATGATCGGTATGCAGGGTTGGTCATGGGAAACGGCGATATTGGTGAGGTTCAATCCGATAGTAGGTTTTACAGCAGTTGTAAAATCAGTATCTGATTGAGCCGCGCCAATATCTCTTCCGTCTATTTGGACTTTCTTCCTCTATACCGTAATAAGGTATCCTTCATGGCATGTAGATTGATGGAGGTGAGTACAATTTGACCTAAGTCGTTGGCATTCGCTTTTTCATGAAACATGATTTGACCTATACTGGCATATTGTTTTTCATGAAAGCCACTGTCTATTTCTGTAACGAACCAATTGAACTGATAATCCTACACGCATCATCATATTTGTTACAAAAGTCTACTTTATTGTTTTCTAGATTAGTTATGAGGGTACTTAATTAATTAGTCCACTGCGCGTGCATATTGTCTGGTATCACTAATCAGTGTGCATAGACGCATTGTTAAAATATTTTGAGGTGGAGCGTGACATTTTCTGATTTGTTAGTTTAAGAAAAAACAAAGTGGAGCTGGGGGGATTTTGCTATCTAGCTATGCATGTTTCAATCGAGAGTGAATCATGCGTGAGACTTGCTTAAATTGTTACAACTAAGGAAGCCAGGCCTTTTTTTTTTCCTTTTCTTTTCTCACGCGAATTGGGCCTTTTGATTACAATAACGGCCCATATAAGTAGTGGACCAGTTGCACGACTATTTTCTGTCGTAAAGCCCCTAACGTTGACTCTCCCAACGAAGCAATGCACAAATCTAGACAGATGAGATTATGATGCTGTTTGAGTATGACCATTATCTATCCTCTGCCTTTCTTTTTAATATGTCGTTTTAGGCCGAAAGGCTTATAACACGCGGTACGGCGAAGGTCTAGCTTTGCTGCTTTGGGTCACCAGAAATGAGGTGGCCAACGATCTAATGAATCGTCCGGCACTAGCTCTCTTAGGTATTGCGCACGCGAGAAATGAACTGCCGGCAAAACACTGCACGGCAGCCACTACCCAAAATCACTGGAAGTGATCTAGCTGTAGCTAAGTGCGGAGTCAGAGTGCACGACGATCGACGACGTCTGCCATCTGGCAGCGGACGATCAAGTTATTAGCAACGTGCCCACAGAGTTTCAGATGTACACACCATCTTCCTCCGGCAGCTGGACCTGGAAACCTCTCACCAGCCAGTACCAGTGCGTACACTGATCCCCGCAAGTGCATTTTTAAGAGCACAAGCTACTCTTTCTTCAGTATATTCCGCCATCCTTTTGTCCACAGCCTCTGACGTCCCATCACGGGGCAATGCAGGTGATAGTGCAGTTAACTAACTAGAAAGCAGATTAGTTTGACCCAAATATGTTGTGCCACACGTCCTGCTGATGGTGCATGCACCTACAAACATGCCACTCAGCTTCACTCGAGTC
Source organism: Zoysia japonica (assembly GCA_001602275.1). Taxonomy (NCBI): domain Eukaryota; kingdom Viridiplantae; phylum Streptophyta; class Magnoliopsida; order Poales; family Poaceae; genus Zoysia; species Zoysia japonica. The sequence goes on along the minus strand of BCLF01000069.1, from coordinate 437,580 downwards.
TCGCCAGTCAACCCTTGAGAGCAACGGAGTGCATGTACTCGCGTCGTAGTTCACACATTTGACACGTTCTATTGTAGTAGTGGTAGTAGTCATTTTTTTGGTCTGGGGTTGGGCTATCTAAAACAAGCTCAATACGAGCAACCCACCGTATGATTTCTGCATGTTTTTAAGTAAAGGAAAGTGGTGACCCAAAGAGAACAGCGACCAAGTAAAAAACTTAAAAAAACATTGATTCACTAGGGTCATCATCTGAGGTCTTAACACGGCTTCTCCACGGGTTTCCATTGGCACTGACCTGGCACGAACTTTCAGTCTCTCTTACGCCACGTCAGACCATCTTGTTCTTTTGCAGATATATTCGGCTGCATCTAATTTTGAAAACTTGGTCTAAACAAGTTGATGGTTGTGTGTTAAAAGGAATCGGTTTATGAGTATTCTGCGCTCATACAACATCAAATTACTCTACTAGGTACAGATTATATCGATCCAGCCAGATCCAAAACGAGGTAGCAAAGGAAGCAAGCAATTGTTAGCCAGGATATCCTGCAAGCTTAGATTCACCCGCCACCTCTCCGCATGCGGCACGTTGTCACGTCGTCCTCACTCAGCACTTTCAAAGTCCACTCCGGAGCGCAGAAATTCTTGCGTTTCTAACTTCCACGCTCAGAATTCCACCCGCGCGGCTAGCTCACCTGACTGGAAGAGTGCGTGCGTGCGACCTCGTATACGCGCACGGTCCGTGCTGTCCGCTTCCACGACGCTTCCTAGTGCCTGCGCTCGTCGCGCTGGCCGGTCTCCGATCACCGCCACCCCCCAGATTTTCAACGGCCTCCTGCAATGACCACCGTTCGGCCGTCAATGCAAGAGACCCAGAGCCCAGAACGTTCACCAGCTATATAAACGGCCGAGCACCACGATCACAGAGCCCCAAAGTATTAGTAGCATACAATTGAATGTGATCTACTATATTCTGACGATAAGCCACAAGCATTGCTTCCTCGATCACTCGATCTGTAAGAATGGCTGCCAGGCTTAGGACACCCGCACGGGGCGGCGCCGGTGCTCTGCTCCTGGCAACGTGCCTCGTCCTCGCGGCGACGGTGGCGAGCGCCCGGCCGGTGAAGCTTGGTGTAAGTGCGGTTGAATCGCCGGCGGGTGACATCCAACTGGTGGTCGTAGGGACGGCGGCGGCGCGCGGCGGCGCCGGTGACCGGGCTGGTAGAAAGTTCGTGATGAGCATCGACATGCTCGGCGGGGTGAAGGACTCCGGCCCGAGCCCCGGCGCAGGGCACTAGGCGCGCGAGCTACGCCGCGTCGGAGACGACGGGATGTCTCGCTCGCCATGGTTTCGGAGACGCTGGAGAAATACGGGGCCACGTTCATGCTGCTAGTATTTGACGGATGGGGTTGTTTTCTTTGTTCTTTATGTACGAGTTGAACTAGCCTAGTATACTCGCTTACATTATACGGTACTAGGACTACCAGGAAATTGGAGTATGTAACGTGTCAGTTTTCAGGGGATGTGTATCCTATGTTGTGGCAGAATGTACACAAAGTAAAAAAAACTAGTATTCCGTTGACGAATCCACGTGTACTCGGAACATGTAGCCATGTAGTTGTGCGGCAGGAATGTTATGCTGTGTACGAAAAAGAAACTTGGCACGTCACACGTCAGACCGGACCATGCCGCTCGGGGAAGTTGGACTGAAGAACCAACGACGGGTCAGAGGCCGGACGGAGATCCGACGCTGCACGGCAGCGACGTGATCAGGACCATTTGCACGATCAAATCCTCACGTGCTTTGACGGCTTCACGCCGCCGTGTTACCAATGTTTCAAAAACCGGAACAGTACTGGTTCTCGGTTTCTAGGAAAACGTCCGGCTAGTCTGTCGAGCTACAGTAACAGGCGCGATTTTCGGGGTAAAACCGAGCTGTTTTCAACGGTTTTAAAAACCCTGCGTGTTACGTACTACGTGCATTCCACTCGCGGACGGTCACCGATCGATTTTTTTTTTTTGAAAACACCGATCGATATGTTTGTTCGTCGTCTCGCGGCGATGGGAGTGGGTGGTCAGTCGCTGCCGTCGACGCATCGTCCGGTTGCTAGTTCTCGCTCGAAGCTCCGCACGGTCCCCATCCACGGACCCCGGGCCGGCAGGCAGACGACAGGTGGCTGGTGACACGCGAGGACCTCCGCGGTTGGCACCGTGTACTTGCCCGGGCAGCGCTTACGCGGGACCTCACAAGCGTGGTGCGCGCTGAGATCCTGAGACGGGCCGCCAGCTCGTGCCAAACTCCGGAAACCTGACGTTGCTTACCGGTCAGCCTATGGCCCTTCCACCTTGTGTGGGCGGGATGACCAAAAGCTGGGCCTTCGACGGTGAAAGTGTTCCGTGAGTTAATTACAGGTCTTCAAAAGCTAGGACGGGCTGCCTTGTTTAGGCCCACGGACCGTTTGTTCTGTTCCCATAAGTGGGACCCCTAAGCAACTGAAGCACTGCGGAGACCGAGCCAACGCTCGGACGGCTAGTGACGCCAGTGGGCGTCTAGCCCGCCCGGTTCGATCCCAGGGATCGAACCCGAGTGCTCACTTTATAAAGAGAGGGCGATGTTTTTGTCGCACATCAATTTTGATGAATTTCACGAAGAATACGTCTTAGTTGCTAAGTATAGTTGTAAGTGTGAGTAAAGATATGTGTAAATGTGTATAATGGTGTGAGTGTGTGTGCGCTTATAAACAGATGATATAACTGTACCAGTTTGAAAGATTTAAAAAATACCGAAGCACTGCGGCGTCCAATGAGCACTCGAACATGTTATCTGTTTTTAATTTGTCTTGCAAACATTTTCCATTGGAAACGAATACTCTAACTGCTTACTGGGTCACTTTAAATTTTAATTTCGAGACGCGAACACAAAATTGAAAATCAAGTGGCGTGATTTTGTAAAACTCCACTCGTACTTGTGGTTAAGTAAACGTAACATCATCGCGCAAGAAAATTGAGAGGATATTCGGAACCGCCAGCATCTCAAAGTAGTCTTTGTGTTTCAAATATGTTTGGAATTTTTAGTTCCCCCACCTTACCAGGAACTGTTTTGTTCATGACGGGACCGTGCAACCCCCTTGCAGCTAGTGGTTGTTTGGTCGAGTCAGTGTGGCAGTTTGGCACTCTCTTTTTCCGACGATGTTGTGTTAGCGCGTGATTGGCCGGCCGGGCACCCGAATAGACCAAGAAGCGAAAACAAAATGGAGATTACTCAAGCAAGTGCTCGGAAATGGAGACCTGTGGACGGGGCATGAGGAACTCTTTTATTTTTTCTTAGAACGTTGACGATCACATATGACTTTTTTTTTCTTCTTTTTCAGACGCTCCAGAGACGTCACAAAGCCTGATCCGGCCCGCGCCACTGCAAGGCCTCAACACGCCAGCCCATATTGCAGATTGGGAGCGGGTAGTTGCCCGTTTCTCACCTGCCGACATGCGAACGAGGAGGACCCCGCCGCTCCTTGCTTTTCGTGCCCCGGTGTGAACATTCACTCACCCGCCGGCGACGGCGAGCGGCGAGTCTAGTCATAATGCGGACGCGCCCGTCACCTTTCCCCCGCACTCGAGATCTGCCGTCTCCTTCCCAGCAGGAAGATGGCCCCGCATGAAAGTACGGTCGCACGGGTGACTGGAATTAGCAAAGCGTTTCCGAAAGACATGAGATCGCATCTAAAAATTTGTCGGGGCACTCCAACGATGTATTAATAATACTAGTTTTTATTTTTTTAATTAACTTGTCACATCATCATTACAAAAAATTAATAAAAAAATGAAGAATAAAAAACTATTTCTATATAAAAAATCACCACTCACTAAATCAAAGCACTAAAAAACTATAAATTATACATTAAAAGAACTTTACTGATTTCAATGACACAATTTTTTTATAAAATATATAAAAAATTATTAAATTTTAATCTATATAAAAACTACTATAAAAACTATTTAAAAATAATTTATTACTCTTAAAAATTATCTATGAAAACTTAGCATTGAAAGTGCCTCACGAGCAGATTTGTGTAACTAGACATGTTCCTCGGAGGCGACAGAAATGGTGAATTCATTCAGAATTGGCATTCACCGCCCATTTCGTCTCCCCTTCCATTTTGTCCCCTGTACTCTGGTTACAAGAGCCTTTGCCCATTGCTCGCATCAAAGTACGGTCGCACGGGCGAATGGTATTAACAAAGCGTGAAAGACATCAGATCGCAAATTCACATAACCAGACATGATCGTCGGCGTGGACAGAAATGGCGAATTCATTCAGATTTGGCATTCACCGCCCATTTCGTCACGATATCCATCTTGTTCCCTGTGTACTACATGAGCTTTGCCCATTCGTTTCGTTGCATCCTCTCTGATTTGCTGTTTCGGTTTTCACAGCAGTCGTGAAAATAAGAAAAACTGGAAACGGCAGTTCGATGCCAACTACAGTTTCGCCCGTCCGTTCTAGTATTAGCAGCCCGATCCATTTCACCAAAGCTTCAGCGACGGTTACTGCATCCTCCCGACGGCGCCGACGCGCTCCGCGGCGGCGCGCATCACGCCCTCCATCAGCTGCGGCATGAACATTTCAGCGCCAACCGCGGCGCCGCCGCACCCGGCGCGCACGCCCACGCTCACCATGTACCGCTGCACCTCGGTGCGGATCAGGTCCTGCATCGCGGCCATGAACTCGGGGTTGAACGGGTACGATGCCGCGGCGGGGACAGGAGCGGCTGCCGGCGCTGCAGGCGGAGGCGGAGGCGGAGGCGACGGCGACGCCGGCAGCACTTGGAACTGGCTGTGGGCGCGGTCGTGGTGGAACCCGTTGTCCATGCCTGGGAGCGAGAGGGACAGCGACGTGAGCGGGTCCTCCACGTGCCGCCGACGGCTCATGGCGCAGTCCACGGGTTCGAACCCGCCGGAGCGCGCCACGGGGCGGTAAATCTGCCCGGAGCCGGAACTGGCGCCGTGGCTGAGGTCGCTGCTTTCGGACCCGGATCCCGATCCCAACGGGCTGTCCGGCGAGAGGTTCGCTCGCTTGCACGGCCGCTCGAACTCGACCGCGTCCTCGGCGCCAGGCTCGGCGTTCGCCGCGGCGAGCTTGCGCTTGAGCGAGCAGTTCCAGTGGTTCTTGACGGCGTTGTCAGTGCGTCCGGGGAGGAGGCGCGCGATGGCGGCCCACCGGTTGCCGAGCCGCGCGTGGGCGCGGACGATGGCGGCGTCCTCCTCCGCGGTGAACGGGCGGCGCTCCACCTGCGGCGATAGCTGGTTGCACCACCGCAGCCGGCACGACTTGCCCGACCGGCCCGGGATCTCGCGCCCGATCGTCGTCCAGTTCCGCGCCCCGTGCCGCTCGACCAGGCGCCGCAGCATGTCGTCCTCCTCGGGGCTCCACGGACCTCTGATCCTGTCGCACTCGAATTCCACGCCCATGTTGCGGAGTGAGAGATCACGAGAAGAAGAGCCCGACGGCGATTGCCGGTAGGGGTGGTTAGGTTAGCGGCGGCTGAGGGAAAAGGCGTTTTGGTTTCTTACGGTTTATGTCTAACGCGAGCAGTTGCGGTAGACTTGTGGTGGTGGAGAAGATGAGGTAGACACGGTAAGTATTTATAGTGGCCCGGCGCCCGGTGACCTGACCGGCAATACAGCTGTCACCCAGTGCACGCGTCGCGAACTGCGGAGCCACCTCACACAGTCGTACCCGCCCGCGCTTGTCGTTTTCTACAACCGGATGGCAGGTGGGGTTGGTTCATCCTGGGCCCGTTCTCAGTGGGTGTTCGGTGGTTGACCTGGGAGTTTTTGTGCGCGGGACGGTTTGCATCCGTGGATTCGAATTTGAACTGTGTCGCATGGTTTCCGCACTACTGGTACGTGGGGTAGTGGGAAACGGCTCGTGGTTCCGTTGCGGGTTGGGCCCAGGGCCGTGTAACGGCCACGGGACGTATGGAAACTGACAGCGACCCCCCGGTAATTCTGGTATCGTCACGGCCCCCGCTCCACTTCGTTCGTACATTTTTGTTTCATTATTCTGTTGCTGCTCCACAAGATTACGTAACTCGGAACACGCAACTCGCAGCACCTGGACCGAACAAAGCTCGAACACGATCCTCCGTCGTCTTGCGCTCGCACGGAGATGCGCACTAGGCGACAAGCGGAAAGCAGGGCAGAAGTGGAGGGGACTGGGAACTACCCGTCCACGAAAGCAACGCCGCGACGTGGTGATGGTGGTACGTGCCCATGACCAAACCGACGACGCCCAGTTTTTCTCTTGATGATGCCTGATGAAGCGGCGGTGACCACCTCCGCGGGACGCGCCGTGCTTATCCATCCCATCCTCAAGCATGGCCGGGGACGATCCATTCCCCCTTGAAGCCCCCGACGCGCGTACATGCGGTGCACCCAGTCCCGTGGTCAGTTCATCGCGGCCGTCCACGGCCTCCCCACGTGGGGTCCGGCGTCCGCACCGTACAGGTGTACAGCCGGGTACGTCCGCGTCCTTTTCCCCAGATCCACGGTTGGGCGTGGTGGCCTTGCTGCTGCCCATGACCTGTGGTCCCGGACCGGGTCACGACAGAGCGGCGGCAGTTTGAGCGCTGTGCGGAGGACGGAGGAGATAAGGGTGGTCGGGTCCGCGGCCAGCCTGGAGCGCAACGTTCCGTGAGATGCAGTTATGTGAGTCGTGGGCTCGCGGCTGTGGCCGGGTTCCGCTTGTCGTGGCTCGTGGAATCGGGGGAGGTGACACCGCGGCCGTTCCTTTTGGACTCGGAGCAACGGACGCTCACAGTAACCGAAAGCAACGGCACAGTGCGGGCGTACAACTACGACCACCACGGCGCGTCTCCCAGTGTCACTTTCATAGTGTCAGTTAGCGTAACAAGTAAAGCATTTCACACCGCCCGCCATCCACCGACGCGCGGGCCCGGAGGAGAAACACGGTGGTGAGTCACTAGTAGCCGGTCAGACGTGGATGGATTCCGGCGGGGCGACCGAGGCGCGGCCAGGCTGGCGAGCTTTGAACGGCCCCTCGCCCCACCGACAGGAGCCGGCACGGCGAACTGCCAGCCGCAGCCAACCAACCACCAGTCCACCGCCGCCCGCTCGCCCGGGGTTGAGTGCATCCGGTGTCCACCTCACCGCGGCAGAGGGGGCGGTTGGCGCACGCACGCGGCGCGCAGCTTCCTGGCACCTTCCTGGGACTGTTTGTTTAACGGCCACCGAGGCGACGAGCCGGATCCTTGCGCGCGCACGGCATGTGCGGGGAGAGAGGGAGGGATTAGTGTCAGGATTCCCCCCTCCCTGCTGCCCTGACCCCCCAGCCCTAATCGCGCTGTCATGCGGGGGGTTGAGGGGATGAGAATGAGATCCGTCGCTGCCGGATCGATCGCACGCTCGTGCCCGCGCATTAGGAGATCTGTCAGGATGGATGCCCGCACGGGGCACGAGGCGCGGGGGTGACGTCACCGGTCACCGCGGGATCCGTTGCGCGGTTTGGCTCCGTGCGCCCGGCGGCGATTAGAAAATACCCCGGGGACCGACGAGACCCGTCGTCGATGGAAACTGCTCCGGTTGTCCGCTCCGCGCACCGGTCGTCGTGGGAGCGCAGGATTTGTTTGCTCGCCCAGTCGCAGCTGTGCTCACGTATCCGGGGTTGGTTTGTTACTAGATCTGAGGTTAGGTGGGGCGTCAGCAGACTCAGCACCACTGGTTCGTTGGCGGGTAAAGAAGCGGAAAGCGGAGCGGCTTGCTTTCGGAAAGCGATGCAAAGGAGAAGGGACAGGGAGCTGGTCAAGGTCCGGGATCGAGGAGGGCAGGCAGGAAGCCAGTGGCCACACGGCGTCTCGTGCCCCAGATCTCACTCCGCACAGGGTGCCAGCTCACGATGAGCGACCTGCATCTGGGTGGAGGCGGAATGAGATGGTCGACTCAGGCAGGCTTCCTGAGAAGGTTCGGCAAACGGAATGGGCTGCATGGGAAGCGGGCGTTTGAGAGAGGGCCGTTATGTGTGGGCAGCGTTCAACTGCCTGGGCCCTTGTTTACCTGGACGGAAAACGGGATGGGCTGCAAGGGAAGCTGGCCCGTTTGAGAGAGGTGCCGTGTTCACTGGCCTTGAGATCGGTCCCCCACCTGAGCCGTCAAATTTCACCGAACGGGCTGAACGTCAGTTCAGGTGCCGTATGTCGGCCTGGCGGGCTAGGCGGCCACGTTTCTCCACCGATCCAGCTTGGGGCCTTGGGCTGCCCTCGCGTCGACTGGCCGGCGTCTCCTCGCCTCTCTGATCAGTGATCCACAAACGTCGCGTCGTCGCCACACCACAGGCCGCACGGAAAAGAGTACGTCTCTGTGTTACTACTACTCCTAGTATTTACTTTCATGTGCTCCACCTGTGTAATCAGAGTGAATTGCTGTATCACTTGTTTATTTGCCAACATTATCCATAGTTTAATGTAACAAACGACCGTTTATAGTTGCTGAAGAGAAATAAAAAGCTGCATTTTTTTAACTGAGCCCGTCGCTGTTGTTACTTTACTTGCATGTGCTCTTTTTTCACACCAGATGCAAGGCATATGCAGATTATGTAATCAGCAGAAGACTTTGGTCACCTCCCTCTGTATCAGCAATAGGGACTTGCTATCCTTCATCTCCGAGGAAGGAGTCTGCATGTATTTCAAACTCGTCATTCATACTTGAAAGGCTAAGGTGTCTGGATCTTTGCGGGGCATGTTTACTCTAAACTCCAGATAACATAATCTAGCTTATAACCTGCAAGCTGGGGGAGAGCCTGTTTATAATTTAAGGCATGTTTGCTATAGTCTGGCTGTGGTAATCTTCTTGTCCAGTTTACGCGCCCTTGGTCAGTTGGTCAAGCATGGCACTACTTGAATATGCAGTTTGCACGGGAACATATGTTGTGCATGTGATATTAGCAGTGTAGTTGAAGCATGCTAATGCTCCGCTCCTTTCCTGACCCCCTCGACCATATTAGTTAGTGCTGACCATCTTTAAGAGCCTTGTTTCACAAGTTTTTGACTGCCAGTCCCGCCCATTTTTTTCTACTGTTAGTTTGTGATTATAACATGTCATTGGGGCGCATGCCACAAAGGACAAAGCCTTAGCCCATGTGTTTAACCTCTTGTTACATGGGGGCGTGTTGAACTGGATATTAACATTGGATTAGCCTGTTGAACTCTGGCGAAATCACGTGCAACGAGGTGAGTGCGCCAAGGCAGAGCAGGCCCGGCCGGCAGAAAAACCCCTGCCACCCCCGGCCGACACGGCTGCCTGTTACATGCTCGAAGCACAAGGCTCTGCGTCATCGTCCCCAGAATCACCCGCTCTCGTCTCGTGGTCCATTTTCCATCTCGGGAGCCATGGTAGTAGCAATGGCGGCACGGAGGCGTACAAACACCAGCAACAGTAACCTCGAGTTCCCTGGTCGCTGCGGCAGAGGTGAAGGGAGGACATGGGGGCGCCACATTTCGTCGCGTCCGCGCCCGTGCACCGGACCCGGCCGCACCGTGGTCACATGTCGGTGCTGCTTGCTGGCAGCGAGTGCACTGTGCACCAAAAACCATAACCCTGTTGGTCGCGCCACCCCCTCCCGTGCACTGAACTTAACCAAGACAGTCTGCCGACAGTTTTGGTTGTGTATCAGAAACGTGAGTCTAGCGAGAAAACTGAGTTACATATTTTTCCGTATAAAATTGAATTGATTCATATAAATTTCTATGATTTTCCTATAGAATTGTATCGATTCATATGAATATCCTGCGCCTGAGACACGATCAGATCGTGGATCTCAAATTCACTAAGACCAGTAAATCTTTGTACAAGCACGCAGTAATATGGACATGCCCCAGAAGAGGCCAGGAGTAAGACAAGGAAAACAGAACAAAGAATGCATCTTCAATGACAAATCCACAACCTCCAAAATTAGTGACACAGATCTACAAACTGTAACACACAACACAACCTTCACCACTAGTGCCCGCACCACCATCAGTGCATCGCCGTCCTTGTAGTAAAATTATGTCGATTACGCTACAAGGTTCTCTCTGTCGTTTTTTCACGGAATGGCTACGTTGCTGTTCCATATGGCGCCCGGTGTTGAAGCAGCCGTCCTCTCGAGCACCATCACGGCGTCCCTCATGGCGGGCCGCTTGCTGGGCGCCATGGCGCAGCACGCGAACGCGAGCCTGAAGCACGCGAGCAGCACGTCTTCCCTGCCGTCGGCCTCGCCGCGGAGCGTGGGGTCGGCCATCCGGAGAACGCGGCCACGCTCCTCGGCCACGAGCCCGGCGTGCCACTGGCAGAGCTCCACCTCCGAGTAGACCCGGCCGGAGAGCAGCTCCAGGAGCACCATGCCGAAGGAGTAGACGTCCCACTTGGCGTTGGGCCGGAGGTTCTTCAGGCACTCGGGCGCCTGGTACGGCGGCGGCGCCGCGCCTGAGGACGTCGCGGCCGACGCGGATCCGGACGGGCTCGCGCCCGGCCCCGGCATCTGGGACAGATCAGGCAGGCTGCTTGTCGACTGCATGGACCGCTTGCTCCCGAACAGCCGCGCCGACGCGCCGGTGCGGTGCGCCGCGGCCTCGCCGGATAGCAGCCGGTCCAGACCGAGGTCGCCGATCCAGGGTTCCATGTCGGCGCCCAACAGGATGTTGCTCGGCTTCAGGTTGCCATGCACGCCCTTCTTCTCGTGGATGTACGCTAGACCGCGCGCCACCCCCCGCGCGATCCGCAGCCGCGCCTCCAGGCTCAGGTGCAGCGGCGACGAGGACCCGAATCGCCCTGTAGAAGCAACGCAATTAACTGGTCATCAAGTGAACCTCGTAACAATGCACTATGCACAGTGATTTGCAGCTGCTCAAGCATTCAACCAGTCCTTTCTGGTTTTTGCTTGATTTGTAAGATAACAGTACTACTAGTACAAAAACATGAAGTTTTTCAGGAAAAATCGCAATGATCTGAGTAATCAAGGATGATTTTTGTACGACAGAGCTCTAGCAGCAAAAGAATTGTGTACTTCTGATGCGCATTTAAGCTGCAGCACAGTACAATTAGTACAAGTAAACCGCTAGTTTTGTAGAGATGTCGGGATCAAATCAAGCAACTTTCTAATGCAAAAGTTGAATGAAATTCAGTTAAGCAAGTACAGGGAATGGCAACGAACTTACGGCTGAATGCGATGTTGGCGAGGCTGCCGTTGGGGGCGTAGTCATGGATGAGGAGCTTCTCGTCCGCGCCCCAGTAGAAGCCGCGCAGCCGGAGGATGTTGGGATGCCGGAACCGCGCGACAGCGCGGACCTGTGCCTCGAAGTCCTTAAGCTTGTCGGCACCGCCGCTCTCGCCGATGCGCCGGACGGCCAGCGCGGTGCCGTCGGCGAGCACGGCCTTGTATACAATGCTCGAACCGGTGGCACCGAGGATGTAGGCTGACGCCTTGAGCAGCGTCTCCATCTCGAGCTCGCCGTCGCCGTCGACTGTGACCAGCGTCGCCGGAGCGGGCGGCGCCTGCTGCTGCGGGTTGGGGTTGTATTTCCTGCTGCCGTGGTCCTGTGGAGTGCTCCGGCCGATCAGGCTTCCCCTCTTGTTGATGTCCTCACCGGCGTCAGACTCGCCGTCCGACGACACCGAGCATTCAGAGCTGTCTGAGCTGTCGTTCCTGCGGCCAATACAGCACCCTGTTGATGTGGACGCCTTCTCTTCTTTGCCTCCGGCGATATCTAGCGTCTTGACCCCGTCGCCGATTCCTCGCATGCTCTTCGGCTGCAGCGGCGTTGGGTCTTCCTCCCGCCGCTGCCGCCTCTTTTTCCTGACATGGTATGCGTACAAGAACAGTAAGAAGAGGAGCCCTACTCCTGCGATGTCTCCGGCCACGATGGCGACGATCGCAGCGGGGCGAAGCTTCTCCTGGCCGCGTGAACCCTGAGGCGGCCCTTCGGCGCCCGGCGGTGAGCGACTGGGGTTCTTGGGAATGGCCGCGAACGCCGGCGGCGAGTCCGTGGTGTTCGGGGGGTTTGACAGCGATGACGGGATCGAGCACGCCTGCTTCAGCGGCGGCCCGCACAGCTCCGTGTTGCCCTCGTACGCCGTCGCCGGCTGCACGGCGAACGCCCCCGCCTGCGGGACCGCTCCGGTGAGGTTGTTGTGCGACAAGTCCACCGTCGCGTTCGTCGGGACAACGGCGGACATCTCGGTTGGCAGAGCGCCGGTGAGGTTGTTGGACGAGACGTTCAACAGCCGCAGTCGGCTGCCGCCGAAGTCCGACGGAAGGGAGCCGTCGAAATGGTTGCCGCTCAAATCGACGAGCTCCAACGCCCCGAGGCCGCCGATGGGGAGCTCGCCTGTGAGATTGTTGTTCGCGAGCCCCAGCACGGCGAGACTCGGCAGCTTGCACAGCGCGGCCGGGAGGCGCCCGGCAAGCGCATTGTCCGAGAGGTTGAGCTCCTGGAGCCCACGCGCGTAGGCGGCCGACCCGTCCGGGAGCTCACCGGTCATCCCGTTCCCCGCGAGCGAGAGGACGCGGAGCTCCGACGCGTTGAGCAGCGCCGCCGGGAAGCTCCCGTTGAGGCTGTTCCCGGAGAGATCGAGGTGGCGCAGGTGCTCGAGGTGGGCGAGGTCCGGCGGCAGCGACCCGGACAGCTGCGCGTTGGGCAGCACCAGGCTGATCACCCGGGACACCGTCGCCGCCGCCAGCGACGCGTTGACGCTGAGGCCCCCCACCCCCGCAGCGGTAACGTTGGTCCCGGGAACGACCGTCGCGTTCCCTTCGCCAGACGCCGAGGTCACGTTGACCGCGGCGGCGTTCGCCTGCAGGAACCCGGCGCACACGACGCCGTTCCACGCGCACGGCTCCGCGTTGCCGTAGTTCCACCCGGAGAGCGCGCCGAGCGGGTCCGCGGTGACCGCGTTCCTGAACGACATGAGCAGCATCCCATCGGCATTGAGCCCCCACGCGCCGCCGCACATCACGAGCAACAGCAGTAGCAGCAACACCACTCTTACCAAACCGTCTCCACTCCTCCCCTCCATGGCCGTCGCCGGCCGCTGCGTCAGCCGGCCGAGGTAGGAGTAGTTCACTACCTAAGCACCCAGCACGGACGGCGACATGGCTGACCTCTTCTTGCCCTTGCCCACTGCCGGCACAGCAACCGTTGACACGACTCGGTCGGCAGCAACTCTCGCAGCTGTACAGCCTTCAGCTGCCGCTCAGCAGGCGAAGACGGAAGCAAGCAAGCAGGAGCAGTGGGAGGTTGGCAATGGCATGTGAGCCGGGGGACGGGGCAGCGTCAGTGGAATAAAGAAGCCGAGGGAGGAGTGGGTGGCCGCGTGGGGTGTGGGAACGGAACGAGCCGAACGCGAGGCCGCAACAGCCGTGACCTCCCCAAAACGGCCGTGGAATCGCAAGGAAAACGCCGGCTTTTTTAGCTGCCCGGGCTCGTTGCCACTGCTCTGGCTCCTCCGCTATGAATTTTGGGAGTTTTTTCCGGAGGGGGGGGGTCCCGGTTACGAGCCGGCATGCGGTACACACGTCGCCGTCTCGGCTCGCTCTCCCCTGTATTGATGCCGATGCTGCCTGCTCTGCTCGGCTCGGCAGTTGAGTCTTTCGTCTCGGCGACGCCAGTGCCAGGCCAGGGGCAGCTGCCGCAGCCAGAGCCTGCGAGCGAGGCCACGGCGGCGTCGTGAAGCGTGACGTTGAATCGCGACCTGCATCGGCCGACGAGGCGATGGTGACGCGCCTGTTGATTTGTGGATATAACGTGGTCTGTTCCGTGGATTATTAGCTGGGAGAAATTGGAGCTTTTTGGAGTTTGGTACTGTACTCGTGTACCGAATTGTTGGCCGTGCCGCTTTTTTGGGTTGAAAGTCCCCGTCGTTTTTTAAGAACGGACAGGGCATACATCAGCACCGGTATTCATCTGCGCTGGCTGGTGCATTCTAATGGGCGGTTTGGCACGGCTTCAGTTTATGCGGCTTGTAAATCAGTTTTTGTGCCTTCAACAGTTTATAATTTATTTTTTTTATTTATACTATAGTGTAAATTTTTTTATAAGCTAAGTAAAAGCCACAGTAAAAACTCTCTCAAACGAACCCTAAGAACTCATGAAGAATTTCAGCTTTTACAGATCATGTCAAGTCCACCTAAATTGAAATTACTCTCTTAATATGTTTTGTCATTAGGATAATATGTTTAATTAAAATTTAGTACATCACTAAGCAATTTTTCAGCGACGAAAATCGAACAACATAGGAACCAAAATTCTCTCTGATTTTAAATTATTGACACTGTTGACTTCTAACATAACTTTAATCATTTATCTATTCAAAAAATTTATTTTAACGTGTAAAATTATTAGTTATGATTTAAATTTCACTAATAATAAATCAAATAATAACAAAATTTTACATATTTATATGAATTTTTTTAATAAAAAAATAGTTACAATTGATGTTAAAAGTTAACAATGTCAATATTTTAAAAACGAGCTGAGTCTACGCAAACACGAGACGACGTGGACTCCGGACCACTACAACTCAATAGTAGTTCCGCCGTCCGGCAAATCAACAGAAGAAACCCTCTGCATGATGAAGATTGGTTAGCAGGCACCGAGGGGTCCTGATCAGGAATAAATTGATCGATCGATCGACCCATACAATAATCAATGGAGGGTTTCTCCATGATAACCTTGGTAGCGCGTCACAAGTGCAGAGGTCCCCAGGAGTTGCGCTCAAACCCGGCTGTCATTGCACTGTGCAATCCAATCACCATGGCTGACGGCTGTATAAGTTCGCGGCGGCAGCTGGAGGACGGCGAGATCGAATCTTGATGCATCCACGCACTGCTGTTCTTCTTGCGTCGCTTTGTATGACCACAGTGATGAAGTGGTCAAGGGCTGAGCACCTTGGCTAGAGTACAGAGCATATGTGTTTTGCTTCACGTGGTGTGTGCAAAGCTTGTTGGGTCCGTGGACCGTGCAACAACCTCGACTGCGAATCTGGACGTGCCCTTGACCATCGCATTGTTAATACTGGGGTCAAGTGAGTTTCCATGATGTCGCTGTCATGGTGAGAGACGGATCATTAGATTTGTTAGTTTTCAGCTGAAGTTTGTTGTAACGTCGTCATGGAACCAACAGCGTCAAACAAAAGATATGCGTTCTGGAAAAGACCATACGTACTCTGGTCAATAAAAAGAATTTTAATGTTAAAGACTCTCTGAAAGAACAATATAGACGCATGACTACGGTTTAGAGGATTGCTGCTCTGCTCACGAGTTGTACAACATTTCTGAAATTGCCATCGAGGTTCTGAGGAGCGTATGATTTACTGGACCTATGCGCCAGTGAGGAACCCTGATTCTCGCAGCGTGTGGGATCCAATGTTTTATTCTCTCACAATACGTGAGGACCAAAACGATTTTTGCTGCATCAGGAGTACGGATTTATAACGCATTTTGGCAACGTATGAAAAGGAGGTGCGTCTGTGTGACCCGTGTGAAATAACAATTGGGTCTAGCTAATTGGGGGTCCCTCCTAAACACTGTAGTATCATGTCTCTTGTTCGTGGCGACGATTGCTGGCCTAGCTTGGGCGTCGCATGTGATGAGTGCCCGACGGACCACGTGGGGGATCATGTCACCATGATGCGAGCGTGATCAGACAGGCGTGGATGCGAGATCGAGATATTGGCACTTGTTTGCCAGGATCTGACATAAGACCCCCTCACGTCTGGGCTTCCGATGATGCGCTGCTGTCCGTGTTCGATCGTATATATGCGTTGTTCATCATTAGATTTGGGGATGCTGGTGTTCTTAGCCAACTAATCTACTGCAATATATTTTTTTTAAAATATAAATATTTTTAAATTTAGTTAAAGTCAAATTTTTATCACTTTAACATTAATAATGTATAACTTATAATATTTTATTATATAAAAATTATATTTTTTGAATTTATTATAAAATAAGTTTTTATAAAAAGTATATTTTTACATTAAAAATTATGTAATTTTTTAAATATTATTAATAAAACTTTATTTAAATTTAGAAATGCTTGTATCGTAAAACGGAGCAGTAATCTGGATCAATTATGCGTGGGTTTGGAAGCTTAGAGTTACTCTAATCATTAGGCAGAGAAAGATTCGTCACTCCTATTACTGTGTCACAAAATTTCCTTGAATAACCCCAACCAGGGTTAAAATAAAGCGTATTAGCAAGAACCAGTGGCGAAGGTTGCGGGTGGGTCAAGTCAGCCGTGGCACACCCTAGATTTGCCTCAGCCAAGGAGCACCCCCCCTAGCAGCCCCGTCCGACTCCATCCGATCCATTTGTTCGACAGAAACTTGTGGTCTGAGTGAGCCGGAGGCGAGCTAAGGTTTGGGGCGGCGCCCCGCTAGCGGCGCGCGCAGGGGTGGGGCGTGCGGCGGCGCGCGGGCACGTGCGGCGTGCAGGCTCTCAAACCCCACGGGCAGTGCACAAGCAGGTTCCACCCAGTCTGACTTTTTTTTTTAAGTTCCCATTCTAAGATTCTAGCATGGCAGGTTGGTAACCTTTTTATATAATTAAATTATTTGATTGCAAATTTGTGGAACGTAAAAAGAGATAGAGATATTGCATCAATTTTTTTTAAAGAAAACTTCCATCATCTTCACCTTCAGTTTAGTCTATAGGTGCTGGTAGAATCTTTCATAAGATCATGTTGATATATTGTTCATTATAAGTTACTATATTAATGATCATGATGTTATTCGAAGAGCATATATTTAAAATGATTTATTTCAACTTTATGCACATTAATTTAAGAAAAAAAATAGTGTACACTTGATGATGATTGTATGTTTATTTTCATTGAACGAGATATTTTTTTTAATGTGAAAAAGAAAGATATTGTCAGTTTCTTTATGGTCATTGGAAGGTGTAGGTCCGACAAAAACACCAAAAACTAGTTTTTTATCTCCTTTTGCAAGTATTTGTAAAATGCTTTTATTTCGTTTGAACTTACGTCACAAACTCGACACTCTTTTATAAAGTTAAAATTTTAAATTTGTTGTGCGAGAATTTTTTTTTTTTTGGCCCACTCTGATTTTGAATCCTGACTCCGCCACTGACAAAAACAATAAACTCTGGCCATTAATGGTCATCGACGATCTCTATCATCAACACTGTTACAGAACATTTTATAGTGACCAATTAAATTATTAGACATGTAATTAATATTTGTAATTAGTGAAGTGAAGTGTTCAGAACACTTAGAAGAGGTTTGTCTCTTTCAACGGTCACCTTTCTACTTAGTATAAATACAGAACCAATGAAAGAATCATTCATTATCACTCGTCTCTAAACACGTTATCACGAACGCATGTTCTACTCCTGATGCTAATCGGCCAACACGGAATCTAAGTCATCGACAGGCAAGAACGGAGGCACGACAATCTCGTCAGCATCACCAACCATGGACGCTGCCTTCATCTTCGTCAAGAACAGAGACGAGAGAAACAACATCACTTGAGGAATTTGTCTTCTTTCTGAACTAATCCTCCTGCGCATCAATGGAGATAACACATAAGAGCAAGAATGCAGGACTCCAAACCCATCGGGTAATAACATCGCTTATTCTGTTGATGGAATTGACTTATGTTCTTGTTGTTGTTCCCGCAAGAATAGAGTGACGAATCAGAACAAATGGCCAAAAGTAAAGAAGAAAACAATTCTTCAAATCAATCGGTAACGCAGTAATTTCCCCAATTTTTGGATGAAATCAACATGGCGCTGCTGGTGCGTCCAGCCAACGGCCGACGTAGGCCGCTTCCCGGCGACCATGGCAAAGCCCGGCCTCGCCGGCGACAACAACGCCGGTTCCCGGCGCCGTGGGCGCGTACGGCCAACGGCCGGAGGACGACGCGGATCTGCTGGTCATGGAATCTTCCTCCACGAATATCGACAACGTGGTGCCTCGCACCAAGACTAGAGACGCGACGAGGCGCTTCCTGGCCCTCCCGCCTGACTCTGGCGCTGCAACCCCTCCTTCCGGTGCGGGCTCCAGGCGCGGTGGCCTTCGGCTCCCCGGCGGCGCATGGTGGCCCTTGGCCCTCGACGGCGCCTCTCCACTGCGTGGACGCGGCCGGGCCTTCGGCCAGCCGGCAGGCGCCTCTTCAAAAGGCACGCGCGTGTGGAGGAACCGGCTCTCGGCCCGCAGGCTTAGATTGTTACAAGAAATTTAAAAGAAAAAGGAAATAACAAAGAAAAGCCCGCAGGCTTAGTTCTTCACAGAAAAATCCTTCCATTTTCCACAATTTGTATCAGCATTTAGATACATATGTCAATATGTATTTTTAGCCCCTAATTTCCGTATTTATGTTACATACTGTAAACATTGTGTAATTTTTGTATATAGACTTTCGGTCTCTATTAATACATACAAAAATATTTATTTGACCATTGGTCATTGTGCATACGGAATAAATTACATATTACATATATAAAACGTCATATCATTTAATAAGTAGAAATAAAACAATCTACTTTAAATTGTGATAGTAGATTTGTACATAGACCTTCGGTCCAAAATTTAGCACTTATTAAAAAAGTTGTTATTTGTACATACATAAATATTTTTATGATCATCCGGTCAAATTTTCCATATGCATGTAAAAACTTACGTGCTAAATATATGATTCTTCATATATCACTAAATTTATTTCTACTTTATCACAAGTAGATTTATTGCAAAATAAGGGTGTATATATATATTTAAAGAAATTTTGGAAAACAATGAGATAATGGATGCTCCATTATTTAAATGTCTTTATCATTTTTATTACCTTCGATATCCTCAAAATTTCTATAACAAATGCTAATGTAT